>OZ038315.1:29334911-29373116 GCA_964035775.1 Osedax frankpressi
TATAACAAACATCATAAAAATACATATTGCATTAATACTTTGTATTGCGTATAGTGTCATATACAATTTTGACATATGTGCAATTTTGTTATATTTGACCTATATATTGGATATTACAATGACGTTCGGTATTTTTCGAATTCCATATACATGTCATGAAATATAAATATTCAATATAGTTAATAAATTGATTTATATATGAAATACTGTATATGAATTATATTAATAATTTTAAAAGTTTAATAAGTATTTAGATATATGATATATTATCAATTACTTTCAATAAATAAAATTCTAATTTCGTATATTCTATTTGTCAATCAAAACTAAAGTAAACATATTCCATACATCAATCAAATATTTACAAATATTTTAATTCAATTTTTTAAAATTGGATTATATTATTTATTATACATTTTAAAATTATATTAGATAACTATGCATTTAGGATTGTTATTGATTATATGTTTAAATTAAACAATTATATATACAAATTATTATTAATAATACCAGTTTTTTATTATAAAATATACATATATAATTAATTATTAGTAAACGAGATATAATAAGAATTGATACAACATATTTATGTACAATAAGTTATTATATAATACTAATAATCATTTATATTATGTATTATAATTATAGTTTAATGTATATTTAGTAACTGTGTATACACATTATTATTACATTATAAGTTGATTTATATCTATACAATTAATTTTAAAAACTTTTTTTTAAGTGCATACATGAATGTATTACAATTTATAATATTGTATATAAATAAAATATAAGATTATCTATATTATGATCAATATATTTATATATATATAAAATATAGTTATAAGACTAGATACAATTAACTTACTCAGTCATTATAAAAGTTATTTATTAATATGAATTTTTACAAAGTTAATTTATTAAAAATAAACGTTCTAGTGAAATCAATATAAATCTACTTTTAGTTGTCTTATCTATTTGGCAGCTGCCTGTAAAATATTAGAAATATCAGCTTTTATTAAAATAATAATGCTGATATTTTATTGTATTCAATTCATTGATATATTAATAACCATACAACTGTATACTCAGTTATATATATATCCCGTTGGTTAAACATTTTTATATAAGAAAATGAAAATGTTTTTGCAAATAATGATTTCAGGAATATTCTATTTATTATGATGAATAGTCATTAAGAGTAAATATATACGTTGTATTATTAAAGATATTTTAATAAGTGATTATGGTGTAATTAATAATTTACTTGAAATCTCTTGCCTTCTTTAATCATTCATAATTATAATTTAAACTGTCAATTATAATTATGTGTTGTTTTTCAACATCTGCATATAACAATGCCCAGTGAACCATTATATTTTATATACCTTTATTTGTCAAGTAGTAAGATTCATTATAATGTGATTGCGCATTTTTTAATACCCTTTTAATTTTCAATTTATCTTTATTTTCTAATCCTTTTGAATACCCCCCCATTTCATAAATAATAGTATAAATAATATTGTGTGCTAGTTTAAAAAAACTCACGAATAAAAAGTATTTATATATTTGAAATTTATTTTATAAAACACATATAATTATTTTGAATTTAATATTAGACACGCCTATCTTTGTTATAAAGTTCACGCTTATTTTCCCTTTTTCAGGCCCAAGAAACTTTATAAAAATTAAATAATACAGAAAAATATAATAAAGTAACATCCGATTTATATAATTATTCATAAAACGTTATCAATTCCAATATAATTTTAATAAGTGTTTTCGTCATATTTACAAAAAAAATAAAAGAAGTCAGATCATAATGACTAAATTGCATAGATTACAAAATTGCACATGACAATAGTCTAAATAGCGAGCCATTACAGTCACACTGATAAGACAAACCCGAGCACTAATTAAATCAGTATATAATATAATATATTAATAGGTATGACGTAAGAGCTAATAAGTTTAATAGCGTGCCGTATACACTTTGTTATTCTTACATAAATATTTGATTATACACTGCATATATGTAGTTTGTACAATAATATATGTTATGGTAAACAATCCTTAGATTACAGTAAAAAATGTAAATTAAAATTCTTGGTGATTTGAAACTCTGCACTTAGAAGAAGTTAAATTAGTTTATGATATATATATATATATATATATATGTGTGAGTTTGTGTATATATATGTGTGTGTGTGTGTGAGTATATATATATATATATATATATATATATATATATATATGTATATATATATATATACGTATGTGAAGAACATAGATATTTAACTATTCACTTATTATTTAGTTTACAATTATAAAAACGATTATAAATCGTTTTATAATGTTATTTTATGTTTATTTCTACAATTTATAGTGTATACTATAAATTGTACAATGTACATTGTACATTGTACAATGTACAATGTACAATATACATTGCATAATGTATAATTAACATTATACACGGATATTAAATACATTACGAAAACATTTAAACAAATAGTACAATAATGAGGATATCATGGTTGAAATATATTTATAAGGAAATAGATGTACTGTTTTTTAGTTCATTATAACCAATAATCATTTATATTGTATATTCTGGGCTTTTATCTTTAAATAAAATCGTATATTGTATATTTTACTTAATAAATTATTGAATACAAAATAATGTATTATATATAATATATACATATATGTATATATATGTATATATCAATCATGTATATTAAGCATGTATATTAATCATATATATAGTATATTTAACTTATTAATACATGTGTAATACATATTATACCACTAGTAGGGCTACGTTATATTTAATATTTAATTACTCGCTTTAATGTATTATATGTTATTATTTGTATATTAAATTGCTCCTCTTTTGATTATAAAACATACTTCTCATAACGGAGTCGAATCTTGTTTTACACAGTGTAGGCATTCTACGTCTTGCTAATGAACAGCGTAGTATTGTTATGAATAACATAGCCACGGGGTAGGTTGAATACGATGGCCAGGCCTTCATTGTTCTCGATGGCGAATCTTTTTAATAACTCGATATCCTTAATCTAATTGATAATTGTTAACTAATCTAGTCTAGTAATTAAATATAGTACACTCTCATACTGTAATATGGTGTATAGAGAGCATTGTATCATTTAAATCTAAGACGAATCTAAATGAATCTAAAATATATATTAATTCTATAGAATATTTTGACATATGCTATGTTGAATTATTATTAAATTAGTATTAAAGATAAACTAATACCTATAAACTTCGAATATATACGATTGAAATAGAGTAAATTTATATGACTTATGACATTAATATAGCTAATATAATTTAGTTTAAAGTTGAAAGTTTACAGATAAAACTCGAGCGCCACCAAACGACTAAACACAACACTTTATCAGATCAATGGATGAACAGGGGTTTTGTGCATAAATATATATATATTATATATGTATATATGTATGTATGTATTTATATATGTATATATTTATGTATGTATGTATGTATGTATATATGTATATATGTATGTATGTATGTATGTATATATGTATATATAATAGTGAAATAATATACAATTTATATAATACCCGATAATTAGATATTATAGTAATAAATAAGATATAAATAGTAATTATCGTGATACTTTAACTTTTAATAAAGGACGGTGAACTATTAAAAAATGGAAGAGAAGTACTTGAATCAGTGGCGTAGTTGGTATCAATAGTATTTCTGAACATGTTCACGGCATCTGGAGCCTCTCTAGCATTGTCCCTAGATATGTTGTTTCTATTATAGTCCTCTTTATCGTCGAATATTGCAAATGGAATTGATGTGATGGGCTCTGTGCCAAAAAATGTTTGTATTGTTTTCATTTCTTCATGATAATGAGTGGTATCCCTGTTGTGGGTGGATGGATGGATGGATGGATGGATGGATTGATGGATGGATGGATGGATGTATGGATGGATGTATGGATGGATGGATGGATGGATGGCTGTATGGGTGGATGGATGGATGGATGGATGTATGGATGGATGATAATATCAATAAAATGTAATACCTCATTTTTAATTATTACCTTTTAAAGTGTTTTATATTTGCATATTCTTCGGGGACAATATTGTCAGGAATATTATTTTCAAATCGTGTATCTGTTTTTTTTCCATTAGTTTTATTGGATACGAGTTAATTATTAATTACTAAATTCTAATATAACTCGAATACACTGATTAAGCATAATTCATAATATAATAAAGAAATTATAATAATATACTATGATACTACTATGGTATTAGATATATATATATATATATATATATATATATATATATATATATAATATACCAGTTAGCTAATCATTAATTAATATCTAAGTTACACAAGAACCTGATTTAAGAACATAAGGTCTACCATTTACTCGTTCAACTAAGAAAGACAATATAAATAAGATTATATTTGAGTATAACATCATGTTTTACTTTACTTCGCTATGCTATATATGTTATAATGGTGGCAAATACGTGATGCAGTTTACTTTATGCTATAATATCTATAAATGTATTAATCCATCTGTGTTTCTTATTATTATGTATTATGATGTGATTACATTATGAAGTGTAACACATTTGTATCTAATTAAATTATGTATGCGTATGTAATATCCTTAAAATATAATACATTTGTAATCGAGTAAGATTCTATAAAATATGTTATATAATATATAGTGTATGATTTACACTTTAGTCCATGCAGGAACATTAAATATTAATTTTCTTGTTCATTTATTTAAACAGTTTTATATAATAATATACCAACAATTAATCGCTTAACTGTTTCATATATTATTAAATGTAGAGAAATTGTTTAGGTGAATTGTTTTCAATTAAATAATATTCCATTACATTCGTTACATGCATTATACTTATAATGTATATATATATATTTATACTGCTAAAGTCATGGATATAGTATTTTGAAGTATTATTCTACGTATTGATTACACGATTACATATATAAATAATTGATTTGTTATGTATACAAAATTCAAATGTGTATTCTCCGAGATCAATTATCCTCCCAATGTCCATATATATATTCTTCATATTGGACAAGATTTGTCATCTTATATTTTAATAATTTTTTGTATATTTTTGAAATTTTTTGTTCTTCAAAATTTATAAGCAATATTACATGATAAAAAAATATTACAAATTTAAATTTAATTTGGATTTCTAAGTGTTTTTCATGAAAAAAATTCAAATTTCAAATAATCCAAATATTTTATTTAGAAATAATTTTTTTTAAATATATACTTACTATGCGATAAAATTAACTATATGTAATGCTATATAACCGATGAGATAAAAAAAAAAGCAAAACTTATAAAATTATATGCATACCAGAATGTAATACCAGAATGTAAATTTTTACGAAATATGATTTATTTTGTAATAGTTATAACTATGTAATATTAGTTGAATATAGTTAATAGTAAATATAAGTTAATTTGAACATCTCATATAGTAGTATATAGTATACTACTCATATAGTAGTAGTATTAATAATTTATTAATATTTAAAATTATTTCTTGAAATTCTATAATTTAAAAAATTATAAATATTAATAATCACTATTAATATTAAACCTAGAAATAATACTAAATCAGTAGTTGATTAATTATTATTTAAGATGTATACATAAATATATATTACACTTTTTATAATAATAATTGACATCTAATTTATTACAGGATATTATAGGTAAAATTATTTTAAGTTGCAAATTAAAAATTGTATCTGTAGCTTTGAAATAACTTATTATCTATTATCTATAAGAATAATTAATGGCAATAGTAAATGGAAATATATATAAATTGGAATCTGCCGATTACTCATCATTATTTGTGTAAATAAAGTATAAAATGGAGATTAATTGCATAAATTCACAGTGAAAATAATTTTTTTTTAAATATATAGTATAAACCCAAGGGGTAGCACTCCCTATCTGTCTTATGTAATACGAGAAAAATATTTTAAATGGCCGAAAATGTAAATAACCGCGATTATGGTCATTTTTCAATATTTTCTAAATTTTTATTTAAATATTAATTTATGTTTTATGATAATATTATAAGTAATTTATAGTATTGGTATATAAGTATATAACTCTACTAATAAGTCAAACTTATTAAAAGACACAGATCATTAATAAATAAATGGTTATTGATGATTTATAAATTTGACAATACAAATAATATTTTATAAATTTAGAAATAAACTTTTAGGTATAAACCCTTTTTGGGTTTATACCCAAACCAATTTTTGGGTATAAACAAAGAATTATAAAATGGCGGAAATAATAGGGTAAACAAGTATTTATTTATTTTTAATGGGAAATTGTTTTTAAAAATCTTATAATTTTTAAATAGATAAATTCAGACTTCTGGCGCTAGCTTAATATTGAAATTTTTTTTTTAATTATATGATTGATTTTTATATGACTTATAGTTTATATGCTGAGTTTATTCACACAATGTTAAATTAATTCTGTAATTGAAAATGTTATTAAAATTGCAATGTATTATTAATATCAAGTTAGCAATATCAACTAAATTTTTTCTTTTTATACAGAATAATTATTTTAAATAAAAAAATGATAATACAAATATATGAATTCCATTTATTATTAGGAAGATACAATTAATTAAATACAATATTAATTATTATAAGTTATAATATTTAAAGTAAAATATAATTGAGTAGAGTAGATATTAAAATAGGTTAGGAATTTAATAAAAAAATATAATTACATAATCACATTCGTTATACATCACATTCTTGCTCAACTATAATTTAAATATGTGCATGCAGTTAATATGTGATACTATTAAATGATATCATATTAATATATATCATAATACTATTATGTAGGCAATATATTTATATATTAATATATACTAATTTCATGAATTATATATAATAAATAATGTTATACATAATTTAATCTCATGAAATTATTTATCTATATTTTTAATTAGTATTATATTTTCAAAATTAATCGTTTTTAATTAGTTAAATATATTAATTTGGATCTATAAATATTATCATACCGAGATACGAGATAATAAATTATGTTTAATTATTCTTTTTTAAATTGTGTACAAATGTAACTATTTTCAGATTCAGTTCCGCCAACTGAATCCTCATTTCGTCGGCAATAGTGTAGTTTAGGTTTTCGAGTTGATATAAATTCAAGGCTATACTCATAGCAGTATGATAGGTGGCATCTTGTATTGGTAATAATTTATCATAACCAGCGCCTTTTTCATCGCAGTCTTTGAATTCGTTATCTGAATTTTCTCTATACAAATTATAATAGATATATAAATTGAATTATTTATAAATAATGTTTATACACCAATTAAACCATTTCCAAAATCTAACACAAATTAACTAACCCATAATAAAACTAAACTAAAAACAGCCCATGGTTTATAGATAGATGGATAGATGGATGGATAGATGGAATATCAACTTACTATTTATATATCTAGCTTTTCATTAGGTAGTAATTATTTTAAATATAGAGAGATATAAAAAATTGTAATGTAATTATTACATGAATATATATATATATAAGATATACCGTTTAATAATTTGTTCTGGATTATTCATTAATTCCATATAAGCCATCGATTTTTCTGATTCAAATTTTATTACACCTAAATTTATATATATTTATATATAAATATTAGTTTGGATTTAATAATTAACAATTAAATAGTTTAAACAATTAAATAGTTCACTAAAACTAGTTATAAAAATTACATTTTTCATTAAGAATTGAGTTAAGAATTACTGCAACATTTCCAGCACTAAGCAATTAATATGCTATATATTTATAATATTCACTAAACATATCTAATTTGGTATAATGACTAGGGTTAAATAAGTAGTGTTTGATAGTATAAAAACAACCTGTGATCTAATCTTACAGACATATAAATATTAATATTTGAGAGATATATAAATTAATATTCTAAACAATTGTATTAACATTTTAATTAAAGATATCTCTTTTATATATAATAATCAGAAATCTTTGTAAAATATTAAATCGTTATCAAATTCGATTATTTTGTATACATTAGTCAAAAACAACAATTATAAAGAATATCTAAGTGACATGAATAATCTATTTAGCTTCATTATAAATTATAGATAAAAATTAACTTATGGGATACAACCTATGATGTTTGCATCGCTGCCATTTTCTATTTCCATTGAATTCGAAGTTGATGGAGTATCAATTGGCATGACTGTAGAAAATAGTAAATTTAATGACACAATGTAAAAACTTTGTTATTAAATTGATGATCAGCTATATTTGTAAGTTATGTTTAAATTGATTGAATATATCAGTGATGATTTTATGAATTTAAAGATAATTCAATAATATTAGATATAACTTTTGGATATAATAATTCCTTGGATTAATTTGTATAAAAAAATACATGAGTTGAATAACAAAAATGAATCAACAAAATGTGAACATAAAGTGAATGTAAAGTTATCATAAAGTGAACAAAAAGTGAACAAAAAGTTAATATACCATTTAGAAAATCCTTATATTCATAATTTGTTTCCAGAAATTTCAATTCATCAAAGTATTTCCATTTGGGCAACAATTTCTTCTTTGATTCATTGGAACAGTCATCCAAAAAGTTGTCACAATTTTGATACTGCTTCCTCTTTAAACGAAAAGTTCCAAGAAGGGAATTCCATATTTTCATTAGATTGTTAACTGAAATTGAGTTAAACAGATATACTTAAAGGCTGATAGCGTTTGTATTTTTTATACAGAATTAATAATAGAATTAATCTTAGCAAAGTGAAAATGTGTCATTACTTTTTTATTTTAGTACTTTAGTCAGTAGAAAATGCTATAGAAATAAATTAATACAATAATGAAAATAATATTACATTTTATAGAATAAATTGAAAATTTATGAATAATATAACCATAAAATAATATAGTAATTTATTATCTACACTAACATTTAATTTTTAATTGAACATTTGAAAAATATGGTAAATAATTGTATTAAAACATCAAACTATTTAGTTTGTCAGTATATTTCCTTACTCTATAACAATCAATAACTAAAGTAAGTTTATCAATAACATACAATCCCTATGCTATAAGTAAATGATTCTAATATTTCAGTTTAAAAATAGTATATTATCTAATTGTAAATCTAAAATATTAATTACTAATACTAATAATTATAGTATTAAATTCTACAGGGCATTTTTAATTTAATATTTAACGACGATAATAAAAATAAGTTCTACATTTCAACCCTGTGGTCTTGTAAGTAAAAAACAACTTTGACTTAATATAATATTTTATTATGAATACAAATGTATTTACATCTTAGGACCACTCAATTTAATATCTAGAGAAGTTAAAATTATGAAGATTGATATATCTTTACTTCTAATTTATTCTTATAAATATAATATAAAGTATCAATTGTTATTGTTACATATTATTAAGAATTATTATTCAATGTTGTATACATATCACAAAAATAAATACACATTATATAAATATATAGAACAAAATATATTATACTCGCATAGATGGTTAATATTTTTAATATCCCGTACAAATTTGGTATTTATGTTTAAATTAATTTAATTATCTTTCTAATTGGATTTTAAAAATTGATTCTAAATTAAAATTATAAATAATCAACAAAATATATCTAAATTCAATTTATTCAAAAAGTAATCTTTTGACATAAATTTAAGCTTTTAAAAATAATTACTGAAATCTGACAAACTTACAAGTGCTTTTTAAGGTGCTTTTACACAAGCAAAAATATGCTAAATTTCTGTAGAAATGTTTGATTCAGAAAAGTCAACACTATCTAAAAATAACATTTTAAAAGAGATAATAGCTAAACAAGCAAAAAACACTGTAAGTGAGCACACAACTATTCAAAAATACATATTATATGAGTTACTCATAATATATGAGTTATATCTGATAATGTGTTCAGATCAATTATTAATGACATTTTTATTTTTATATATATTCTGGTTATTTATATTTTTGATACCACAAGAACATATAATATGTATATGCGGATTACTTTATAACAATTAATTATTTGAGTTAGAACATCATCATAACTTTTTGTATTACCATTTCTATAAATATAAAATTATATAAATATTTGATTCTGTATAAAACTTCTATTATTTTTTTGATTTCTATATAAAAAAATCAAATATGTTTGATTTAAATTTCACTGTGAATTATTTGGAATCAAATTTTTTTTATAAATATCACATTTTATTTTTAATTATAATTATTTGTATTTCCCATTAAATTATTCGAAATAACTATTTCTTTGAAATGAATATTCTAAATAAAAATAATAGATATTCTATATAATTTAATATAAATTAAAAATATTAATAATCATAAGTTAATAAAAAAAATATATATATTTATGAATTTATACATAATGTAAATTATGATTAAGACATTATTCTAAAGTAATATAATTAATCAAGTATAAATAATGTGGGAAATTGTAGCTAATTCAAATATTTTCTTACCTGGTATATTCATATTAACCGATAATTCACGCAATAATGTATTTTTCATAATTCTATTAGAAAAATTTGGTGATTGAAAATCCCATAAACATGGATTACCACAATAGAATCGTATAAGTTTTAACTTTGTAGTATAATCTATCATCTTTATTTTTTTCTATTATAAATACTAAAAAACTTAAAAATCAATAAATAAGTATTCTTTAAATTTTAACCAATCAAAATTGGATTAATTGTTGAGGAGTATAATCATAGATTTAGTTTGCCACAAATTCGAAGAATACTCAAACCATTTGGTTCATTATGTTTTACAGTTCTATTAAATATCAAATGATGTGTATTTATGGCCCACTTTGTATATCTAATAATAGTAAAATATACATTCGAGAGTGAGAATCCTACTATAGCTACTAGAGTATACTTGGTTATAATCTATAGCCCGATATTACCTTATCAATAATGGCTTGGTAATATTGGCTATAGCTATAAATATATTTATACAATATTATTTTTTAATAATATATAAAACTTAGATATTTTAAGAAAGTATAGTTTACTTAGGTTAAAGTTGGATTATTATTTATAAATTAATATTAAAATAACATAATTAACAAAACAATTGTTAATATTTAAATATTCTATAAACCATAAATCAATAACTATTTTGGGATCTGTTTCTGACTATTTTCTTATCCATTTCTTCATTTGTATCAATTTAAATATATTTGTATAGACAATTCACTATTAAAAACAATATTTCGGGGTGTTCATATGTCTTGTTTCTATAGTTAATAAACAATGGTTTTAATAAAAAGTAGTGGTAGGTGGTCAGTCTGAAAAAAACGAATTTAATAATACAAAATAATAATTTATTTATATATATATCACGTATTGTTCATTTTTCCATATTATATTTGTTCATTTTGCGTAACTTTTAATAGCGATATTGTCGTCAAAACTGGGTGATCAGGATGTAGATGCATTTTTAAAAATTAAGTTTTTTGATTTATCTAATAATATACCTTATTATTTATTAAATGAAAAATTCCCTAATATGTACGGAAAAAAAGAATTATGAAATTGATGTAGATAATATATTAACTATGTAAAATCTAATTTTTATTCTATATATAAGCTATATAGTCTATATATCATAATAGATTACTTATTTATGTTATTATATTGTTAAATTATATTAAATAATCAAATTCATATTATATAATTTAATCAAAATTTGATGATTTGATAATTATTATTTATAATATATTGATAATGTTATGCATTAAATTACACACATAAATTTATAGAATTATTTAATTTAGAGAGCATATTAGTATATATCATTATATGTAATTGTTAATATTACATCGGTGAAAAATATCAATAACATATGCAATTGTGGTACTTTAAGGATGATGGTCATTACGATATATAGTTTGTAATATATAGTTTCAAATAAAATTATATTTATACTAAAATATTAAACTATATTTATATTAAATATATCATAATATTTACAATTCTTGATAGACGTGTCATTTAAAAGTTTAATTGACAGCTAGATATATTGAAAAAATCAAATCCAAATCCCATACATTTTTTATTTGTATAATCAAAGATTTCTATTTACCAGGTAAATAGAAATCTATGGGTACAATTGATAATATTTGAAATGCAATAATTGATATCTTATAAATGTCTAAAATCTCCTAAATAAATCATATGTACGTGATTTATATATATTTTTAAATATTAGAATTATATAAAATACATTAAAATGTAAACGGTGTTTCTAAATATACAAACACCCGAGAACCCATTGTCATGTCACAGAATCATAGATTTCTATTTACCTAGCGATAGCGAATGTCCCATCTAACTCTACAGAAATAGGCGAGCGCTGGAACAGCACTCGCTGGTGGAGGCATCGTCGGCCATATTGTGGTGCTATAAATATAAAAAAATTTAATTTCGATTAGAATTTATGAAAACAATTATTTGTTATATCACATTATTAATTGAGATAACAGTTATACTATAGTTATAACATATGCATAGCTAGCATGTACATTATGTAATAATAAATAAGGTTTGTTATATTAATGTAATCGTCATATATTACACAAATGTAATCTATTTAAATATGAATTTAATATAAATTTTGTATTTGAAAATATATTTATTTAAAAATAAAACATTACATATGAATGTTATAAGGTACATTTTGCATTGATTATATATGTATTATTAATAATTAATTATAAATTTAAATAATTTAAAATATAATATTTATAAATATATATTATAAAGTGTATTACAATTAATTAAATGAATGCATATTTAAACTATGTACGTTATTTATTGAAATAGTAATCTATAATAATACAATTATAAACATATCATTAATAAATGCTTACGTTATTTATGATTAAATAATATTAATGTTGTGTATTTTAGCAATTTCCTTGTAATGAATCCGGAGATATATACAATAATATCTATTTTATATTCTCTTATTATATTTATGATTGGCGAATTAATTTTCGGGTTCGTATCTCTCAATGTTGAAACGCACGCCGCATTTTTGATAAAAACTGCACCCTAAGTTCCATAATTTTTGTTCGATTAATATCTTGTAGATATATTAATGAAATATTTGCATTAATTGTGTATACTGTAGTCGACAATATAGACGTACCATCTAATAGAACTGCATTATCATTTGAACTTTTAACCTATTAATGTATAACATAAGTTTATATCAAAATATATAAATAAATAAACGTATGTAAAATATATCATTTGATACAAATATTATGATTAATTATAATAATTCTTTATAAACCTCATTACGCATTAATAATCTTTTGTAGATTGTTTGAAATTGCTTTATATTCGAATTGTTTGAAGAACCACCATGAGCCCTGATTGCACCAAATAGCAATTTAAGGTGATGTTGCCTCATTTTATATATCATTAAGTATTTAAAATGTGCTTTTATTTGTATGTTATAAATCTAAATAAAGAAATATATATAAATATATATATATATATATTAATACACATTCATATATTTATTAATATTTACCTCTTCAACTACTTTTAGACCAGATATGAATCAGATAAATCTGGTTTTACGTGGAGATAAAAAAATTGATATTCCACGAATATCAGATAATTCCATCAAATACTTATGTAATGTTTTCAATCTTGGTTTCCAAACAAACTGTTTAGTTAATATATTTAATCATAACTTTTTTATTAGTAATTTTAATATGATAATTACCTCATTTTCCTGACTCACTTATGGGATCCCACTCAACATTATTTTTCCTCTCTATGTTTTAACACAGTCGAAAAGCAAACAAATTATTAAGAAATATATTTATGTTACCATCGCGTTCAACATTACTATTACTATTAATATGATAAAATTTCTCAATTTTCCCAGATTTTCATGACAATATATTTAATTAACTAAATATAAAAATAGAACAAATTCCAACTATATAATGCGTTTTGGTGTTCGATGAGATGAAATTGAGACGAGGTATTTCATATGATAGAAAAAGAGATGTCGTAGAAGGTTTTGAAGATATAGGTGAATATGGAAAAAAATAAAGCCTGCAAATAAAGACGATGCACTATATTTTATGGTTAAAGGACTTAAATGGAAACTAAATATAGGTTATTTTATAACGTCTTTAACTATTAGGGCATAATTATTATACAAACTAATTATAAGTTCTACTAGAAGATTATTAGAAATAGGATTAAAAGTGAAGGCGGTCATTTGTGACAAGGACCAAATAATTAAAAGTGTATATCAGAATTTGCCAATATATCAATAGAAAAACCATTCTCTACTATAGATACATACAAAATATATGTCACATTTGATCCACCACATTTACTAAAGAATATAAAAATAATTTTAAAAAACAAAATTTTATTTTTAATGAAGATATAATTTCATGAAAATATATTAATGATTTTGTATAAAAAACGAGGTTAGGTTTGCTCCACAATTATTGCTGATCATTTTTAGCTTCTTTTTAATAAAAAAAATGAAAGTTGATCTTACCGCACAAGTTTTAATTGATAAAGTAGCTGCTGGATTATTTACGTTAGTAAAAACAAACTATTTTAATGAAAAAGCTATACCAACTAGGTTATTTATTAAAAAGATGGATGAAATTTTAATACAATGAATAATTCAATAAGATTTTCATCGAGGCCCAAGGAAATGCGATAACTTCTGAAAATATAACCACCTGAAAAATGCAATAGAAATATTTTGTAAATATTAAACCTGAATGGTAGATAATGACATGCATTAATGGATGTGTAATTACATTATCTAGCACAATACAATTATGGAATGGAATTCAATGAAGTATCACATGATTATTTATTATCTAGTAGGTTGAACCAAGATTCAAAAGAAAATGTATTTTCAATTATTCGAGCAAAAGGAGGGACTCGTGATCACCCTACACCAAATCAATTCAGGTCTGTATACAGACAAGTCGTGTTTGATATGTGAATTCCCTCACATGGAAGCAACTGCCTTCCAGATGCCGATAGGTTAATTGTATCAATTACAAATATTTTAGCTTGTCAATCTAGAATACTAAATACAGCACACCATTCATATTCCGAAATGTCATCAATCTCTCAATTACCAGGTATGAATATTATACAAAAAACAGATATAATTGTTTATATGGATGGATATTTCTTAAAAACGAATAAAATAAATTATAATGAATGTAGAATACAATTATATTATGCTGATGGAAGTTTACATTCAGTGTTACATTAACCAAACAAATAAATGGATAGTGACAAAGAAGTGAAAACAAGAACAATCAAAAGCTAGACCAACATAGTTTCTAAGAAGTTTGAGAATAAGATATTTTGTTTAACTAGAAGAGATGTATCTAATGCAACATATTATTCTAAATCATGATTATTTAACTGATTTATATTACTAAGTAATTTAAAAATAGAACAAAATATTTGTATATTTACATTGTATTAGGAATAATTAATAATATTTTTGTAAATATAGTAGTTGTTAAGCTGTTTTAAAATTATATACATAGATATCAATTATATATATATTACATATATATTAAAAATTAAATTATCATCTACAGCCAGTAAAAAGTATTTATAATTTTGAAAAAACTACCCTTTAAATATCAATAATTTTGTTTAGTTTTTATTTAAAAATGACATCAATTATTTATTAGATAACAATACAAAATTGTGAAAGCATTAAATAACATAAAGGCAATCATAAAAAAACATGTTAAATAACTAGTTAGTAATGCTTTACATGCATTGATCTCCTGGCTGTCCTTCAGGCTGGGGTTCTAATTTGATGATATCGTCGATTCTTAAAATAGTTATAGCTGCTTCAGTTGCAAATTTTAAACTCTTTATCTTAGAAATTGCTGGTTCAAATACACCTGCAGCTTTATTATCACGGACTATTCCTTCAAGTAAGTCCAAACCAATCCTATATTATAGTATGTATATATTATATAATATTAAATTATCACAATGCATATAAATATATACCGAAAATTTATGTATAGAATAGAATTATTAAATTAAAAACTATATAGAATGGACAAACCATTTAAGATGTGCCTGGTCTGGTTTCATCTGCGATGTGTTGTGGTATGCTCTAAGCTTGGCGACCAGTTCGGTAGAGTCTTTAGCGGCATTCACGGCTAACTGTTTCGGAATCACCAGCAGAGACTTAGCGAATTCGGCGATGGCCAATTGTTCTCTGGAGCTCAATGAAGTTGCGAAGTTCTCGAGGTAGATGGACAGCGCAGCCTCAACTGCTCCGCCGCCGGGCACCACGTGTTTCGATTCCAAGACACGCTTGACCACGCACAATGAGTCGTGTATAGATCGTTCCATTTCATCGACCATGAAGTCGTTGGCGCCACGAAGTATAATGGATGCGGCGGATCGTGATTTCGGTCTGCCATTCGGAAAGAATCGTTAATGAAATGAACGCTAAGTGATCGTAAGCGAGGAGTGAATGCAAACCCTTTAATAAGTATGAGTTCATCATCGCAGATTCGCTCTTGCAGGACTTCATCCGCGTGTCCGAGGAATGAAGGTTCGAAAGTCTCCTCTCCTTCGAGGTTAGCCATCGTCATGATGAGCTGACCACCGGTCGCCTTAGCAATACGTCTTAGATCCGGTTTCAGGCACCTACGTACGGCCATCGCTCCGGACTCAATAAAGTATTTCAAACACAAGTCGTCTATGCCTCCGGTCACCAGGATTACATTGGCGCCTGCAGAGATAATCTTCTGAATGCGTTCTTTAGTGATGTCCATTTCTCTTTGACGGATACCATCAAGTTTCTCTGGAGTTTCCAAGAGAATCTGGACTCCCATCTTCATCTTGGCCTTCATGAGGCCAAAGTCCAATAGAGCTATTTTTGCGTTACTCACTTTCTTAACCATTGCTAAAAATATTTTATATATCATTTTATCAAAGATCAATATTAATAATAAATATTATACTCCATATATAATATCAATATTATGTGAAAGAATCGATCAATATGCTGATTATAGGCAAATATAAATAAATTAACAATCGTATCAATAAAATGTAACCTTGACTGGCAACAGTACAATTTAATGCATATCCATTGATGAGAACCGATTCTTTAGAGGATTTTCCTTTTGATTTTAATACATTGATTGCTTTAATAGGGTATTTCACATTTCCTTTGGCATCTGTTGTTTTTACTGCATACGCTGCTTCAACCACCATTTTTGAGAAGAAATCACTATCACTATATGCATATATTTAATATTTTATCATTATATTTTAAATAAATCTACATATTATATAAAAGTATCAAAAATTCAGAAAACTAAATCAAATCAAATTTATATTAGTAATAAAATGTATTATTCCAACGTACTGAAAGTGTTAAGGTATATGTAACTTTCAATATATTTTTTAAAAGTAGTTATATTTCTAAAAATATACCAGAATAATTAGTAATTGAATAAATTAAGATTTCATTAAGTCTTCAATGTATATTTAACCTTCCAATAATCTTGCTAGACATACTTGTACGGGCACAATTCAAAATACATTCTTTTCCAAGATCATCAGTATTTATAGTTAAATTCTCTTGAATATATTTACAAGCTTCTCTGAGGTATTAAAAATATTTATAAACAACAATATAGCATTAGTTTTAATCAATAAATAATGAGAATAAAAACAAAATATAACAAAGAAATATAAAATAAATGATTTATGTTATCTATATAATAAATGTTCAGTTATCTTAGTTTGTAAATTAAGTCAAAATAAAATATTGTCATAAAAATATTGAGGATATAAAATAAACTAAATTATTTTAAAATTATTATAATAATTATGTTATAAATAATTAATAACATACTTGCATGCTAATCTGTATCCAGTAATCACAGAGGTCGGGTGGATCTTGCACTTAACTAGTTCGTCTGCATTCTTAAGAAGTTCAGCAGCTATAATCACGACAGATGTGGTTCCATCACCAACTTCTTCATCTTGGAGTTGTGCTAGTTCAACTAGTATCTTAGCTGCGGGATGTTCCACTTCTAGAAGATTCAATATCGTTGCTCCATCATTTGTAATTGTTATATCCTATTGAGAATAAAATTGTAATAGAATTTTAAATTAATATATATAGAATCAAAGGTTTTAATATATAATAATTACTGAGATTAATTCAATTATATTTCTAATTTATACTACTATATAATGTATGATATACCTAAAATATATAAAAAGTAAAAAAGTAATATATAGAAATAAAATATACAGACTCTGAATCTTAAAATACAAACCCCGACATCATCTACAAGCATTTTGTCCAGACCAACTGGCCCTAAACTGCTTTTAACAATATTTGCAATAGAGGCAGCAGCCATAACTAAAATGAATTAAATATGTATTTTGAATTGTTGAGCATGAAAATTAGATAATACAATTTATTTTCAATAACTATTTTGATATATATTATTCTTTAAAAATTATATTATAAATCAATGTGCTTATCACACTTTTACGAATATCTAAACAGGCTGTAACCTATATATAAAATAATATTACTATTACTAATATTACTTATATTAGTAATAGTAATATTACAATAGCATAATATAATATTAGCATATGTGGTTAAATGTTATATTTAAGTTAAAGTATGGCCAACTTTACCCCTTTACAATTTTTAAAGAGTATGTCATTGTTCGGAATATGTGATAGAGTCATTTATATTTCAATGTGTAATTAAATATAACATTTTGATATTAAAATAAAGTAAATTAATTAATAAATTCATAATAGTTGATAAGATAGATATCTAACAGAGTTAATAAAAATAGTTTAATATGATTATATTAATAATTGTAATCAAAATTTATAATACATTATAAAGAAATTAATTTTAGAAATAATAATAAATAAATAATAGTTATTTTATAATATTTCGCTATATTCTAAAATTTATATGATGTTTACATATAAAAAATCTATTATCATATTCATAAAATGTAATACTCTGTTATCTAAAAAATACAACAAAAAATAAGGTTGATTTAATAATTTAAATTCAATTTTGTACGAATTATATTGCCGGTTTTCCAGAGCATATCGTTAAACGACTTAAGGTTGCAAAAGAATACTTAGTAAATACTATTGTTAATATAATGCAAAAATGATAGCACGTTTATATATCGATCGCACATATCGATATTATATTGAATACATTAATAATTATAATAATAAATTATTAAATATATTTTATAATTGCATATAATAATTAATTTTGTTTAATTGAATATCATTACTAAATTGAAATAATGTATATCGTAATTGATAAAAAATGCTATAGTATATTATATTTATTTTAAACGTAATACAAATTTAGTATTTCCAGATAATTCTCGAAATTCAAGCATGACATATTTTAAAATAAAAATTAAGTTTTTGATATGAATTATCACATATAACATCACTGGTGATATATATATTTATTTAGAACTATATTACATACCATTATGTGTTCTAACAGTACTACCGGTCTGGCGATTACCCAAAATAGATAACATATTACTTTGGAACGACATGTTTGATATTTATTGATATTTATAAAAATACAAATATTCTGGTATATTCTATATTTACAAAGATTACACTCAACGAGTAAATTCTTAAACATGGATATTATTTATTTAATTATTCACTAATAAAGTTTTATTCATTATAATTTATTTAATAAACAAAATTTAAAATATATTACAATATAGCAACACTCAAAATAATACACTTTATATATATAAGATAATAAAGTTGATTTTATTCATATATTTTAAATAGTACATATTTAATAATATATATTTACTATTTAACTAAATATTCAAAATTAACTACTCAGTTTGTAATTAAAAACCTATAGATACTGTAAAATCTATAAATATTGATAAATCTCACTTTACTTATAGTTATATTTGTATCAATAATTCACTATATTTATATAAAAGCAAATATATATTTGTGTATGTATTTATGCGAGTGATATTTTATCCTATTAAAATCAGATATTTTTACGTCATCAAGATATAACTAAAATATATATAAAATATTGACATTAACTCAACTTTATATGAAGAAGAAAATTCACATTTACAATACAAGGTTTTAAAAATAATGTTACCAATGTATTTTATAATGAAATCAAATATTAATTCAAATCATCAGAAATGAAAAATCACCAGAATCTTCTTAAACAATATAGGTATTATTACATTCAAAAATAAATATGCTTCAGAGATTTTATTATTTAAAATATCAACATAACATTAAAATTGAATCAATTTTAAAATACGAGTTAGTGTTGATAACAAATTTTCAATATTTTATATATACACGTTATATATACACGTTTATATATATATATATGCGGTAAGGGGGAAATCAGTCTATGCAATAAATTTGGTATTGGGCGTTCAAATATAGATGTTATACAAATGAGGCCGTGTAGGTCAACCTAATAGTAACGAGGTTAAAGGGATAACCGAGAACGTAGTGGTGGAGTGGAGTTGGAGTGGTGGCAGAGTGGAGTTGGAGTGGTGTTGGAGTGGTGTTGGAGTGGTGTTGGAGTGGTGGCAGAGTGGTGTTGGAGTGGACACAAGTTATGCGGTGTAGGGGCGCGAGTGAGGAGGGGTTGCCCGGAGGTGGAGGAATAGTAGTGAACGTAGTCGCGTTGGACTTTTGGAAGGGATTGCAGAACACTCCGGATACAATTGGCACCCGAAGTCGGCATCCCCTCGGCGCCGGTCTAACGACGGAAATCGGCTGCCGTCGTCGGTTCCCCCTTCGCCGGACGGCTTCGAACGGCTTCGAGAGAAACGCGCCTATCTGCTGAGGCTGTGGGAGCGGTCGGATACCGGCGATCTTTCCCTCTTCGTCAACTCGTTGAAGAAAGGGTGTCGCATCGCCTGTTTCAGCGAGATGCGGTCGTTGGGTTCAAACGCGAGCAGTTTCTCCAAGAGGTCGAAGAGGTCGCGAACCTCGTCGCTCGGCGACGTCGGCATATAGCGCTGCGAGGTCACGGGGGTTAGCGAGTGGGTCGGGTTAACGCGGGAATGCGAAATGGGCAGTGAAACAATACATGAGTATTTAATAGAGAAATAAATAGAAGTGAGGGTTGGGTAAGTTAAAGTTAAAACAACAGGGAAAAATTAGACTTAATGAAAATCAAAGAACAATAATATAAGAGTTAAACTTAACAATTATGTGAGGAAATTAATTATTAAGAATACATGCAAAGAGTATTTTATATTAAAATCATATCCATGAATTAGAATCTCTATAATGAGAAACACTTATATACATGCATTATTGCCTTTCATTTAGTTATTAATTATTTAGTTATTATGTATAAAATAGCTAGAGATAAACAATGATTTATTAAAATAATTATTTTGACATATTCGTATATAATTGTATTACTATTATATCTTTTATACATATTACATATATAATAATATATGAAAATAAAGTTAATACTAAAACCAATAAAGCTAAGATGAGCCTATTATTATGTGCTTTTAATATTAGACAAATATTTATTTGCAAATTATAATAAAATTAATTTGTTATTCATACAAATTATAGATGTTGACGATAAATTGTATATCTATAAAAAAATAGATAATTTATAATTTATTTTTAACTCCACATATTAGTTAATATATTATCTAGTTAATATATTAATAATTGATTTATCGCTAAGTCACAATATTTTTTTGAATATTTGCATCTTTCAATATTTGTTCAAAAAAATATTTAATTTATTTTGAATAATTCATGGATGATTTATTGTTTTGTTATAATTAGATAATTATTTAGTATAAAACTGATGGATTTAAAAAGAACACTAAACACGCAAATTGAACGCGAACACACATAGGGAGCATGCGTAATAACACCTCTAGCACTTTGCAGGTGCTGTGAACGTATTGCTGCGTAGAACCGTTTTCGTCGATATCCACGCGGCCCTTGTAGAAGTACCTGCCCTTCCTACGGTGGTGGGGTGGGGGGGGGGGGTCGTCGGTGTTGGTGGTGGTGGTGGTGGTGGTGCAAAGGGTCGAGGGGTCGGGGGGAAACGAACGCGGTCGCCCTGGCCTGCATGCGAGTTGGCGAGGACACACTCCGAACACTAAAGAACACCGAATACACTAGCGCGATGGCCTACCAATAGAGGGCGGGTGTTCTCTCGCACGTAACGACCTCCTGCGCTAGTGTGGTCCCAGTCCAGACGACCGTGCCAAAAGTATTCACTAAACAACGGGGGTATGCTCTACTGTAAACTATCTCTGCGTGGTTGCCTAAAGTACTGTCCTTTATAGTTACGCCATACGTCATAGTAACGACGTGGATTTGAAATACATATTAAATTAGAGTTTTATTTGAAATCATTATTACAAATCAATAGATCTAATATAATAATGAGTTAATTTAGTTAATAATTATAAACCTCATACTAATTAATAGTAAACCTGGATCTCTTAGCCATTCTATAAGGAATAGTTCCAAGTATTCTCTCCATCATAGCTAAATGTTCTCTATTTTGATGAGTCTGAAGGGAGAGAGAAATGTGAATTTTATAGTGTGGGTACCTAAGCATTTGGTTATTTAAGTTCATCTATTTGGTGAGTTCTGTAATGATTGTTTTCGTGATAATTTGACGTAAAGATGAAATTGTGGATATAAAAGTTTACATTTCATAAAGAAATAAAATACAAAATTTTCCAGAATAAAATAGAATTCTAAATTAAATCAATCGCGAATTATAATTTTGTTAAATTCTGTTAAAAAGACCTGAAACAACGTAAAGCCGGTGAATAATTCGAAGACGATGCAGCCGATACTCCAGACGTCGCAGGTGTTGTCCCAACCCAGCTCCAGGATTACCTCGGGAGCGCGGTAGTGTCGAGTGGATACTATCGTCGAGTGGTGTTCGTCGTCGAACGTCGCCGAACCAAAGTCGATGAGTCGAACTTCGGGGTCTATGACGGTCAGCGTGTCCTTCTTCTGCGCAAACGGGGAAACGTGAAACTAGTGGGTACTAGACAACTCCCGACGGCTGTACGGTGGCAGCCTTAAGGGTAAGGAATGCAATCCGGCGATGGCGGTGGAGAGAGGAGATTTAAATGCATTCCGTATGTAAACCTTTTTAAGGTTGTACTCTCTGGTAGATGAGGAATCGTAAAACAAGATATTTTCCGGTTTCAGGTCCGTATGCGTCAATTTCGAATCGTGCAAAACTAGAATGTTGATAATCAATGTAAACTACGTAGTGGTTGCAGATTTACATATAATCCGAAGAGATTTGGTATGGGGGTGGAATGGGTCACGGGTGTTATGGCGGGTGATATGGCGGGTGGTATGGCGGGTGGTTACAAACATTTCACTGATTTGCAGAGTTGGTACGAGATCAGACGTACTTGTTGCAACGGGTAGGCTTGGTAGAGATTTTCCTTCTACAAATGAGTTGCGGGTTACGGTAACCTCGGGACAATCTATCACAGGTTCGTCCTGCCGTCGCAAACAGTTTCGGGTAACGCTAATCACTACTAACCAGGAAATCAAAGACGGACAGTCCCAGGCGATCGAAAGACATGCAGATGTGACCGAAATACTCAAACCAATCGATCATGTTGACGCACAAACTATAAAGAAGTGTCAATATAAACAAAGTTCAAATAAACACAGATTGTAAAGCGTAGCAATGAAATAAAGATAGAATTATGAGTGGGCAGTCATTTCGATAAGTTGGTAATAAACAGAGAAGTCTTGTAAAGTATAAATGTTGAAGTATACGTAGAAGATGGAAAATTAGTAATTCCAATATTATTTAATTCTAATAATTAAGCTACAATAATTAAGCTACAAATTTCCACTAGAAGCGATATAGCCATAGTTTATAATCTGAGTTTATAATCCATGTGCAATAAAGAGATGATCGAAAGTAAAACACATGTACTCAGTCTATTATACATTTCTAGGCCGACATAGGTTATTATAGGTTATGGAAAAATACATTCTATATATAAATACATACATATATATAATTATTTCTATAATTAGAATGCGAGAATTATATTCTAGACAACATTTACATATGGAATATTTTAAATAAATTAATATCTTATTTAGGTAATCAGCAAAATTAATTATTATTAAAAATGCTTTACTTGTACACTTCTTAGGCTAACATTTGAATGTATGCATCACGTGTATATGTTTCTTATATGAAACAAGGATAAATGGTACATACAAGTAACATATAGATATGGTGCAGAAGTCTAAATGTAAACGAAGTAGGCTAAAAGTAAATAATTGTGTCAGCATAGGTTGCTAGACAAACTTGTGTCCATCGGGATCCAGTTCATTGATTTTCTCGAGAACGGTGATTTCCAACATGGCGGCTTCACGATACTTCTCCACATTCTTAATAATCTTTAATGCAATCTTCACATTGTTATTGCTGCCATAGCGACATTAAATAATTGAAAAACATTTCATAAAATTGTATGGATCAAAAATCTAGAATAAAGTAGAAAAATAAATGCAATAGAATGCAGTTAAATAATTTTTGATCAATACTTTGTAAGATATTAACAATATTTAGAATTGTCAATTTCGAGCCCATGAATCATTCTTAAAAAATTAAATAGAAATCTCTATGATTTATGACAAAATTATAAATAAAATTCCTTATGATTTATTAGATATAATGCATATAATGTAATACATTTAAGATATACTATATAGTAGATGCATTTATAATATAACACAAATTAAATAGATTCTAATTTTAATAAATAGATTTAAATGATCTGTTATGATATAGATATATTTATTGAATACTATTTTACTATTTTATTGAAAACTATGATTAGATTATTTAAGTTTTCTTAATTTTTTGTCAAAATAAAAAATATTCTTTAATGAAAAATGGTTATTTAAAAAAAAGTAGTCTATAGTCATTAATGTATACAATTAATTTAAAATATTATTTAAACTAAAAAATTAAAAAATCTATACTCCAATTTGTTCAATATACTATTAGAATATAGTGATTTATATAATATAGTATATCACAATGTAACAAACTTTTAAATGGTAATTGTAATTTATATATACTTTAAAGTAAATTAGGTTGATTTATAATTCAAAAATGTATTTCTTTAGTACACCCGCATATTACATTATTATCGTTATTCATGTAATAGTTACATTTTTCTAATCAATCAAAGGAAAACTGCTGTTTATATTATATAAATAAATCTAAAAAGTATTTACAGGTCAGAAATTTAACTAAGAATCGTTGTTAAAAAGAAATAAAATATTAGAAAATAATATAAAATATGTAATTCAATAATCCTACATCAATATTAAAATATATTAATATACTGTCAAATCAATATTGTATAGAAATATTGTAATAAACCTTTGGAGATCCACGCATTCCACAACTTTGCCAAAAGTCCCTTCTCCGAGAGACCCCGTGATTTCATCTGCAAGGTAGCGACGACACCATTTATTTATCCGTCGAATCAGGTGTTTACATAGCATAACTACGGCATAAACTAGATTAAGACAGGCAGATTAAAACGTTAATACGAAGACTCTATTATATAACTGAGGTGTGTGTGCGTGTGAAATTTACATCTTTCTTGGAGAATGTCTCCTACGGCGTAAATCAAATGTCCGTCCGAATCATCTTTTGGTTTTGCGTGATCGCCCGCTCCAGACTGTCGGACCAGTCGGTTAACGACAAGCGGGGTCGTGGGTCAACGTACAGGCGAGGCACGACGCGCATTGGTTGTTACGATAGTCGTGGGTATGCAAGAGAGTTTCAGGTTGCGTCGAGGCAGTTCAATTCGACGAAGATACATAAGTAAGAGGAGTGAACCATGCGTAAGCTTCGGGTTATGTTACAATACATCGTTATCTTATATAATGATGTATATTGCAATTAAATAGTGTTCGATGGAGAACGTTGAAATAATTTGCCAATATTTATTTATTTTATAATATTTCTTATTTAAATAAAATATACTAAAAATAACAATAGATATAATAATTACTACTAAGACCTTGGCTGGTTTATATCTATCGGGTAGAATCGGTACATCCGGGGGTAGTATAGGGGGCGGGGGCGTGTCGCGTACGATAGAGGGAAACAATGGAACATGCCTAGAGGTCGTTAGGTCGCCGATTGGTTTCAGCGGCCGGCGGTAAGTGGACGTACTCGACGCGTTATATGAATTGGCAAATGGCATGACAGATGACGTCGGAGTGGGAGGCAAAGGAGGCGTGTCTTTCCGCCGACTGGAGTGCAACGAATCACTACTAGAGTCGCCGGTACTATTGCTGCTACTACTCGCGGAGGTGGTTCCCGGAGACGACGAAGAGGAAGAGGACGAGGAGGAGGAGGAAGATGAGGAGCTCGAAATAGGAGATCGACTGCTGTTCGGAGACGGGGAGCTCTGCGAAGACTCTATGTCTGGAGGGCGGGGCTGAGACGGGGACCGCGCCGAGGAGGTGGAGCCTCGCGACCTAGACCGACTGGCTTCGCTACCCGTCGACCGACGAGACGACAACGGAGAAGCCGACGTCAAACTGTCCGAAGACGACGCCAAAACGACGAACGTAGAAAATGGCGAAGGTGTCGAGGCCGTCGAGTCGACCTCAAGAGATGGGTAGGGTTCGGAGGACGAGTCGGGGGCCGATAGAGCGTGTCCGCGGCGACCTGAGAAGTCACCGCTAGACGGGGAAGACGCCGGGGAGGAAGATGACCGAAGGATGGGAGACGGGCTGGACAGCGTGAGGGATTCCGAAGAACTGGATGAACTCGAGGTCGAAGAGGGTGGGGAGCTGAATGTATCGACCGAACAGGATGAATTCGGATCAAATGTCGGAGACGGGGAAGAAGACGAGATAACGTCGAAAGTCGAATATCGAGATGAATGCGTATCGAAAGGGAGTGAAGAAGGTAAAGGAGTGCCGAGGTCGTTGGATGGGGGCAAATGGTTGTCAATGATGGAAGAATGGGGCGAATGGTTAGAAATAGGAGAAGGAAATAAATGAACAGAGTCGGGTGAATTGAGGACAGGCAGATTTGAAATTGTCTGATCTATAGAATCTAAGTTATTGGACAAAGTGGGTGTTATTACATCACTGGACTCCAGAAGTAAGTCGATAGAGGAATCGAGTACCATAGGTGGAGTTAGGGGCAACGGTAGTAGTAAACTAGGCTCACAAATGGAGTACGGTGCATCGGGGTTAGGTAGAGGCCAAGGACCGAGTGTAGGTTCGGGAGAGGGACTGCAACATGAATTGAGCCTAAGTTTGGGAGAGGGACTGGGGCTAATATTGGAGCTAAGACATTGGTCTGGATGGTGGTTAGAAGGGGAGCAAGGACTCGAGCTAGGACAGGGGCTAGTAGTGGGACTACGCAATTGCTCATAGAGCAATTGTAGTAGGGAGGTCTTATCCGAGATAGTATCGTGATATTTTGGTGCCGGGGGACTTTCCCGGATGCCATGGGTCGATAGGTCTAGCGGAACAACATCCGATGAAAGAGGAGAAGACCTATGGGAAGTTGGACCGAGAGATGGAACACCAACGAGAAGTGGAGGAGGGAGGGATGCAGAAAAGTCAGGCAAAAGTTGAGGTATAGAGGAAGTAGGAGATATAGTCGGCACTTTGCTGTCTCTAGAGGGAAGATCTAAAGATGAAATGTCTAATTGTGAAGATGGTGTGGTCTGGGAAAAGGTTGATAATTCGGGAGAGTATCGTGGGGAAAGGGATTGGGATAATGCAGAGCCTTCAGGTGAGTGTGGTAGGGGAGGGGATTGGGATAATAAAGACCCTTCAGGTGTGTGTGGTAGGGGAGGGGATTGGGATAAAGTATGTTCTTCTAATGCCGGTGGTAGGGGAGGGGATTGGGATAATAAAGACCCTTCAGGTGAGTGTGGTAGGGGAGGGGATTGGGATAATAAAGACCCTTCAGGTGAGTGTGGTGGGGGAGAGGATTGGGATAAAGTATGTTCTTCTAATGCCGGTGGTAGGGGAGGAGATTGGGATAATAAAGAGCCTTCAGGTGAGTGTGGTAGGGGAGGGGATTGGGATAATGCAGACCCTTCAGGTGAGTGTGGTAGGGAAGGGGATTGGGATAAAGTATGTTCTTCTAATGCCGGTGGTGGAGATTGGGATAAAATATGTTCTATAGATGAGTGTGGTGGTGGTGGGGATTTGAATAAAGTCTCAAGTCCTCCAGATAGTGGGGAAGGAGATTGGTTTACTATAGATCCTTCGTGCGAGTACGACGATGATCGAGGTACTTCGGATGGGTGCGTCGAAAGTAAGTCTTCACCGAAGAGAGAAATTGACGAAAGAGATCGACAAGACCTACAGTCCGAGATGTCGTCGATGTCGTCGATGTTAGCGAAATCCACAAAAGGTGCTGAGTCGGGATTATCGAAAAAGAGCGGTTCGGAAACACCGGCAGTACGTTCGAGTGAAAACAATGGGGCCGATGTACTTACAGGGGTTACAGGGGTCACCGTCGTAGGAGGTGATATTGCGCTACATGGTGGAATGGTGTGCGAAAGTCTGTTCGTCGGGGACTCGGTAGCTGTACGAATGGAATAAGCTGCGGAGGGTATTTCTACGACGGACGCGGGGTGTTCGATATCATCGCCGTCGGAGTTAGCCCTATCAGAGTAGCGGGGACGGTGGGAACTATCGCAATCCCCTGTATCCGGTGGATTGTAAGAGGTCGGTTTGGTGGGAAGGTCTAGACAGCTAGAGGAGTCGTCGGATAGGTTCAAATGTGAGGAGTTTCTAGGTGGTTCGGGGTGGGGTTGTGTTTGGGACGGTGCCACTATAAATGGTGAAGGTGGTGCGGGTGGAGGTGAAGCGTTTGAGGGGCAGTGAAATGAAGAATCGGGTGGTGTAGTCCGTGTTTGGGATTGTATGTTTATTAAAGGAGAAGATAGTGTTCGTTTAGCACGTGAGATTTCTGTAGTGGGACCAACGGAAGAATTTCGTGAACTGGGGGAAGTCGATAAACTAAGTGAATTTGACGAATGAGAATATTCCAATAACTTGCTGGGGTCAGGGGTCGGCGACTCTAATGCTATGAGGTCGTGACAACTAGGGGGACTTGTAGACTTTGACTTAGAATCCGGTCTATACGACGCTACGAGTTCTCCATCGTCGGCAGGCGGGGTCGCGTCGAAATCTCTACTCGTCGGGTCGGGGGTGACTACGCGAATAAGACTGGTCACTGTGTATTCGACGTAGTCGGGCGGCAACGGAGGAGTGGTAAACGATGTTCTCCCCGCGCTATCGTCGGCGGTGGCGGTGGCGGCGCCACTATCTCCCATTGACCCGGTACCGACCCTATCTCTAGTGGCGGGGAGGTCCCGGGCTAGCATAACGGGGCTATTAGGGGCGTGCTTACTAGCTACGCCGCTGTATAAGACTGCGGTGGCGCGCGTAAGATAAGTAAATGAACTGGCGACCGAACGGGGCGATGGAGGAGGGAGGAGTGCGTTCTCAATTCTAGGATGGGGAAGGGGGAAATACCCCCGGTAAATAGGCCGGCCAGCGACGCACGCTATAGGGTAGGGCAGGGTAATAGAACGGGGAGCGTTCGCCTAGAGATTACATAGCGCAGTCTGTCGGCATCTGCCTGGTATCGGGTTACGCCGTAGGAAAAAAAGGGGGAAACTACTGCGTAGCCGGGGGTGTATGCCGACGAACGTAGGTAGGTGTGTGTGTGTGCGTGCGTGTGAGTGCGAGGGTATATTAGAGTGAACGTATATCGGGGCAGTCGGAGAGTAAATAAAAATCTAAGACGCATATCGCCGTACTATAAATTAGATTAATTGAACGCGGATTCATTTCGTGCATTGAATAATCGAGATGCCCGTCAATAGGGACGAGGGAGGGAGGGAGGGAACCTCTCGACTGCCTTAAAGTCGCAAATGTTTACCTTATACCTGAAGAGAAGATAACAAAACTAATCCGCCTATTCGCTATTACGGCAAATGCAGTACAACAGAAATAAAAATGTATTGACATACCAATTTTTGGTGTCGATCTCAACAATAATAATATTTCATAAATCACAAACTGATGAGAAGAGCCGTTATCCACGTCAATAGAAACCACAAGCTACAATAATACAGTTTACTACAGTACTCAACAACATGTCAGTCGAACTATTATTTGGGAAATAAAACGAATGACTAAACATAAGATTTATATTAGATTCACGGTATACGCATGACGTAGACTCGCATATGCGTAAACAGTTTGATTAAACCAACATTTTAATTCAAATGTATATCATTATTAAATACGCAGGCCTTCTCATATTGTTATTCAATTTGCATGTAACATATATATAAACAGTACAAACACATGTAGAAATTTGTATAGATGTATAGATGCAAATAAGGAATTCAGATAAGTAGTAATAACCTTATACATATAATAAACATCGAAATTGGACATTCCATTGTTTATGATAATATAATAAAACATAAATTTTTATATTCAATTTACTGAATATTTGTGAACACATATAAAATAGCTTAATTATAAATAATTTATGAAAATAAATAAAATATATCATTTATACTATATACTATATATATAATAAATTATCTATTATAAATATTATATATACATCAAGATATTATTTATAAAATATATAAATATTTAATAATATAAATTATATATATAATAAAAATAAATGTGTGCGTAAATTGAATAAATAAATATTGGCAGATTATCAATGAACTCTAAAAATTTGAATCTTCACATCGATTTTCCGCAGTCGAAGAACAACAGAAGAGAGGAGAGAGCCGAGTAAAGAGGAGTTCGCGGGGTCGCGGGGTCGCAACTGACCTGAGACCGGCAGCTCCTGTGCCTGTGGCTGGACGGGCGGTAGCGGTGGCTGGACGTGCGACGCCGACGTCTAGAGTAGCGTTGGCGGCGATGGCGTCGTTTCGACCCCGCCGAGGTCGAGTCGCGTTCGTGGTGTCGTCGGTTGCGGTCGTCGACGACGACGGCGTCGTTGTCGTGGCGACGGTAGTTGCGCTGCGCGACTTTCTGACGCGGCGACGACGACCTCGTGTCGTAGCGATGCGTGGCGTGAGTGTCGTATGCGTCGTCGCCGTCGTCGTTGTTGCGGTGCCTGGATTGGGAAGGTGTTCGGTAAATCGCGTGCGAAACAGACGCTGAAGTAGTATAGATTTACGTGTTATTTCGCGGTGGTTAAAACCTCCTTCGCTTCACTTCATATTCTCTGGAATTGTGTTGTCGTTTTCGGTTGGTAGTCGTCATCTGCGAAGAAATGAAAACATTAAAATGATATACGGGTATTGATTAAAACTATAGTAGCATTCATTCATACATTATTTGTTAATCTATTTAATAATGATAAGAATACATTTTAAATAATTAAGAAATATCACCTATTATAAAAATAATATATAAAACAATAATGAGTGGTAATAAATTATAATCAATAATACCATAATATATTATTAACAAAATTATAATATATTATAAGTAGTTTAGTTATTGATTTAATAATCATATAAGCTAATCATTATAGTTGTTTAAATTAATTACATTAATAATTAACTTTTTTATTTCAGTCAATTTGTTTAATAATATATAATTAATAATAATATATATTATATTAATAAAAAGTACTTAACAATAGTATCCAGTAATAATGATAAATTGAATAAAGCAGAATTGGACAATATAAAATGTATTAATACAATTAATTTAAATTTATATTGTATTATATGAAATCTAGCAATAAATATTAATGTTATTTTAAATTGTATTATAAATATATGTATACCATTTTATCTTATAGATAAATTAAATAAACTGTGAATATTTTAGAGATACAGTTATTAATTACTATCTATATTCTATAATGATATTATAACAGGTTTACTTTTGTACTAGTCATTTACCAGTGAGTAATATGTATCAGGTGTATAGGATTATATTGAAATACTTCTTTATAACTTGTACAATATATATATATATATATATATATATATATTATAATGCCTATGTATCTATAGCGAGAGTGATTAACTACCAAGTAGTAGACATTGTAATATGTAATACCATTTTTATAAAAAATGCATTTTATAAAAAAAAACTATTTCCTTATTGTATTTCTTGTTCATATTTCAAGATATCAATATATATGATATTATATAACTATTTATTTAATATTATATAAGATCATAAATGTATATATACATATTAATAAATATCATGTATTTTGCATTAAGTGGCATTATATGTTATACATAGTTATGCATTTATAATCAAATATATCAATTTATTAAATAATATTCCGTCTAAACATGGCATAACTACTATGTTAGTATTATAATATATTGCAGTAAATATATGTATTAAGTGGTGTACAAATATTAATATTTAAATATATTTAATAACTCTTTAAACATGTATATAATACATATTATTCAATGCTACATCAGTATACAATTAAATCTTGTTATACAATTGTAATGCATTGTACAAGGCGATAATAAATTAAATAACTAATAAATATATCTCTGGAATATGTCAAGATATATATAATCTATCTATTATATAAGAAATGTATACTGTCAAGTGATTATTGGGAAATTTAAATATATTCAAATTAAACATATTACTTAATATGTTAAAGTAACAAAGTGGATACAACAAAGATCTCATATTATAAAAAATATATATTATAGAGTAATCCAAGATTACTCTATAATATATATTTATACTCTATAATATAATATTTATACTCTATAATATAATATTACTACAAAAATTACTAACATCTTAGTAATTTTTGTAGTAATATTGTTTAAATAATATATTAAACAAGTATAATAAACTTATAATAAAGTATAATATACATTTATATATGATTATATATAATATTAATATGTATTGCTAATTTATGATGGTGTATTTAATTGTTCGATTTCACGTTAATGATTTTCAACTTTGCTTGTTTTGTCTGTCATTCAATCTTAGTAATGTAAGAAATATTTGTTCATACATTTTTTTTAATAATTGTTTATTTATTATATTATAAATTATATGCACTATATATATATATTAAATACATAATTTTAGAAGTAATTTCGCATATAATATAATATTCTTTATTATATACCTAGTAAATGAAAAATAGAATATATCTTAATTCGAAATCAGTTTTTAAATCATATAATTAGTATTAGTATAGTATAATTAAATTATAATAACATTATTATTATAATAATATTAAAATAAATTAGCTGCAATGTTAAATGTTATGTAATACTTATACGAATTAATTAAAGGATTATTATTAATTCAATATGAAATTTAAAGCGCATATGTGAATGACAATAAATACTAATAAATAACTTTATTTTATAATAATAATGTTAATATATGTAAATAGTCTAATAGAATTATAAAATGTTTAATTAATACAATATCATCTTACATTTTTGTATTGTAAAATTGCCGAAGATAATGTAAATATGTAAATTATATTAGATGAATAGGAATTTAAATTATGTATAACGATGTTTACAAACAAATGACATGCGCGGTAATTTTGCACCGAGAATTATAACATTATTGTTTGGTAAATCATAGATAATGATTATAAAATTAATTATTTATGTTCTTAGCGTAGATTACATATTTACATCCAATAATACCTAGGTAATATTGTGAATAGGTTATATTGAACATTATTTATACTAACATCCAATATTACCTAAGTCATAAGGTAATCTTGGCTAACATAATGAATATTATTATTTTTATATATGTTGCACGAAATATAATATTTAACAATGTATATCATCCTGATTACTAACATATTTTTTACTAACATTATAATATAAATATATACAAATTCACACGTAAAAGTAAAACAAATTCTTACAAGGTTTTGACATATATTTAAAAAAAATTCAAATTATTTAATACCAATTATCACCTACCTCCGTGATACAATATAATTAAATTCATATTTGAATTATTAGCAATATGCTATTAAATATATATTTACAGTATAATGTAAGTATATATACTTAAGAAATATTTTTAACCATCAGTACATTATTAACGCACACAAATATAAACCATGCATTACACTTTAATAGAACTTGACGACAATAGTTGATAAAGTCTTGACATGAATATAAATTAGTATGATAATTTAAATAAATTATATTTTATACTAATGAATTTACAGAATAAGTAATACTAGATTCGATTAAAATACTATAGTATCGGTTAAGGTAAAGTAACTATCTACTTAAATTTACTTACATTTCATAAAAAAATCAATTATAATCACATGTATTAAAGTATGCATAACTTTATATGCTTTATTCCCGACAATATATTGTCCAAATAACAAATTTTCTAATTTACCAAATCAAGTATTAATGAAAATAACCTAGTTAAATACGACTAACTGGACTTGCTATATTGATCTATTTATATTATACATCATAAAATATTTTAATTGAATAATCTTATATATTACAAAATTAAGGTCTTGTAATCTCAATGAATTATTTCTTCAGAGAGTCGTTCTATAATTTTCCATTTACTAAAAAAAAATATATATTGTTTAATTTAATTATTATGTAATAATCGTTATTAAGATCGATCTTGCATATTTTTATATTAAATTGGATTACTTTATCATCTTATCCATAAAGAAATGTTTATATTTCTAAAGATCATATAAACAAAAACGGAGTACTATACTAAAGAGAATTAAATCCAGACATGAAAAATATTGCATTCTTCTTTATGTGATCTTCGATTTAGATATAATAGACGATGTAATCTTGAAATCTCACTCGGTAACGTTTGAAAATATATGTATTGTATATTTACATTTGTGTATATGTAGAACCTTTGGGTTTATATTAAAAGCAATTGCAACAAAATCGTCAAGTTTTTAGTTTATTGCGAAATAAATGTGAAATATTAAATCATAGATTACTTTACAAATTCCTTCCGATATCACTTGTCCATGTACTTTAGGTAATTCTAAGATATGTTATTATATTGGACAATGTCCAATGGACATACTCATATTTGGATATAACTTCTTAGTTAATATTTAAATTGTAATTATACGTCAATTAATATATTCTAAACATCATTAATAATATTTATAAAATTACTAATTTTTTGTAATTCAATATAAACTAATACATGCTCTATACAATGATTTAGTTATGCATATGCAACATAAATCAACTTGACTATGATGACTTGCTAATATACTGAATAATATTGAGATATTAATTCGCGTTATAATAATTCTTATAATGTGAATTAATAACTCAAGATTCTAAGAAATCTTAAGGTTTAGATACAAAGTATACAAAAATATAAAAGCAATATATTAGAAAATGTCGATCTATTTGATAAAATATAATCTCAACTACCATAATCAATATGCATTCCATCCTATACTACAGCAACTGTTATAAGTATTGTCCGATAACATGAATAGATAATGTATATTAGCTATTAGATAATAGTATCTATGATATGTAGGAAATATGATATGTAGAAAATATGCCCTTACAGTAGGACATGAGATGTATGTCAGATATCCTTACACGCAAATAACTTTACTATATTTATAGTTTGCATTTTATTCTATTTCTCATAAAAAGCTATTAGTTCTCTATAGGTAAATCGCAATATATATATATATATATATATATATATATATATATATATATATATATGTATTACCGACACACTATTGATATTATAGTATGACATCTCACTCGTAGTAGATATTAAGTCTAGATTGAAAACTATATGCATGTATGTTCTAATTTATGGTGTTGTGTTCTTCAATGTAGTATTATCTGAACTTTCTCTTTTTACTCTATATTAATCCCTTTAAATTATTCTTAGATCACTCCAAAGGTTTTATTTTGCTGACGACATGCTGATGCTGTCTACTATTACATTTAACCATAACTTGTCAATAAATCATGAACTATGTTTAATTCAATGTGCTGATACAGTTATATGTTATGGTATTTAAATTATTATTGGATGATATTATGACATTACTCCTAAATATACCCCTCTAGTAATGTGGGTTACTGTCTAATGTCTAGTAACCCGGGTACCGATGGTAATCGATTTATATTTAAGGGTTAAAATAATAATTCTTTAAAAAAAGTTAATTTTTATCATAAATAATATGTTAATAAAATTTTACATAACAAAAACTATCGTCTAACTATTTTATATAAATTAGAGATAAATATCTGAATATATATCCCTATGACTGATTAACTCTGGAAAATACAATTGTTTTTTTCTCATATAATCAACACTAATGTTCGAGTACTCACTTGAATGCAATTAATATTATTTCTAAATAAAAGTATGTGTTAACTATTCGTAACGATAACACTTTCTAAATAAACATACACATCAATTAGAAAATTTAAAGTAATTTGGTCAATAAAAATCACTTCAAAAATATAATTATTTATCGGTAAGTAATTCAAGAGTAACGTGTATCCAAGTTGGATTAAACTCACAGTAAAGAATAACTACATTAGTATGCAATACTTTCAATGCATATTTGAATTTTCCGTAAACAGTTTATAATATATTAATATATTTTTTTACATTATTTAAATACACAAATAATATCTATTTTAATATAATGTTGTTGTTACATAAGGAATGCAATTTTACATAATTGATGACTCTAAACAGAATGTTTCAGACTTCTCGTGTAGTTTACATCCCACTAACTTGTAGCCTATCCCGTATATCACAACAAACAGACCTCTACAATAATACAGCATCTACTTTATTGATGAATTTAACGGATCACTGCAACAATGAATTATAAACTTCTAGGTCATTTCAACATCTTAATATCTGGTATAAACTCTCATAAATATAATGAAATAAATCACCCACACAACCTTCAGATAATAAGCTTCGTTCATTGCCATAGTCTCATTATTTTTTATCTACCCCTAGTAGACATATTCTATAAATACTTAAATATCCAAACATACGCTGACTAAATTAAAATGTCTGAAACTTAACCAGTTCGCAACACTTCTATTAACATCTCAACATCACTACTATCGAATAAATAATAATATTGCTTAATATAAATTCATAAACATTCAATTTTCAAACGTCTACCACAATACTAACTGCTACCTTAACAACATGCATACATATAATGCGTTGGATGTATAATACAATTATCTATATATCACTATAGATTATGAATTACATTCATAAACATATCAGTAAATAACAGTAAATAAACATAACAGTTATCAATCGTAGACTCTACGCTGTGTTATACAAACTTCAAATCCGGTCTCATTACCGTGTACAAATACTATAATACAAATATACAAATATACAAATATGCTAAAATACACAATATGCCTAGTTATAATCCACCCACTGCTATACTCACACATGCTCATACACATATATACGTAAACAAAAATGTGTGCATATGACCAAACATACTAACACACACTTACACATGCATATATATATATATATATATATATATATATATATATATAATTATAGTTGTGGACTATAATGTGAGGTATATTATATACGTAATTGTATCATATCATATCAAATTACACTATATGTTTGATGAACAATGTTAATGCATATTGTATATACTAATTTATATATAATAGCTATTACATAGTAATGTCGAAAATAATAATAATAATTAGTGATAAATGACAAATAATAATAATAATATATATTAATATATTAATGTAAAATCCGTTTAAATACAATGTACATTTCGCT
>OZ038315.1:29373316-29494791 GCA_964035775.1 Osedax frankpressi
TATAGAGTTATATACAACATATGCGTATCTATAGGGACATACTCATCTTTAGTTTTTTATTTAACATATTAAACAATACATTATACTAGCATGCACTAACTTGAGTTATGTATTAAGATATATGTATTTTTGGTCGTGCATCCGGGTTGTTATCATAGAGTAGTCGGGCATGGTATACTAAACAATAGATTATAATAATCATCCCCTAACTTGAGTTATATATATATACAGTATGAGTTTACCTAATATATAATATTTACCTATAAATTATAATCTAAGAGATAGGAATATAGACAAATATAGTGTTAATAATTCGTTTGAATTTATATTATATATTAGATATATCATTGAATCGTTGTCAAATAATTAAAAATAATGAATACTTCATTAAAACATATTATTTCATAATCAAAGTGTTATTATAATATTTATTTAACAAATATTAATATATTAGTAATGAACCTCTACCAGAGGAAAAAATGTATCTATTAATTGAATTTATTTTTTTCATTTAATTTAGCAATATCGTTGCTTGTATTACTAAAACATTTGTAATAATTATTATAGCTATCATGGTTTATTCGGGTTTTTATATACGTTTATATTACTTTTATATTTACGTACTTTACTGTCATATATCTTATATACACATGAAAATATTAAAAATATATTATATATTATATTATATTAATATATTATCCTAAGAATTTTAATATTCAGGAATAATCTATGAATATTTAAAAAAGACCAAATAATATATTCTATGTAGATCATGAATACGATTATTGATTATTTGTTTGTCATTTAAAGTAATCACTTTGACAAGCAAATGATTCTTTCCATTAAATTAACAAATACATTATATTTTCCGTTAACCTATTAACCACATGTACTAGTATGCTAGTATGCGGCTTCTACTATACTCCACTCTGCGAAATTGAATTCAGTTCTTAATTAATTAAATAATGATCTGAAAAGAGAATTTATAAAATTATTTTTCATTTCATTATATATTAGTTTAGTTATCGCTAATTGGCGATCTTAAGATTACCTATCTCGGTAATCTTGGGTTATAGATTATAACTTGAATTGATAGAGGGAAATTGAATATTCGTGATTTCGTATCAGGAGAATAGGTGTAATATAAACAAGCACGCAGATATATTTAGCTTATACAATATAGGGTAGATATATTTTAATAGCTTTCAGTGGATAGTGATTGCTAACTTTTCGATTTTATTACAATACATAGGTTCTACGTCGTAACTTTATTTCACTATTCACTGTTCTTTACTATAATAAGTATCTGCAAGAGTTTATACATATTTTGTGTATCATATATTTAACGATAGTTATAAACTGTTGAATATCATATTGCGTAAAAATTAAGACGCCTAAGATGATTAATCAATAATATCATATAACACACGACCTTATCTCGACATTCCCCTACTTCAAAGATTTATTATATCTCAAGAAATGTATTTATTTATCGATGATTCTTTGAGGATACATGAGTTTCTATAAAAAAATTCACTATTATATATCTATGTTTTAAAAATAATAATTATGCGATTCTAATGTTGTTGTATATTTCGAAAAATTTAGATATAATTTTGATATTATAATGAATTATTGTTAATTATTATTATAACGCTTTATTGTTATTGTTAAGGCATATATACAATGGATAAATTTGCAATTCATATAAAAATGATTAAACATAAAATGTTTAGAGTTAAAAGTGTTGTTAATCTGACTAAAGAAAGTCGTTTGGATAAATGTCTAACTACATTCGATCTAATTTTGCTGGCAATTGGATCTACTGTTGGTTCTGGAATATATGTAATGACTGGAATTGCAATCAAGGATATAGCAGGTTCTATATATTAATATAATAATATGTGAATTATTAAATAACCTTATAATACCATATTAGTTAAATATTAAGTTTGAATATTATCTTTGAGTCCGTATGGATTTAATATATATTTGATTAGTATTCATTTAGTATTATTATACATATGATATACAAGTAGCAAATATAAGTTAATTTAATGATTATACTTGTTTTATAAAATAGGACTCGCTAAACTTATAATATATATCTCTTTTATCATTTTACTGCTCATTAATAACACTTAAAAAATATTTAATATATAAAGTAGGAATAATTAATAAAATGATTATTGTTCTTACTATTTGGCGTACAACAAAACCACGCATTTCTATTATAAGCAGGGAAAAGCATTTGTCATACAATTAATTTAATATTTCCTAAATATCATTGATATAGTTAATAAACAAAAATTATTATTGCATACGAAGTTGAGTATAAGTATTCGCAAATAACAGTTGTATCAGATATTGGTCTAGTAATAATATAAATTTAGAATATAAAAGTATTTTGAAATTATTAATATTTTTTTAAAATATAATTCACTTTTCCTTGATAAATGCTGATTACGACAAAGGTGTATTCAAAAATTCTCTATCATGTGAATTCTTAAATATTAATTGCCATACAACACTATAACAATATAATGCAGGCACAGCGAATATTGGAAGCATCATGTGAATACCCTATTATGCAACGGTGATCTATTATCGATATAGTAGCTCTATACATGTGAAACATTCTACTACATCAAGAATACTTGAAAGGTCACCTTTAGCATCTTGTATTTAATCTATCGTAAAGGTATATTTAATCGCAGCTTGTCTAACTCAGTTAATTTACTAGTAATGCAGACTTATTACATAACATGTTCGACTGAATGCTTCTCACATACTGATTATCAAATAATCTAAATCATATCAAACATTTAATGGTTCCAAAAATAAATCTCCTTTATCAAATTGACAATTATCAATTATCAGACTATAGATTCACCCTATTGTCTATGTTGTTAATTTTTTATATTTCATTTACAATTATATTATAGTATACTCGCAAAATAAATAATTGCAAATAAATAATTGCATATAAATAATTGCATATGAATAACTTGAAGCTTACCTGATCCAAAATACCTAAATTAAATAACTAATTAGTAGATTATGGCTTGCCACCGATTCACTGTTACCTCTTAATAATAGAGGATAATGTTATTAGTTCTTCAAAAAATATTACCTTTGTATAGCTATTGACTGTAGATTTTCATTAAACCTATATAGTAAGGCGTTAGCCAAATCAATATACTGCACATAATACCACTAATTCGACCTTCTATTATCGCTAACCCGATAAAAACTATCTGTAACTTATCTTGTACTCCCCGAATGGACTACCCTATCTCTACACTAAATCCACTCCCCTGAAAAAGAATTGATTTACTTACTCGATAAACTGCACAAATAACCCGTACAAAATTACATATAAATAAATAAACCCAAACTCACATCACTCCCTACTTACAATGCCTATAGGTGTATACGCATAACTATGGTGTATACTATAGGGTATACATGGCTTGCAATAGGTTAACGAATAACTAAACACCATCGCTGGCTCATGCATACACTAAATCCGATTCTGGTTGAGTTGTCGACAGAATACAAATCATCGAAATTACAGTATTGTGCAGGCACTTTGTATTGGATAACTTATACGATATTAATAATTTAATAAACATATTTATTATCTCAATTATTCTAGATTCTATACGGCATAATCTAGAGCATCATATGTAGATAACAAATTCAATGGAGAATCTCTAAGGGTAGATTGACATAACAAATATTAAAAATATTATTTATTATATTAGCTGTAGCCGTGGTTTGAGTATTTGAGGCCTATTGTATTATAGTGAATAATTGGCTATCATTGTTCTCTATTTATTGCATACTTTGTTTATAAAAACTATCTTCAAATTATAAGTAGCATGTAAAATGTAATGCTGATATTTGAAGGTAATGTTTTAACATAATTTCATTAGTTATTATATGAATTCAATTTAAATAGTGAATATTTGACAGGAATAAAATTATGAAATTATTTATTTCAGTCTTTTAATGAAAAATAATTCAATTTGTTCAAATAATCTATTACGCACTAGACATGTACTAACTCAAATAGAATTGGCTCTAGGTTCATTAAGATACAAGTAATATTTAGAACAAATTAGATATAGTGGAAATGGTGTGTATTGGAAACTTTAGTGATGAGGATTGCATTATATTATTACGATCATTGAAATTGTAATTAATCTAAGTTATAGAACTTATTTATTTATAACTTGAAAATAAATAAAAGTGCTTTTCTTTTACTTTGACCTAAACGCTTCATATTACATCATCATAGATAGCTTTGTGACATACTACTACTCGACAGGTCCCGGATTGGTAATATCATTCATCGGGGCTGCTTTAATTGTATCTCTGATCATTGCCTGTTACACTGAATTTGCTTCGAGGATACATCAAACAGGTACAATTATTTATCTATAGTGACTGCACAACTCCATCTCAATTTATCTTATAGCTTTCTAATTATAGCTTTCTAATTATATCTTTCTCCATCTATACAATCTCTATTTATATCTATCTCACGTGTATCTTATGAATATCTATTTTAAGCCATCTCATCGCTATCTCATCACTATCTTATATTGATATCGAACTTTCTTATCACGATATTACTTAATCTTACATTCTCATCGTATTATTCTCATTCTACCAATATTTGACTACTATTATCTCGCTCAACTTCTCTCTACACCACTCCACCTCATCTCTCATCATCTCCTTACTTCTGACAGGTGGTATCTACATATACACACACATGTCGCTAGGAGAATTTCCTGCATTCATCATGGGCTGGAAGATGCTAATAGGTTTTTAATAAATATATAAGTAATTTCCAAATATAAATATCATTAGCACTGCATTAATAAAACACAATTTTTACAACTATTATTTTAACTGAATTAGTAATTTAATAAGATATTTATAATTCAATTAAATTTATACTTATATTCGCTTAGTTGAATATTTTTCCAATTTCATTTATTATTATAACGTTATTATAATCATTCACTGATTTTGAATATATTTGCGCAATTAAATGTTTTATTCATAATAATCTCTTAATATCATAACTTTCATCCTCTCCTAGATATAAAGATTTAAATCAGACACATTAACGTAGTGATTCCATATAAATTATAAAATAATGTCTGCTATTAACTAATAATATGGTAACAATGGTGAATAATATTGAAGATACATTACATGACAAACTAAGTCAAGATAATGAAAAACGAATTCAAATTTGTAGCCGTAAATCACCATACTTACTTTTACATGCTCTTTCACCCTGCAGGTTGCCTATTTGGACAGGCAGTTAATGCACGGGCTCTCTCATCCTATCTGGACTTCCTGTTGAAACGGTCGATTACGGGTGGAGTCAAGAACAGCATCCTCAATACCATGTTGGTTATTCTCTTCGCCCCCTCTCCTTCTAACCCTTCTAACAGACACTACTTTAGTATTTGATTTATTATTTGGAAAATTGTTCACTTTATCGATACTTTATCGACATCGTTAAGAAATGTATATCACTAGAATAGTAGGATTATACAAAACACCTAAGATAATACCAGTAAGACCCGCCTCTACATCGCGCAGGTGGCGACCCCTGAGGGAGTTTGGTGAACCGTTCAGCGATCAGTTGGATTTGGTGTCTCCGTTGTTCATTTTAATTTGCATGTGCGTAGTTTGCGCCGGAGCAAGGACTTCTGCCAGGTTTGGCCAGGGGTTATAACCAGGGGGCCCTGGCTATAGGTATTGCGTATACGAGGTCAAGCAATAGACTTGATGTAGTATGGTAGTTAGGGGTCATCTGAGGCATACCGAGTTCATGTTGATTATATAATGAGGCATATTGAGTGCATATTGAGTGCATATTGAGTGCATATTGAGTGCATATTGAGTGCATATTGAGTGCATATTGAGTGCATATTGAGTGCATATTGAGTGCATATTGAGTGCATATTGAGTGCATATTGAGTGCATATTGAGTGCATATTGAGTGCATATTGAGTGCATATTGAGTGCATATTGAGTGCATACTGAGTGCATACTGAGTGCATACTGAGTGCATACTGAGTATATACTGGGTGAATAATATATTTAAATTTGTTGTTTTATTAGATTAGACATAAATTCTTTTGTTGAATCTAGCATCTTAATTAATCACGTGTTTATTTTAATAGTATTCCAATTTATTTAATATTTAATAATTACGATTGTTAATTTATCAAATCAAAAATTAATATCATAATCAAATTTTTATAAAAATAATACTCACAAATATGAAATGGATTTCACAATATTACGATCACCAACGATACCAGATTGAACCACGTGTTTGCTTCGATGAACATCTTTGTGTTACTCGGCGTAGTTGCCGTCTCTTGCTTCTTTGGCAGTTTCGACAACTGGTCGCTGCCTCCACCCGACAGCAGTACAAGTCAAGCCAACTCCAGTCTTACTTCGTCTGCAGATGCTGGAGGATTTTTACCATTTGGATGGCACGGAGTCATTCAAGGTTTAGCCTTTCATAATAAGTTATCTGAATAATAAATATGGTATTGATTATATATTCTACTTACACTATAACTTTAACTGCTGGTACTACTACTACTACAACTACTGCTACTGCTACTGCTACTGCTACTGCTACTGCTACTGCTACTGCTACTGCTACTGCTACTGCTACTGCTACTGCTACTGCTACTGCTACTGCTACTGCTACTGCTACTGCTACTGCTACTGCTACTGCTACTACTACTACTACTACTACTACTACTACTACTACTACTACTACTACTGCTACTGCTACTGCTACTGCTACTGCTACTGCTACTGCTACTGCTACTGCTACTGCTACTGCTACTGCTACTGCTACTGCTACTGCTACTGCTACTGCTACTGCTACTGCTACTGCTACTGCTAATGCTACTGCTACTGCTGCAGCTACTACTACTACTACTACTACTACTACTACTACTACTACTACTACTACTACTACTACTACTACTACTACTACTACTACTACTACTACTACTACTACTACTACTACTACTACTACTACTACTACTACTACTACTACTACTACTACTACTACTACTACTACTATTACCATATCTTTACCATACTACTAGTACTAAAATAGACTTGGCTATTTCATATTATCATCACTCTAACAAGATAATTGGTTTATATTCTCACTAGTATAAACTTTACATTATATTTACAACTGCATGGATATCTAATACTATTTACAACTGCATAACATATCTACAACTCCTTCACTCTGTTTCGTAGTTTACGAACCTTTGCACACACTCAGGAACAATGACCTGTTTCTGGGCATATTCAGGCTTCGAAATCATTTCAACTTCCGTAGAAGAAACAATAAATCCGAAACGAGCAATTCCGATTTCTTCAGCAGTTACACTTTTGTTAGTCCCATCCATTGTTTGAGTGATATCGTAAATACGAAATTCTTTTAATTAGTAAATATGCAATTTTATTATCTATCATAATAATATAAATATACATATTTGTATTTAATACTTGTAACGAGGATAAGTGATTTTTAACATTCTTACAGATTTCTAGTTTTGCTTTATACTGCTGCCACGGTAGGTCTAACTACTTTAATACCAGTTAGTATCTCTCTCACTCACTCAGTCACTCACTCACTCACACACTCACTGACTCATTCACTCACACACTCACTCACTCACTCCCTCACTCACTCACACACTCTCTCACTAACTGACTGACTGACTGACTTACTCAGTCACTCACTCACTCACACACTCACTGACTGACTAACTCACTCTCTCTCTCTCACTCACACACTCACTCACTCACTCCCTCACTCACTCACACACTCTCTCACTAACTGACTGACTGACTGACTCACTCACTCAGTCACTCACTCACTCACACACTCACTGACTGACTAACTCACTCTCTCACTCACTCACTCACTCACTCACTCACTCACTCACTCACTCCCTCACTCAGTCACTCACTCACTCACACACTCACTCACTCACTCACTCACTCACTCACACACTCACTCACTCACTCACTCCCTCCCTCCCTCCTTCCCTCCCTCCTACCTACACCCATATCCCACATATACAGTATACAGACATTGATATAGCTGCTCCAATTCCTTCTGTTTTAGTGAACGTTCAACCACATTCGGTTTATATTTCACACGATCAGTACATTCTATTACATTAAATCACATTACATCATATTGCATTACATCATATAATATTGCTTCATATCACATTACATCATATTATATCATATCACTACAATCTCCTACTAAGTTAAGATATTAAATGAAATATTTGCAATATTGTTGTTTTCATTAAAACTTGACTAAATATATATTCGATGTGATTTGATTAACAGTTACGATACATTGTCACCAGTATCTGCACAATAGGTCCTTTGTTTGGTATGACTACCACTACCCTAGCCTCTATCTACAGTTAGCATGTTTATGTATTCACTTATAACACTAATATGTATAATGTTAAGGGTCTAGTGCCTGTCCTAGGGTGTTAAGCCTAGGACAGGCACTAACTACTCTAGTCTGGCTTATACACTAACTATTCGAGTCTGAACTCTACACTAACTACTCTAGTCTGACCTCTACATTAACTACTCTAGTCTGACCTCTACACTAACTATTCTAGTCTGACCTCTATACTAACTACTCTAGCCTGACCTATACACTAACTATTCTAGTCTGACCTCTATACTAACTACTCTAGCCTGACCTATACACTAAATACTCTAGTCTGATCTCTACACTAACTACCTAGGCTGACCTCTACATTAACTACTCTAGTCTGACCTCTACACTAACTACCTAGCCTGACCTTTACATTAACTACTCTAGTCTGACCTCTACATTAACTACTCTAGGCTGACCTCTACACTAACTACTCTAGTCTGACTTCTACACTAACTATTCTAGTCTGAACTCTACACTAACTACTCTAGTCTGACCTCTACACTAACTACTCGAGTTTGACCTCCACACTAACTACTCTAGTCTGACTTTTACATTAACAAACTAGTCTGACTTTTACACTAACTACTCTAGTCTGACCTCTACATTAACTACTCTAGGCTGACCTCTACACTAACTACTCTAGTCTGACTTCTACACTAACTATTCTAGGCCGACCTCTACACTAACTACTCTAGTCTGACCTCTACACTAACTACTCTAGTCTGACTTTTACACTAACTACTCTAGGCCGACCTCTACACTAACTACTCTAATCTGACCTATACACTAACTACCTAGGCTGACCTTTACATTAACTACTCTAGTCTGACCTCTACATTAACTACTCTAGGCCGACCTCTACACTAACTACTCTAGTCTGACCTCTACACTAACTACTCTAGTCTGACTTTTACACTAACTACTCTAGTCTGACTTTTACACTAACTACTCTAGGCCGACCTCTACACTAACTTCTCTAGTCTGATCTCTACACTAACTACTCTAGTCTGACCTTTACACTAACTACTTTAGTCTGACCCCTACACTAACTACTCTAGGCTGACCTCTATAACAACTACACTCCCTAAGGCAATACACGTATGGCCTACGCCATGGCCAATGACGGACTCTTCCCTAAGATGTTTGCCAAGACCCACGCCAGGACCAAAGTTCCAATTTATACAGCTATGATAGGTTCAACTCGAATTACAAATGACTTCTTAATGTATTTAGCTTAAGCACACCTAAATTTACTTTTAGACGATGATTAATCGATTTAGAGTCTGATCTTATTTATAAATTCCTGATGTAGATATTATTAAGCAGTAAAAAGTAAGAATCAAAATACACAATTGAATATAATATATTAAATTATAAATAACACATTAAGATAGAATCAGAGATATTTGATCGCTAAACAGGAAGCTGTATTTCCGCGTTGGTTTCCATGACGCTGCAGGTTAAAACCATTGTCGTATTCGGCGTCACAATGACATTGGTCACTTATATCCTGATCGCCTTCGCCGTTGTTATTCTACGCTATAGATTCAATGGTTTATAGAGTGTCCACGCATGTGTTTTAAAGTGTAACGATAATTAATTTTGTGATAGCTTTAATACAAATATAAAGTCACGCAATTACAAACATAAAATAATATTTGTTATGCTTTTATATTAGTAAAATATTATTCATATTAATATTAAAATATTATATTCTAATATTACATTACATTTTATATAATCAATCTAATATTAGTATAGAGCGACCTTTACCACATATATTAGATGTTATATTAATTTCGGAATATGTAGAATACAACTTAAGATTTCAAGGCAGATTCACTATATCTGCACGTAACACATTCATTAGAATATATACATGTTTAGATTACCAGCCTCTGAATGAAGATCCGATTGAACCTACTGCAAACATTAAGGTAAATTGTAAACTATAAATAAACTTGTACAATATATTTGTAATATTTATTTACCAGATACATTTCTCCATTAAAACTAACTTTGTTTCCATGCAATTCCCGCAATATGATTTTATTAATTTACATATCGTCTATAGAAAGTCTCTCTACAGTTCTTAACTCATAATGTGTAAACGTGAGTCGATTTCCTTTGCAGGAGGGTTATCGGTTTATGTTACCCCGACAATTCGATTCAGCGTCAAAAGGATCAATTGTCACTTGGCTGACTTCACTATTTATCTGCACATCTTTCCTCTTCGGAATTGTGATATTTAACAACCACGTTGGTATTCTAGAACATTTCTTTACATTCACCCATAACGAAACTCCCAGTGGACGGCGACACCCCCACGTGACCTTGCCCTTATTTACAAAGCACTATTGTAGACCCGTAGTATCTACTAATAATTTCATTACGTCGTTAACGTAGATATCGAAATAAGACCAATAAATATTGAAATCCTCGAGGATTATTGAATATAAAGTTGCATTTCGAGCTGTCCTCTGTATAAACTTCTGTGATTCTATAAACCTAGAGGATAAGAGAGTCCTTGTTGATCCCCTCGGTGGTGGCACTTTCTTTCATCATCCTGGCCATCGTATTTCTGATATCCGCACACGAACAGAACACAGATTGCCACTACATTAAAGTTAGTGTAAACGCTGCTACCAGGATCCAGAACACACCAGTCTTAAGTTCCTTAAGCAAGCAGTGAATTCTAATTTAGTAAAAGATTAAGAAATTAACTTTATCATTTGAGTGTGTATTTATATAATACCTAATACTAAGGTACCCTTAGTACCCTTCATTCCGTTGTTCACTATTCTCATTGCTATTTGCCTGATAATCTCCACCTTGACTTGGGCTATTGCAATTACACTCTCGGTGTTGTTCATTCTGGGTTAGTTTTGAGTGAATTCTTTATATGGTACCTTGCGATTAAATTACACCTAAATAATTAAAACTTCAACTTTTGTGTCTAAAATCTCACTAATTATTAGGTTCAACAATTTACTTTACGTATGGGATAAAGAATAGTGTGCATTCAAACAAATAACAAAGAATTGCACTCTGGGAAAACTGTGATAACAATGGAATGATATTCAACGACTGATATTCAACACTTTAGAATAACTGATAAGAGATAGAAATTCAAAGATAATCTTCATATACAATTATAGATTGATCACTTATGGCAATACACTATTTATATTATTTAACTTTATTACAGGAATATTATTACAGGAATTTTAAGATGCTCTAATATATTTATTATCTATCTTATTAATTTTCTAGAAACGTCTAAAGGGGCATTCACACAGAGCTTTTTTACAGCTTTTAAGCTGCCTAATTCGGCAGCTTTCTGCTGGATTCGAGATATGTTCAATATTTCTAGCTTTTTTCTGCTTTTTTATCAAAATAGAACATGTCGAATATTTCTTGCCTAAAGGTCAGCAGAAAGCTGGCTGAATGCACCTTATTGGTTAACCTTTTGATTGACAGCTGATTTTATTTGTTGATTTATGCAAATTTATTATTTATTGACAGATTCATTTCTTTGTTAATATTATTTAATTTTATTTTAACATGGATGTTTTAATATCTGCCGATTTAAATATAATATTAATAGTAGTGATCGTATACGACGTGATTTGGTATTCATTGTATTGTAATATTAATATAATTTGTATATAATTTAAAAATGTGCGTATTAAATAACGGTTTAAATATGGGCGTATTTACATTAAGCTCAAAGTGACAGCTCGAGCTTTTTTATTCGAGCTTTTTCAGTGTGAACGCATTTTAAATTACCAGCTTTTTCTGCAGCTTAAAGCTGCCTAATTAGGCAGCTTAAAAGCTGTAAAAAGCTCTGTGTGAATGCCCCTTAAGTTTTAGCAATGTCAATATTAATTATATTGCAAGGTTTTTATGTTGGTAATACTATACAACAAACCATTATGTTAACGTTATTTTTAAAGGGACTTCTTTTTATTAAGGTAATAAGAGTTTTAAGGAAATAAATATTCAATGTTTTTAAAAAAATATTATTTTATCAAACAGTTTTGAATATTGGTAATTCTGTAATGTAATCCTCTAATTTGCTTTTGAACAATTTACTCTCAATTAATTTACCAGACTTGCACAGAAAATTTCGAACGCAATATTCAACGTAAACCTGTTTAGTGAGGATTCATTATTATTTACTTGTATTTATCTATCGTACGTATAAATATATCTTTTATTTATAATTTTAAGTTATTTACAATAAAACTAAACAATAATATTTTGTTATTTCAATTTATGAATAAATAATATATTTAATTCAATTCTACTGTAACGTCGTAAACATCTTTATATAGATTGTGTAGTAATTCTTGCATCTGTCTCGTCGAGATTGGAGTTGACACGTCCGTGTTTAATACAAATTTTAAGCCGGTCGAAGTTTCATAACAATTCATTTTGTATTTGTCCGTCTCGACATTGAGGAGTGCTTCCTTCCTGTCGAATGAAACTAGGCTCAATAAATAATCATGCGTGAGTTGCACACGTCTCCTCGTGCCGATCAAAAAACCTACAACAGACTAACTTATCAAATGGAGACATTCTTGAAATTACGGATTTGAACGATAATAGCATTCCGTAAATTAATTTGAATTCCTAAAGGTGTATAAAATGATATCGCAATTTATTAATTCTACAATTATTGAATATATTTGTGGCACTTAAATTAACTTAAACAAGAATATTTATTAATCGATGATGCATAACGAAGTAATTGACGATGACCTGATCTTGTGACATCGAAGGCTGTTTATCCCTATTCCATTCTCCGTAGTAAATGCATGTGCATGTTGAATCAAATATATATAGGTTGTAAATAGTCATGTCGCCTATTGAAACTGCTGTAATCAATTTATAATTGATATATATATATATAGAATATTACATCTGTATATAGAATAATGTAGTATATATTTATCTTAAGGTAATGATTGATATATTAATTGTTCTTTATAATTAGATAATTTTAAAAATTCAATTCAAAGTTAACTAAATAAATTTATAAAGAAGTAAATTGGAAAATATTAAGTAATTTAAATATAAAATAGATCTCTAGTTTATTCTCGCTTGTAGATTTATAGTTTTAATAGTCAACGTTTGATGTCAAGGTGAATCTTGGGTTGAAACTTAAATTTCATTTTAAATTATTCACCTGAATCACACATTAATCCGTGTAAATATATTTTCGCACTACATATCAATCTCAATACCTTTATTTGATCTTCAATTCGCATTTACTCATTTACTATCGTGCACTAAATGTTATTGTCTGTAGGTGGTACTATGTGCTGCATAGATTTCCTTTATTAGCAATCATCTATAAACAGTTTACAAATAGTGTACCAACTTGAATGTACAGCTGACTTACATAATGTTTAACTATTCTACTTAAGTAAATTTAATTATTATATAAAACCTAAATATAAACTCACACTTTTGTTTTATTGTTGTATATATAGACTATTATATCTTATATATAATCAATATAAAATGTATAACATTATATATTATATATATATGATATAATTAATATTATAAACAGCATTATATATTATATGTTATTATATATAAAAGGTTATCTCAAATAAGGAAAATCTGCGCCACGCATACCAATGACTACTCACAATAACAACTAAAGTATGGCGTATGGCGTACGACGTAACTCAATGGCGTGTCGTAAGACGTACGCCGTACGTCACGCCCTGGTGTTTTGTTGGCCAAGAGCGGACAACAATTTTATATTTTATATTAGTAAATTTTATATTTACACAATACTTATTTTATATATATTTATTATAACTACACATATAAAACTTACCAAATAATTAATCTTATTTTGTATAGTATTAAAATATATATTGTCACGGAACTGTATTTTATTCTATACAAATAAAGATATATATAATAAATTCATAAATTAATTTTCTGTTACAAATGTATTATTATCTATAATTAACCAAAGATTTTTACATTTAAAAATGAATTTTTTCGAATAAAACTATTAATTAATTAATTTATTTCTATATATAGCTAATTATTATAATATAACATGAGTCTACATGAAAAGAGAACACACAGTGATTCCAATATCACGGAATTACAGGTTTAAAAGTGTATATCTCTACAATTTAAAATTATTATTTAATGTTATAATTTAATGTAATCATTAAATCCTTCTTTAAATGATATGAAACATGGAAATGATACAGTATAACTTTTTTGAAACCGTTAATAATTTGATATTATAATTATATTATCTACCAGATAATATATCATAATGATAATTATTTAAATATGTATATTTCATTTTATTACTTATCAATATAACTTAATAGTGATGTTTAATTTAATTATCTAAGATTTTATATTCATTAAGAAATAAGATAAAAAATATAAAGATTATATATTATTTTAATATATTTATTTTATTTTATAATATATTCATGAAAACAAATATTTCTTAGCTATGGGAACCTCCAAGTAAAGTTTTGAAACTTCGTGAAAGACCGAAACCTGTGGATCCTAATATTATTTGTTTCCCAGAAATACTTACATGTGAAGAATATTTCTTGATTCTATTAAGACTAGAAGATCTATTTCCAGTTACAGAGCAGGATTCCATGCGTTACATAGACATTCTCTTTGAACTGATATCTAGACCAAGCGTTAACAATATGTGCAGGGTGAAAGCTCTAATGATTATTGGTAGATTGGCATCTCAAGATTTCTTTAAATCTGTACATATTGTTACTGAAAAACTAATTTCAATAATAGAAAAATCCGGTTTATATGATATTTTGTTTCATTTAAATTGCATATATATATTATACTATTTTGCGGCGTAATAAGAAATATAAATCAATATTTAGAATCCGGGAAAGTTTCCTCTCAAGCATTTGGATCGTTGATAGTTTTATCGAATTCTTCGTCTAAAGATAAGACATTACGACTACGATTGTTGAAAGTCGCATTTGAGGTTTACTAAATATTACGATAAACAATATTCCCGACAAAGAGGTCGAAAGAATGGTAAATCGAACGGAATATATAACTCGACGTATTTCTCATGCGGGTTCAATTGAAGTTCAATGCATCGTATCCCATTAGCTTACCTTCGATATAACCTTAGCCGAGGTACGAGTAAACAAACTGTACCACGTTCACGTACGACGGCCTCAGATAGACACCTCGAGACACCAATTGCAGTGCATCGACGGAGCCAAGCAGAGGACGAAGATCAAATGCCTCGAAGTGATTTCGTCGTCGCTGCCGGTACCCGACGTCGGGACGACGTCGACGTCGTCTTACGTCGTCGCCGACGATACGAGGACTCCCGCCGATGTGGTGTGCGCTCACGCGGAACACAACGACGCCCGCGTAAGATCCGCCGCCCTCAACGCCCTGGTCAGTCTCGGTATCTCCTACGTTCGCGAACGCTGCGGCTAGGTTTAGCTCTATTCGCGAGTTTATATGCTACATGGCTAAACCAGTTTTTTTTCCGAGTCTTTGAGGGATAACAAAATTAAATATAATAAAGATTATATTTTATTTGTAATTTGTATAAATATAATATTATATTTATCAATATTATATTTTAGATTATTGATCTGTGACTGTTTATAAACATAGCTATGAATGTAGTGAATATAGGATATTATTCTAGAAGTAAACAAAATATTCATATTTATCTCAAAAATATGATTGTAATATTTAGATTTGGTTGATTTATCGAATATATTTGAAATGTAATACATTTCTAATCATTTTATATTTTATTGAAGCTAAATAATATTTAATTAAATACATATGATATTATATTAATTCAAATTAAATAATTATTAATTTGATTTAATAATAAATGTATCACTTGGAAAAATGAAAGTTCACTAGATCAATTTTTGTATTTGAACATTTTCTGCAGAAAACAAATCAAACATTGTGTAATTCATCTGGAATTAAATTCTAAACTTAAAAACTATGTTTTTTCAGAGTTTTCACATTTCAGTTAATTTTTATAAAAACTTATCTATATTCTATTTATTTTTTTATTTATAAGTTATTTCTACATAACTGATCCCTGGTGATAGTTGAAGTGGCACGAACGAGGTATTCCTGTTGCCATGGAGATGTACTCCGTTGCTAAGAGAGCGATCCAAGATGCAGATATCAATGTCAGACTCGCTTCTCTGCAGTTGATTTCCCTGATCAGTCAGTTGTACCCTGAAAAGTTTACCTTTATCATATCTGTTGTATATATTTATTTCACGGCTTACTTATATAACTGAGTATATTAAAATAAATAGTTATAATTATAATTTAATTCATTTAATATTTTAAATACATATAATTATAAAATAATATAATGATTATATAATGTACAGTAATTAAAACAACAACAAAATAATTTCTGACTCTCGAAAATACACGAATATTTGCTCTTTATCAAAGACAATAAGATTAAGATAACAACATGTTAAGATTTTCTCCTAGCAAAGACACTAAGAATTCCTCCATAACTAAGACACTAATGTTTCTGGTCTACAAAGACACTAAAAAGACACTCCCGTTGCACCAGACTCAGCATGGAAAGCGACAAACGCATCTGCGACGACGGATTCGAGGAGATTTGCAACTGCATTAATGATTCTCACATCCAAGTGAGGGCTTGCGCAGCTCTACTCATGGTAAGCGGGAGTAAACCCCCCCTAAGCCCCCTAAACCCCCTAAACCCCATCCACACTGGCTGCTCGTGGTTTTCAATAATGCTACCGTTTTCCCTCGTTCTGCTATTATCGTAGAACCTATAATTCGCCGATACGACAAATAAAAGTCTGTACACATATTCCAAATAAGTTACGTTGTGAGCGATATGGAAATAAAAATGTATCATTGGCTTATATATGCAACTCTATACACACCTATGGTTTAGATAAACCTACCACTTAATGGTGTATTGTGTAAAGCAACCGCCTCCCGTATCACACGGGTTTTGTATCTCCAATTCTCTCTATACAGGGAAAGATGGAGAACGTGTCATACGAGTATCTGGAACAGACCCTAGATAAGAAGCTGATGTCGAACCTTAGAGTTGGTTGATGTGTTCATACTTTAGTAATACATTAAGATTCAAGTTGTATTCCCAACCATAGATTCTGAAGATGGAATTGTTTATGTTTTGCCTCTTGTTTTAAATTATAAACGATTTCATTTTAAATGAATAATTCTTCTATTTCATATAATATATTTAACTTACGAATGATATGATAAAGATATTTTGTATTTATCAATAAACGTGCCTATATTTCTATATAGATATAAATTAAATGTATAGCATATACATATGAAAAAAAAGTTTTTTTTCACTGACAATTGCAATAATTCTGATATTTATCTATAACTGAAACTTTTCATTTGCAGTTTAAAATAGGTTTCACTTTTTATTTAATAATTAGTAATTTATATTCGAAAACAAGTAATTATCATATAAGATTTAATTAATTGATTGATAGAAAAATAGTCTGAAATAGATCCAAAGTTGTTTTTCTGAAAATCTGAAAAAATTCACAATATTTCAGCAAACCTAGTAAAGCATTATAAAATATTAATAATTGATATTTTTCACAGCATATTAATTATATACGAGGCTACGCTTGTGAAAATAATAAATCCGTATTCACAGCGCAAATTGTCATCCCACCAACGCAACAAGGATCTATTCGATTCGTCGCAGTGGAGCGAAGGGGTCAGATGGGGTCAAGATCGTCCCCAGGAACACGTGAACAAGGACGGTGTAGAGTTACTAGACTCCGGGTGTTGCGGAGCCATCATTCACGGACTAGAGGATGAATACTACGGTACTGTTATTTACTTTAACTACTTTTACCTTAGTATATATTTGTAGTATTTTAATATATAAGTACATGGCCTATGACCCTATGACCTCAGAGGTCAGGGAAAAGACCGTTGACTCTTTGTGTAAGCTGGCCATGAAGTATGTGAATTTTGCACGAGTCTCCCAGGATTTCCTTGTTGACATGTTTAATGATGAAATCGAATCTGTTTGTATTAAAAACTATGAGGTGGTCGTCTAGAGAAATGTAATTTAGAGTAGTGTAGTCAAGAGTAGTGTAGTTTAGAGTAGTGTAGTCTAGAGTAGTGTAGTCAAGAGTAGTGTAGTCTAGAGTAGTTTAGTCTAGAGTAGTGTAGTCTAAAGTAGTGTAGTCTAGAGTAGTGTAGTCTAGAGTAGTGTAGTCTAGAGTAGTGTAGTCTAGAGTAGTGTAGTCTAGAGTAATGTAGTCTAGAGTAGTGTAGTCTAGAGTAGTATAGTCTAGAGTAGTGTAGTCTAGAGTAGAGTAGTCTAGAGTAGTGTAGTCAAGAGTAGTGTAGTCTAGAGTAGTTTAGTCTAGAGTAGTGTAGTCTAAAGTAGTGTAGTCTAGAGTAATGTAGTCTAGAGTAGTGTAGTCTAGAGTAGTATAGTCTAGAGTAGTGTAGTCTAGAGTAGTGTAGTCTAGAGTAGTGTAGTCTAGAGTAGTGTAGTCTAGAGTAGTGTAGTCTAGAGTAGTATAGTCTAGAGTAGTGTAGTCTAGAGTAGTGTAGTCTAGAGTAATGTAGTCTAGAGTAGTGTAGTCTATAGTAGTATAGTCTAGAGTAGTGTAGTCTAGAGTAGTGTAGTCTTGAGTAGTGTAGTCTAGAGTAGTGTAGTCTAGAGTAGTGTAGTCTAGAGTAATGTAGTCTAGAGTAGTGTAGTCTAGAGTAATGTAGTCTAGAGTAGTGTAGTCTAGAGTAGTGTAGTCTAGAGTAGTGTAGTCTAGAGTAGTGTAGTCTAGAGTAGTGTAGTCTAAAGTAGTGCTGTCTAGAGTAGTGTAGTCTTGAGTAGTGTAGTCTAGAGTAGTGTAGTCTAGAGTAGTGTTGTTTAGAGTAGTGTAGTCTAGAGTAATGTAGTCTAGAGTAGAGTAATCTAGAGTAGTGTAGTCTAGAGTAGTGTAGTCTAGAGTAGTGTAGTCTAAAGTAGTGCTGTCTAGAGTAGTGTAGTCTAGAGTAGTGTTGTTTAGAGTAGTGTAGTCTAGAGTAATGTAGTCTAGAGTAGAGTAATCTAGAGTAGTCTAGTCTAGAGTAGTGTAGTCTAGAGTAGTGTAGTCTAGAGTAATGTAATCTAGAGTAGTGTAGTCTAGAGTAGTGTAGTCTAGAGTAGTGTAGTCTAGAGTAGTGTAGTCCAGAGTAGTGTAGTTTAGAGTAGTGTAGTCCAGAGTAGTGTAGTCTAAAGTAGTGTAGTATAGAGTAGTGTTGTCTAGAGTAGTGTTGTTTTTAGATAGTGTAGTCTAGAGTAGTGTAGTCTAGAGTAGTGTAGTCTAGAGTAGTGTAGTCTAGAGTAGTGTAGTCTAGAGTAATGTAGTCTAGTGTAGTGTAGTCTAGAGTAGTATAGTCTAGAGTAGTGTAGTCTAGAGTAGTGTAGTCTAGAGTAGTGTAGTCTAGAGTAGTGTAGTCTAGAGTAATGTAGTCTAGAGTAGTGTAGTCTAGAATAGTGTAGTCTAGAGAGGTGTAGTCTAGAGTAGTGTAGTCTAGAGTAGTGTAGTCTAGAGTAGTGTAGTCTAGAATAGTGTAGTCTAGGGTAGTGTAGTCTAGAGTAATGTAGTCTAGAGTAGTGTAGTCTAGGGTAGTGTAGTATAGAGTAGAGTAGTCTAGGGTAGTGTAGTATAGAGTAGAGTAGTCTAGAGTAGTGTAGTCTAGAGTAGTGTAGTCTAGAGTAGTGTAGTCTAGAATAGAATAATTTAAAATATATTTACATTAAATATGAATTTCACATAATTAAGTACAACTTAACTATATTAATTACTTCAATAGAACAACTCACATTCACTAATACTTCTAATTCAACTTGAAATAGGTAAGATTAAGTTCAATTTCAGCTTTATGCAAGATGTCAAAGATAATAATCTTACGAGAAAATCAACTCGACGTTATCATTAACCTTCTTAAGGTCAGAGGTGAACCTGGGATGTATATAGTTGACATATATGCACATATACATACACACACATATATATATACCCTTATCACCGCCATCTTACCTACCTTACCTACCACTTCAATAGCACTCACTCCCATTAAATTACTCCCAAACCCAAACCCTAGGACTCTTCCTTTAAGATTCGTCAAGCCTTACGTATGATGTTCTCTAGTGTTCAACTTGCGTCCAGCGAAGTCTTGAGCATGATAATCAACTCGCTGCTGGACAATATGCGTAGATATCCAACTGATAAATACAACATTTGGCAGTAAGTACTTCTGGTGTCACTTTATACATCTGGTGTCACTTTATACATCTGGTGTCACTTTATACATCTGGTGTCACTTTATACATCTGGTGTCACCCTATACATCTGGTGTCACCCTATACATCTGGTGTCACTGTATACATCTGGTGTCACTTTATACATCTGGTGTCACTGTATACATCTGGTGTCAATGTATACATCTGGTGTCACCCTATACATCTGGTGTCACTTTACCACTCGATGTCACTGTATACATCTGGTGTCGCTGTATACATCAGTTGTCACTCAACCACTCACTGTCACTCTATACATCTGGTGTCACTGTATACATCAGGTGTCACTTAACCACTCGCTGTCACTCTATACATCAGTTGTCACTTAACCACTCGCTGTCACTCTATATATCTACATTAATCTCCACAGGTGTATGAGTGGACTGGGTGAGAACCAGTACTGCCATACCTACTCCTTGGCTAATAACCTCCTTCACATGCACATCGTGTTCCAGACTCAGATCCCCGATATTAATGATCCTTCGTGTTAGTAGGCCAGGGTTCAGTTTAGTGCGCCGTGGTTACGTGTAGAAATCCGTATGTCAATGTAGTGGACCATAGTTCAAATTAGTTTAGCATTAGTTTTCATATTTGTTAGTCTTGGTATTGATCTATTTACCTCATTGACGGTTGTCACTTCCATCATACTGACATATGTCTCTTCTATAATAATAACACATGTCACATAGCAGATATTTTCATAATTACAGAAGACTATCCATATATGTATAGTTAACTATAGAAATATTGGCACTAGTCATACTTTTCAAACTAATACTTGCTACATACCTAATATAGAAACATGCCAATAACATATATCAACATTTACTACACCTCAGATGATACTTGACATATTCACATTCAGGCAGATACACTTCCCTATTACGTTACGCAATATACCAATCTCGCTCACATCCGCCGCCGCACTACATTTCTGACACGCGACACCTGCCACACATACAGATATCGCCATTCTCACCGAGGTATTCAACGCTACAGCGAAATGTCCCCAGATTGCGACTTGCTTCCCGGAGCACACTATGGGCCACTACCAGTTCCTGAGGAGAGTCTACCCCGAACTGATCCCGCAGCTCAACGTTAGCGATGTAATGCGTCGGCTTCAGAACACCATTTGTTGTTTCTGTGTGTCATTACGGCATGTCAGTATTCACGCGAAGTGTCAGTATCCACGCGAAGTGTCAGTATCCACGCGAAGTGTCAGTATCCACGCGAAGTGTCAGTATCCACGCGAAGTGTCAGTATCCACGCGAAGTGTCAGTATCCACGCGAAGTGTCAGTATCCACGCGAAGTGTCAGTATCCACGCGAAGTGTCAGTATCCACGCGAAGTGTCAGTATCCACGCGAAGTGTCAGTATCCACGCGAAGTGTCAGTATCCACGCGAAGTGTCAGTATCCACGCGAAGTGTCAGTATCCACGCGAAGTGTCACTATCCACGCGAAGTGTCGGTGTAATGCCAGAATGTCAGTTCCACAAATATTAACTTTACACCTTCATCTCTTCGTACCGTCTGCACAATAAATACACTTTTTAAACATTCTTATTGTTGCTTTACCTTTGTCACCATTCCGACCGCAGCTTGACCTCTCTAACCTCGAATACATGCTGAATAATCCACCCGCTGACCGCAAACTTCAAACTTATCTCGGTAATTTCCTAATGGACATCAAAGAGCGGTTGGGTGATAGTTCTATGAATACCGAGTACAGCTTGAAAATGATGAGACTTTCGATAAGGTGAATTTATATAATGGTAGTTAACTGGTATAATGTATATATGGGAGTTAACGCTAACTGTATATCTCGGGCATATAAATCTGAAACTGGATTGAGTAGGAATTATTTTGGGTTAGACGAGGTTATTTAGAATCAATCTAGGATTCGGGTTAGTAATTTTTCTAGTAGTATTTTTTAGTGAGATTGTGTGTTTTATTTTCAGATAAGAGTTGCTCTACATGGGCTCGATTCTTTATCTTTATGATGTGATTAATATCATTTATTAATCTTCTAGTTTAAAAAGTATTCGATAACTTAATTTGCGATAATAAATAAGTTGAAATTGATTTGTAAATAAAATATAGATTACTCTATAATAGATAATCTAAGATAGGTGTTGTCGATTACTCTATAATAGATAATATAAGATAGGTGTTGTCGATTACTCTATAATAGATAATATAAGATAGGTGTTGTCGATTACTCTATAATATATAACATAAGATAGATGTTGTCGATTACTCTATAATAGATAATATAAGATAGGTATTGTCGATTACTCTATAATAGATAATATAAGATAGGTGTTGTCGATTACTCTATAATAGATAATATAAGATAGGTGTTATCGATTACTCTATAATAGATAATATAAGATAGGTATTGTCGATTACTCTATAATAGATAATATAAGATAGGTGTTGTCGATTACTCTATAATAGATAATATAAGATAGGTATTGTCGATTACTCTATAATAGATAATATAAGATAGGTATTGTCGATTACTCTATAATATAATAATTTCATCCTACAATCGACGACTTCCTATAGAGATCTGAATCGTATAATTGCCGTGGATACAGTACACCAACATACTGCAGAATGTCAGTCTATTTACATCAAAGCTGAGCTCTTTCTATACAAGGTAGTTTAGATAGGTGTTCCTGTGTAGATAAGGGTGATGGGATTTATTCAAGACATTTTATATATGAAATAACACAAAAAGTATACAGAAATTAACATAAATCTTTCCTATATACAAAGTCATGACCTTCTTTAACACAGTATATTAATTTAGACTTATTAGTTCAATTATTCACTATAATCTCTTCAATTCCATTGTTCGTGTGTTATTATTATTTCACTGTCGCCATGTTATAATTTCAATTGCTTCTCAGTATCTGCTAAAGATGAAATCTTCAAAATTAAACATTGAAAATAATGTTTTAGAGAATCCATTGATTGGGAAGGTTACTATAGTTTACTGTATATTTAGTTATCATATTTTTATTTCCATCAATATTTATGTGGATTATTAAACTAATGGAATTTTATATTTCATATTATATAATATAAAAAATATTTATTTTGAATCGAAAATATATTTTTTTATTTCGGAAATTTATTTTTTAATTAATGGTAAGTCGATAATATCGATAATTTCCATAGCCAATCACGATTCAAGTCTTCGATAACATCGCATCCGTCGTCGACAGGTACTGAACATGTGCAAGGAAATCCAGCACCGATTCTCGGCCCTGGAGATGAGCGATCGCGGTGTAGTGTACGAGTTGGCATTGCGAGCTCAAACGCTCTTCCTCATCGAAATCATCGACAAGTACGACTCGGATAACGCCGCCACAGCCGGTCCAGGCGTCGGCAACAACTCGCCCCTGCGAGATTCAGTCGTGAATAACGCCTGTTTCCACTTTCTGAACCTAGTAACCAAACTGCAGCGGTTAGTGAGGTAGTCGTCGTGTTGGAAATGAACATTTCTATGAGTTATCATTAATGAGAGTTTAACAAATTAAACTTTTATTTATCTCAGCTGAATCTTAAAATTCATTTAAAGCTTTTATCTTAGAATGATTACAATTAATATAATATTAATAAACATTTTTAAATTAGCTATAATTTATAGAAGTTAAAATATATATTTTAATACTATTATATAAATAAAATACCTACTTTGCTCCATGATAAATCATTTTACTCGCAAATCATGTAGAACATTATAATGTTCTTTACATAAAGTTTGCACATTTGCAGAACATCTATTAACTTACATATATAATATTAACTTACATATATGTATAATACATTATTTCTATCTCTATAGATTTTCAAATAACTTTACATAAACTTTCCATTAACACCTTTACAGTTTCTCAAGTATTCTTATAACCTAATTTTTCACAATATAATTTAATTTTTTTACAAATAAATGTTTTTTTTTTATTTAAAAATAATTCCCTCAATTATATCATAAGTTGGATATATCTTCAAAACATCTTTATGATAGGTGGATACAAAAGCAAATATATAAAACTTTATTTTGAATAATTTAAATTTATAGAAATACTATTCTTCCCTATGCAGATTTATTTCTATAAACAAACTTCCGGCTCAGAACTTCACCGAGGCGATTTTCATGCATACCGATAAATTTGAGTCTCTCGATCCAACTGTTTATCTTCCTATACTGAAGAATGTGATAATGGTTATTATAGATATGTCCTGGCAGATCAATAATCATAAATCTACATACTGTACACTGTACAGTGTACAGCACTACTAAAATTCACAAATTAAAACGGTTCTATATAGCAGATACACCTCTACCACACCGAACAAACTCCGCCCATCGAACTAAATATATACTTTACAACTCACTGAATACTCACCACAATCACCTATCCTACTGAAGACGCTCCATTATCTAAAAAAAAGAATAGAAAAACACAGTTAAAGAAATCTTAAAGGCACACTTCATCTCCACTCAAGATACACCCCACTTCCACTAAATACCCATATAAATACCACCCAAGATATGCATCCATACCTCTAATGCGGCCGTTCCACGCAGCACTACACGCACGGGGTGCTCACGTTGCCACGGTTACTCTGTAAGTCGAGTGCCAGGATTCTGTCGCCCGAGGAGAACAATGATCGCGTGTTTACCTACGTCTCAGGAGCTACCCTCGGCGTCGATTTCGTCGTCGATATCTGCAACGTAATCGACGTCTGCAAACTGCGACTCAAGGTTGGAGCGCCGGTTACCTGTTCAAGTGGACCCCGTTACGCCCCGTTACGCCTACTAGCTTACCGTTCACTCCCATCACCTTCTTAATGCCCCTTTTACTCAACGATACCCCATTACCCACTACACTCTATCTTAACATATATCCACCTGACTCCACCCCAACATTGCACCTCACCATACACTCACCATACACTCGACTACCCCCCGTCCGTGTAGATAGAGTATGCCGATGGAGAGATACACCTCCTGGTACCAGGATTCGACGACTTCTCTTACGCTGGCCGCGGCCGAGATCGCCTGGAGATGCGCGCCATCCTTGACCACTCGCGGTGGACTGACCGCTGCAGCGTTTACGCGTCCCTGGTGTGCCTGGACGGCTGCATCGACTCGCTAGTCGAACTGGACGCCTCCAGCGTGCTGACCCTCGGAGAGCCCGTGTCCGGAATGTCGGAACTGACCGACAAACCGACGCGATTGATACTCATGTCGAAGAACTGCAAATGGTGACCTACTGACCAATATCCGAAATGTACAATTCCACATTCACAACACCTCCGATATGCATGAATTAAACCAGTGCTTACTTACAAGTACTCATGTATAAGTACTCTTGTACAGGGTACAAACTTCACACTTAAATGAATGATCTATTTACCAACATCCCACATACATTTATCAATCTTCCAAACACTCTTCCTATACAAATATATATTTGACTAAATACCCAACTCTCAAATACACCTACACACTTTGTACATATGTTACTCATAAATCTACATAAATCTATCAATTTCTCATATATGTCTGAAATAAATTGATTCAATAAGGTGAGATGACATTGTGACACTACATTGTGAGATGACATTGTGACACTACATTAGCCCACCTACTCATATGTACCTACGTCATCTCTGTTTACATTACTCACATTATTTGCTGAGTCATTTATTTCAGACCACTTCCCAATATTATATTTCATGTTAAATTTAGTAATAAAGAAATAAAATCATATTATTTTGTTATAATGCATAAACTGCTAATTTATTTTTTAACAACTTTACTTCGATAGGCATTGCTTCGTAAAGTTCATTATCGATGGTGAACCAATTTTCTTGACCCTGGTCAAATATTTATTAATTAGTAATCGAAGGAGTTCTAAAAATAACATTTACTAGATTATTAATAATAATATAAACATTGATTTCAAGTTTTGGTCGGAAAGAAAACAATATTTGCACTTTTTAGAAACCTGTTTAATTTGCGGAGTAAACTTGAAGTCACCAACTATTGTAGTCTGAATATCTTCATTGTCATTCTTATCTTTAATCTGCCTCCACCTGATAAAGATGGTAATGTATTTATTGGAGTCTGTCTACAGTAACTAGATGGTGTATGTACATCATATGAGATGTAATTTGTAAACCGCTGCTATTAACTTTTACCCATCTTCATTAAAAAGACTACATAAAATGACGAATAATGAATGGAGATATTCTGTACTTTATCCACTAGAGATTGAGTTATGTAATTGGAGATTGCCAGCATTGTTGTCCAGTAACTATTATTACGATGGACACACTCGCATAAAGTTTCTAACCCCTCCTCGATGAAGTCTTTTCTGGTAATGTAGTGTTTGAACAGTTTTAATGTCACGGAAGACTCTGTTTCCTGTACGGTTGGGTAGTCTTGCATTAGCACTGTATTTCTAATAGTAAAGGTCTCCTCTAGAAAAAAACATATATAACAAATATCTATACATATATAATAAACCTATACATATATAAGAAACGTATACATATATAAGAAACATCTATACATATATAAGAAACCTCTATACATATATAAGAAACATCTATACATATATAAGAAACCTCTATACATATATAAGAAACCTATACATAATACATACATTTTACATGATACCATAAACACAAAATATTAAAACAATAGACAATAATTACATTCTATCTGCGTATCGAATAAATATAATATCAAAACAAATTAAAGGTTTGATTGAATAGAATTTAGTACGTATACGAAACCTGGCTACACCCATTTATTGTTGAAGCCATAAACTGCGTGGTGTTCACATCCTTCGAACTCCAAACCCCGCAACTCGGGTTGTCAATTTGAGAGAAGTCAACGATATCAACTAAACGTATATAAAATACTATTAATTAATAGAAAATATCCTACTGTGTATATCGTTAAAACGAATTCGGTTTTAAACTCAATTAAAAACACCTAAAAAATCTAAGAGTTAGAATAATACGTAATTTAAAACAAGATAAAAATGGTCTTGTTTATATAAATATATCTATACAAAATGTTGTAATTAATAAACTGTAACTCTGATAGAAGGCTGGCAAGGCTAGTATTGGAAGATTGGTTAGATAAAAAAGTTTACCAAACTGAACATTATTACTGGACTCCAATAATCAGAACATATGTTCACTTTTTTCTATCTATACTATAGTAATAGTGATTCCACTTCTATCATTGTTTAGGTTTTAATACTTTATACGCGCACCATTTAATGAAATATTTACAAAAGCTGAAATATATTTTTTAAAATGTCAACTCAAATAATTGATGTTGTTTAAATATTGAAATTCGTGGCATTTTAAAATCTTTTTATAAATAGTTTAAATTTAAAATCTAATTCTTCCATATCCGATCTCAAAGTACGACATTTCACGAGTATCCCGTGACCAGGGACCTGACAATACAATCTACGCATCTGAAGAGAAATGAATAATATGAAAATATGTGTTGCTATACCGGGTTGTCTCTGAGCAATTAACATGTTCCACCACTTCACTTTGGGTTGTTCTGGCTTCACGTAACACTTGCTGCACCCTTGACAAGGTTCGGAGGTCATTAGACGACCTTGAATGGAGTCCGGAGCTCCCGAAAAACTTGCAATCACGTAGCTCATATATTCCTTTAGTGGACCGAAGTACCAATATCTAAAAGTGTGGATAATTTCTTGTATAACTATCTGTACTTATATTCATTAGAAATGAACAGGGGTTGAACATAAAGTTACAAAGGGTAAATCATTATTTAATTGTTTATATATTATATGTTACCTTTAATAAATCTTAGTAAATCATTATTTAATTGTTTATATATTATATGTTACCTTTAATAATATTTAAATAATGATTTACTCTATTATATGTTACCTTTAATAATAATTAAATAATGATGTACTATATTATATGTTACCTTTAATAATATTAGATAATAATATATATTATTTAATATTATTGACATAATATAGAATAATATACATAATATTATATACAAGATCTTAAATGATAACATATGCGAAGGTCATCATATCTACTCGTATTAACTTGTGTGCATTATTTTTAGTATTTCTATAGGCTCCCCATTCAATACCAGACAAAGCATAAGCATTCTTGCCTTGAACGTCACCCTGGCGAGGTAAGAATGTTAAACCTAATGCCACTGCAATTCATTAGTTTCAGAATATGCAGTATATTGTATACGAATGGAATGAATGATGGAATCAATACAAACTTCAATGTACAAAATATCCATATCTTTAGTGTTTCCTTTCACGATGGCGAGGGCAGAATCACACACGGATCTTAGAATGAAGGTATCGTTAAGTAATCTACTCAACTACAAGTGAATACTGTAATGCATGTAGTTGGCAAAGTAAGTTACATTATCAAGTTCAGTCTAATTTCGAGTAGTTACCTAGTATTTATCTAAAAGTATTGCGAATCCATCAAGTATAAATAGAAATATAATAGTTTTATAAATTGCCTTGATGATTTTATTAAAACATCAAAGCTATTGTTTGCTGGATAATCGTGGAATACTCTGCATTGTTATTAACTTCACATTGTCGAGGGAATCTCCGAATAATTTATGAGAGATGTGATTTGTTTTTCCCAAAGGAATTATTCCAATTGCCAGCTTGCATTTCTCATTCTATTTTCACGAATAAATGGAATTTCAAATTAGAAATGAGATCATTAAGATAATTTTACGACTTTAAACATTTTGACAATAGCACAGTTATAGTTTGTTATAAAAACCTCTGGAGTAGTCCTTAATAATCCTGTAACAACCTGTAATAATGTAGATTTATAAATATTATATCATTACATTGCCTAAACATTAAAGAGTAAATAATATGTTTTCTTTTTTTAATAATTTATATCAACTAATTATTATAATTTATATCAACTAATTATTATAATTTATATCAACAAATTATTATAATTTATATCAACTAATTATTATAATTTATATCAACTAATTATTATAATTTATATCAACTAATTATTATAATTTATATCAACTAATTATTATAATTTATGTATCCACAGCTGCAATTAGAAGTATTTCTCTGTTGGGCCACGTTGGGCTCATTGCTGTAGAAAAACTCACGTCTAATATCGTAGCATCACCACCAGCAACAATCACAGCATCTGTATTTTCGACGACCTTCATATATTCTTTAGCCTGTCCTTCGTATTCCGTCTATAAATTATGTTAATATTTAATTAATACGATACTATATTAAAATTTATTTTAATGACAAAATCTGAATTTCAATATTCTCGGATATAGCAAAACTGCTATATCAAGTGTTACCGTAGTGATATACCACTATGAACAGCTACTACAATTAACAGTATACTGAATTTCATATGCGGGAAGTACATCGTCCAACCTAACCTTGACTACCGTAACACTGAGTCCAGCCATGTGCAGTATAGGGGCAGCGTGTTTCTCAAACATAGACTTGGCTTGACTAGTTGAATATGAATATAGAACTTATTTTAGTTTGCCTGAATTATAATTGCATAATATATAAAACTGAGCATAATATATGAAACAATGTAATTGTTATAATGAAATTGCTTAAATAATAACCCTCCAGAGGCTGCTGGATTTAAAAAAACTGTAATTCTTCTATTTAATTGTCCAATATTTAATGGTTGATTTCCGTATGCCTGAAGATGTTAATGTATAGAATTAGCTATATTTTTAATAATTAAGATATGTATATACATACATATCTGAATACATACATATATGTTATATATTTTATATATAAACTTTGCATATTAAAATAAATTGTTGGAAATTATTCCTGTAAAAACACACAATATTGTAGACATGCAGAATATGCAGATTGGTATATTTTATTTTCTAGTATATATGAAATAATTATTATATTGAATAATCATAAATAAATATTGTTATATTTTTAGTTATAATACAATTAAATATTTTTTTTATTTAATAATTATAATTAAAATAGTTTAAAATTATAAAATATCTTTGTGAAATAAATAGATATATAGATATAATTCTATTAAAATTAAATTTTTTTAAATGTTATAATGTACATCCAAATATATTAGTTGAGTAGATTTCATTTTGTGGTAATCATTAATTCTGTTAAAAACATAAATTGTAGTAGATAAATAAATAAATATAAATTTTTTGTTATATGAAGTTAAACTAACTTATTATTGCAAAGATAAATTTTGTAATGAAAATATTCTTTTTGTCGAAATTAATTATCGAAATTTAGATGAGTTTATATATAAATTAAATTTAAGTTATTAAATTCATATTTAATTATAAAATGTTGGCAATGTATTATTTATTAATAATTAGTATTTATAGATGTCAAATCAATAAAACTACTTCAGAGTGATTATATAATACTAAATACTATATATGGTGAGCTATATGGAATAACATATAGCTACAGTGATATATTGATGGTGTATATCTAGGTAATGTATTACAAATAATATGAAGTATTTCAATTCTACATTTGGCAAAGTCTATATTGGTCAACTATCATAAATATACGAACATCTTAAAATTAATTTATCTTATTAAATATATACAACTAATACACTGCTATAGATATCATAATATAATTAGATTAACTATTTTAATTAACTTAACTTAATTAGATTAACTATTTTAATGTTTCATATTATTTATTATCTCTTATTATTAAAATATATAATGCAGCTAATAAGATTAACATATGTGTAGTAATAATTATTATAACCTGTGCTTCTCTGCAATACGCTCTTCGTAATAAACTTTCACTGTTGTATTTTTATGTATAAATCGATCATTGAAAGATTCATTTCAATCATTTATAGGAATTAAAATAATAAAATTAAATATTTAAATTGTTAAACTAAAAAGTAACTATATATATACAATTGTTATCACAATTATAAAAATAATTAAATTATTATATTAAATAAATAGGATCACACATGGAAGCTAAATCTGTAAAAATAGAAATTAGTTACTCCAATAAATCACTTGATTTACTTTCTCGGTTTAGTTTCACATTATTGTGGAACTAATTAGATAGTATTTAAAGAAATTATGTTTTTAATTAATTTTGTTTAATGAAATAAAATAATTATTCTCTTATACCTGATTATTAATTGTAATTTTAACGAATAGTTTACTAAAGTCGTGCATCCATCAGACGTATGGAAGTTGACTAGATCGTTTACATACGTGATACACATTATAATTAATTTTTAATTTTATTTTGCATTCAAAATTATGTTTACCTTTATAATAAATCTGCACATTATTTGTAGGTAACGAGTATATACGCAATATGCGAATTCACGGAATTGTATGGAACATGACTTGGTAGGCTTCCATAAGTGATCCAAATTTAACTTAATTTTTTACAAATTTGTATTCAAAATTATATTTACCCTTAAAATCAAGATTATAAATTAAGAATTAAAGAATATAATTGATACCTAAACTTTTTCTTTCCATAAGTATATCCATAAACTGCAGCTAAACTAAAGAATATTGATTTTTTCCAATTATTTCTAATAGTTTTGGCAAATTTAACTATAGAAGTCATTTTTAAATATTTATTTATATTATATCAAAGATACTTACAAATATTATTCTAATAATAATCAAATACAATATATAAATATGGAATATCATTTATATTTGAAAATACAATACAATGTGATATTTTGATATTTACATTGTGATACAACATTTTCTATATACTTAATTTATTTTTGCTGTATTTTTATTTACGTATTTATTTTGGTAAAATTTATATAAAGTATAAAAAAATATAATAATTTTAGCATATGAATAATTGTTAATTTTTATATTTATTTTAATATCTTATTATTAATATCTAATTAATTTAAAATATGTATATACATTATATCGAAATATAAACATCAAAATAATTTATAATATTAATTTTTATTACAAAGTATAAACATCACAATAATTCATAATTTTTTTTATTACAAAATAAATATCACAATGATTCATGTTAATTTTTATTAAAATATAAACACCACAATAATTCATAATGTTAATTTTTATAAATTATATAAACATATCTTAATTTAAAAAGTTAATTTTATTAAAAATGTTAACATCAAAAGGATTTTTTAAATTTACTATATCTTGAATATACAAAACTACTATGCATATGTGTTTATAAAGATTCATTTCAATTATAATTCAATTATAATTCATCGTGTTTCTTTCTAATTTCATTTAATTTCTTATTTCTTACAACCTAAAATATGTTAAAAATATATAAAATAATATTTATGGAAATATGAAATATTCATTTCATAAATATTAGTATATCGTATAAATAATAATAGTGTTAATAAACATAGATAGAAAATAGAAGTAAGTATTAAATATAACAATACCTTATATTGCATCTTGGAATGATATTTTAATAGTAATTTTTTCCAATAGCATGTCACATCTTTCATTCTCAATTTAGTGACTATAAAATGTCGTCCTCTATTTTAATAATATTGATAAAATTAAATTATTAAATAAAATTTCAATATTGAATAGACTAACTTAAAATATAAATAGTATTAAAACCTCATAGCAATTTTTCTAACAACATCATCATTCTCTTTAGCAAAATTCAGTAATTCTCTGTTGAAATAATAATTATAAACTTAATTTTTATCTATATGTGAATAAATAATTAATTAAATTGTGGAAATTTCAACAATGCTTCTACAGATTTGGATACTAACTCAGCATCACTCAAGTCTTTTTTCACCGGGATATAATGAACCTATAACCAATAGAATGATAATGATCAAATTTAAACATATATGCAATAAATCATAAAAAGTTACATTAGCCTAATTACATTAAATTTAAGATACTTATAAATTTATCAACAAAATATTTGACTATAAAATTTAATAAAGTATATTTTATACAAAATTTGTGGAATAAAATATTTATTCACAATTTATTAAATATATAACAATAAATGAGTAATATAGTTTACAAATTATAATAAATATAGATAGAAACACGTAATATCTCAGACACTCACTAGAAGTTATAAGTAATACAATCATAAAATACTATGTTGTAGTAATTGGTAATAATGAACCTCACACAAGAAAGCATCTACTACCCATCAATATCTTACTCACCACTCTACTCATTGCTATACTCATCATACTACTGCATCTGGTAGTGAATACTCAACTATACACTACTTTTTACTGGGTAGTAATAGGTACCGGGTCGTACTATTACCGGGTAGTACTAGGTACCGGGTTGTACTATTAACGGGTCATACTAGGTACCGGGTCATACTAGATACTGAGTAGTACTAGGTACCGGCTAGTACTAGGTATCGGGTAGTACTAGGTACCGGGTAGTACTAGGTACCGGGTAGTACTAGGTACTGAGTAGTACTAGGTACCGGCTAGTACAAGGTACTGAGTCGTACTATTACCGGGTAGTAATATTTACCGGTTTGTACTATTAACGGGTCATACTAGGTACCGGGTCGTACTAGGTACTGAGTAGTACTAGGTACCGGCTAGTACAAGGTACTGAGTCGTACTATTACCAGGTAGTAATATTTACCGGTTTGTACTATTAACGGGTCATACTAGGTACCGGGTCGTACTAGGTACTGAGTAGTACTAGGTACCGGCTAGTACTAGGTACCAGGTCGTACTAGGTACCGGGTCGTACTATTAACGGGTCGTACTAGGTACCGGGTAGTACTAGGTAGCGGGTAGTACTAGGTACCGGGTCTTACTAGGTACCGGGTAGCACTAGGTACCTGGTAGTACTAGGTACCGGGTAGTACTAGGTACCGGGTCGTACTAGGTACCGGGTAGTACTAGGTACCGGGTCGTACCAGCCAGTAATGGAAACTCGACAACAAAACTCACCCACGGCTTCAGAGCCTCGTAGAAGAATTCGATCCATTCGTCTCCGACGTGGAACACCACCGAATCGCAGAGGAATAAATGTTTGAAGCGAAAAGATGCAGCCACTCCGCGAAAATTAAACAGATACCTGTAGCACGGGAGAGGAGGCGTGTTATCCGATGGTCTTTAGTATAATGTATGCATTGTTTAGTGACGCTAAGCGTAGGGTTTGGAAAAGTATATAAAATATTTCATTTGTTAATGATTTACTTTCTATTTAAAATAATAATATATATTACACTTTTTAGCGGTATATCGTATTATAAAAATAAGTGTAATTTAAATTATTATTTTAAATAGAAATGTAATGTGTATTTAATTATATTGATATAAATATAAAATAGTATAACAATATATGATTTTTCGACTTTATTTATTTGTTTTTCAGATTTTACTTTTTACAGAAATAATGAATTTATTAATAATTATATTTACAATTATTATAATATTTATTAATAATTAGATATACAGTTTATTAGAATAATTGTGCTTCACACTAAAGTAATATATCAAGACTTACTTATAAGGACAGTGGTCTTTCAGTGGTACAAGCTCAGCGGGAGGTTTTCCTAGGGTATCCTGAGATTTGATTTTGAATTATAATTTACGACGATAACAATCAACCTATAAAATACGCGCATATAAGGCGCATATTGTGCACCAGCGAGACAGGGGTGAGCGTTAACCGCATCAGACTTCCACGCCTGGTTCTTGGTGTAGCCGGCTTCGACGAGGTCGGGTTTTTCTCGAGACAACAGAATCAAAGGATCTCGCTCGGCACTGGTACGGGATCCCACAAAGAAACCCATGTTCTTCTTTTCCTCGTAGGGAAAATCCTTGGCTTTCCTATCCGATTGGTCGGCCGGGGTGCGGCAGAGGATGTAATATATGAGCAGATAATACGGTGTGAGGAATGAACGTTAAAACCAAAACCGACTAATAATTGAGCGTAATTACTTTACTAGTAAATTCTTTTATTTGAATTTTTAATATTTTAATATAAATTAATAGATTTAAGATTTTTCTTTTAAGTTTCTCAATAAATAAATATCTACGTGATGTTACAGCATGCCAACTTATCATACCTAAGGAGTTTACCGCTAATTAAGATCTAATAAGAAATAGCTCACTATATATTGTCTCTTATCTATTTACTATCAGTTTACTTTGTCTCTCTTTCACCGTTGACCTCTTTCCATCCCTCTCTCCCTCTCTCCCTCTCCTACCTCATGATTAGTCCTCTTTGTATATCCCAGCGTCCTAGTCCCGTAGAGTAAATAGGGTAGACCGCGGGTCCACCTTCCCAGAATGTCCAAGCTGGATACATTATGTCATGGTCCCTTCCTCTCTATGATAGGTTTTGATTGAGTGGAAGAGGTTGGTTAAGGTATTTCACTAGATTATAAAGATAGTGTATAGTTAGTACACTATGTTATCGATGTAATGAGTTATCATTAGAGAAGCAGCGTGGTTTCGAAGATTTATGTTGAGGATGTAATAGTGTATAGTAGCTGTCTTGAACATATTCCTGCAGACAAAAATTGTTAAAGGTGAAAGAACATTTTTATTGTAGAGTAATATTTAATTCATGATGCTATACTATTTAATATTACATGTGAACTGATCACTGTATTAATGATCATCAGTATCCGAGAACGGTAATCACTCAAAATAACTATTAATAATATGAAATTAATGTCAGAAATCAAAACCTAACCATTTTCAAAACCACACACTAATTAATTTACAGATAGATACAATATATTTCCTACATATACACTACCAGGCTACTTTGTCAACATTAACTACTGTCCACTCTTCTCGGCTAAACCAAAGCCGGCCGTTTTCACTCCTCACTCCCCTCCGTACTCACCACTTTACTGAACGACAGCATGACGTTTGAAGATGAGTAGGACATGGAGTGGTCGTAGACATTCAACACAAACTCCATGTCTGGTAGGTCGGCGATAATCTCGTATATGAAGTGCTCGACGCCGGCGCATCTGGTAAATATTGTTTACGTTACCACGGTTACCATTTTTCTATGTTAACTAGGGTAAAATGTTAGTTTTTATAACCCACATATATATATATATATATATGTTAGTCTGTACATTATCTTTCCGTATATATGTAAACAGATTAATTACACAATTCCAATACCGAAAGAACATTTAAAATTCATAATACAAACAGGATAAGATGGTCAGGGTGAAGACACTTATTGCTTACTATTTTTTCAAATATTAAAATAAAAAATAAATAAAAACAAAGGTCCTTTAGACTTTACTAAAATGTTATATAAATAATTATATAAATACTAGGGTTGTAAATAAAACCGAACTGATACATTACGAACTGATACTTTAACACTTTGATACCGAACTGATACTTTGTAATTCAATATATTACGATCCCGAACCCGAACTGATACTTTCATATTTTGATACCGAACCGAACTGATACTTTGATATATTAAAAATTACGAACTCGAACCTGAACTGATACATTTATGATCTTTATTAAATAATAAAGTCATAAATAACTTCATGGATTTTATTTGTAATTAAAATTAATTTTGATACATTTTTTTATTGGTAGTAAATAAAAATTGACCTAAGGTTTTTTTATTAATCATAGATTTTATAACATAAATAATTATATTGATTTGAGATTTATATTATGAACTCAATTAGTAATCAATGATAGGCTGAATTAGTTTTTATTAATTATGACACTTCCCATTGTTCCAAACCAAACCAAAATGGACATTAAATTAAATGTTTTTTTAAATGATTTTAGTTTTTGATACTGTTTCAAAACTTTGAATTTAGCATTTGATACTGTTTCGAAACTTTGATTTTAGCATTTGATACTGTTTCGAAACTTTGATTTTAGCATTTGATACTGTTTCGAAACTTTGATTTTAGCATTTGATACTGTTTCGAAACTTTGATTTTAGCATTTGATACTGTTTCGAAACTTAGATTTTAGCATTTGATACTGTTTCGAAACTTTGATTTTAGCATTTGATACTGTTTCGAAACTTTGACTTTCGATATCATTTACAACCCTAATAAATACTGAACTAAATAATAGCGAAGAAATATTTAAAAATTAAATGTAATAAATTAATGTTTTTAAAAAATGTGAGATTACCTGGAAGGAAATGTGCATTTTGAGTTTCTATAGAGAATATGGTTGATGATCTGATAATGGTTCGACCTTCTGTTCTCAGCATCGACTAAAACATTTTTAAATAGTTCTTTGGTTATAGGCGGAACATATTTGAAATCTTCTTCCAATACCCTGGATATAAAAAGAATTCGTCGATATTGGATATAAAGTAATAATAGATATTAAACTAAAATAACATTAGCAATAAAGAAACAAAGATGTATTAATGGTGAACCAATTTTTGTAAAAACAATTTTGCACATACAATTTGAATAAATAACTAGAATTTTACAAGACTTTTATAGATGTATAGAATTAATTTAAGTTCACAAATATTACTTTTATAAAACAAACCCGTCGTAACATTGACAATTTGTTTGGTTGCATTTTTTGTAGGATAAAACAGCTTGCTTGATTAGTTGTCTGTATGCTTTCCATTTTTTTGAATTATCTGTTGAATTTATAGGAAATATTACAGAACATCTGAATTCCTATTAATATACTTAGAATAGAAATAGTTTGTTTTCAAGTGCCTCAAAGTCATAAAGTTATTATATAATTCTATTTTCTACACATAAAATATAATAAATATCAAAATTACTTTAAAGTGAGCCAAAACAAACAAAATCCATATTAGTTCAATATAATGTATAACTTACTGAGTATTAAAGTATAACTTACTACATATTAAATTCCTATAACATTCAAATGTTTTAAGTATGCAAAGTTACGTCATTTTTAAAAAAAATATATTTTCATACTACATGTCAAATATTATTACATATATTGTTTAAATGGTTAAAAGTGAATTATAACTATTAGATTACAAATATTATATGTTTAGAACATGATATAATAATTATATATTTATAAATATAATATATATTATTTAATAGTAAAATTTAGTTCATGCTCTTTGATAATATTCAGATGATATATTAAATATATTAAGTTTATCATTTATTTATACATATAAATATCAATAATAAATAAATGTAATAGATTTTATATACCACATACAATGATTTTATTTCAAATGTTTTCTTGATATTTTAAAATAACATGAATTTAGTTATAAAGAATTAACTATTGGATTCGTAATATATCAACTGTGTAATTCTAAAAATTTAATAGTGAAATAATGTTAGAATTCATTTTAAAATTATTTAGTAATTGATCATCATTAATTAGTTAAATTTTAATTAATTATTCAATTAGTAATCATGTATAATAATAATATAAAGCTAAGGTTTTACAATATAAAGGGTAAACCTTTATTACAATTTTTAAGAGTCGAGCAGATAGTATCAATAAAAAAGCTCAGCTATAGTTAGCATACTACTTTACTACCTTGGTTCTATCCAGTATAGCTCATACAAAACTTAGCGTTAGTCGTTATTGTAAATGGGCATGTAATACGTAGTGAATATTGCATATATATGCGATTATTTATAAACAATCCCTTTACTTTATATAATTACGTAGTTTCTAACCGCTCACCAGTCTACTGGTGAAGATGATTATAGATCATTTCCTCGCCAATCAAATTCTATTTAAATGATTATTTGCATATTAAGCACTAGACTATGATATTCAGTTATTCATTAATATTTGGTGAAGTATATACAACATTAAATACAATAGCTTTTAGATGAATTTCATTTAATAATCATTTAGCCAAGTATCGTATATGATTTTTAAATTTATAATTAATATATAACCTTCGCAATTGGACATTAAAAAACATAATAAAAATAGAAAACTTATTTTAATATAAAAATTCATTTTCAAATCAACGTAACCAAATTATCGGTTTTCTTGGGTAGTAGCAATGATTATAAATAAATCATTTTAAAATTAGATATATAATAAATTATGAACAGTATTATTTTGTTACTAAATAATCAGATTTTTCTATATTTAGTATACATATACGCTATATATTACTAATCTACAAATATCTACACTAAAAATATTAATCAAACATAAATTACCAACTATTACGATATTGATATGCGATGTTATATGGATTCGCCCCCAGATTTCAATTAAAAACTATTAACAGATTTTTTAAAAAATAATGAATAATGTTACAATGGGCTAATAATCATGGCTAATAAATTAATACTTAACTCAGATAAAACCGATTTATTAAATATAATGATTAAAAATTATAAAATAGCTATATATATATATAGATATATATATATATATATATATATCATTAATAATGTATTTATTAAATATACATAATAGTTATGAAACTAAAATTATAGTAAAGTACTTCGGGGTATACAATGTATACTATACATATATCCAATATTACTTGGTAATATTAGCTTATATTCTGAATATACAATAGAAAATAATATCGATCTCATGAATATATATATTCAATTCTCAAAACTTACAATTGTAAATGTATTGATACAACTTCTGATAAAGTAATACAAATTATCTTATCTATAAACATTAACAATTTTAACAGATAACTTATCCAGATCCCGAGTTTTTCTAAATTAATGAATATTTGCACTGGCTTCCTAATATACATCGAATAATCTTCAAATTAATAATAGGACTTATACTAGATGTATGCATCTATAACGTACAATGTACGTGGTACATGTATAAAATATTTAAATTTTACATATATATTATAATTATAATTACTAATAATAAAAATAATATTTATAAACTATATCGATATATATTAATTCAATGATAAAATAAAGTATTTAAAATCGTGACACCAATTTTCTAGAATAAGTTATCTGCAAAATTATAACTTACTGAATCCAAATCAATGTTCAAAAAGTATTCGAAACTTTTATTTTATATTGAAACAATAAACAGGTTCATTATTACTAACACTACCATCAAATATATAAATAATATATATTAACGAAAAAATATGTTCTATATTCAAACAGATATTCGATTACTCTATATTAAGAACTAAACAAATTATATAACAAACATAATCACTCTAGTTCACACTACGTTACAATTTATTATATCAATTCCAGACATTTGAGTAATAAGCTACCTATAGGTGTATAACTTATAGTTTATAAGTTTATAAGCTTATAAGCTTATCAAAATATTAGAAATACTTAATATATTAAGCTATAGTTGAAATTACGATACACTATTTACATAGAAACATGGATGTCTGATAACATATATGTTATATATTCGAATATATATTCGACACTTAACTTACATAAGGATAACTATTGATTACAACGTAATTTAAAATAACTCACACACAATGAAATGTATTTTAATATTAATTAATTCTAAATATCTTTCTCATGTATTAAACTGTATAAATTATTGATATTTTGAATATTATATAATGTTATTACAGAATATCTATTTCTATAGATCTCTTATCAGGGACTTAACTAATATTATAAAATTATGCAAAAGAAATTCTGGCATGGTGGACAGCACCGGTAATACAATGTCTACGGAAATATAATCTGATGATCAATTGGTTGGATTTTCGAAAAACTTCACAAATATATATATTATATAACTGTAGTATTGTACTACAGTTACGAATATAAGGGGATTGGCACATTTAATAAATGAATACAATAAAGGTTATTATCATTCATCTAATTATCTCTAACAATACCAAATCAAAATTATCCTCATCACAACTTAATACTGCATACAATAACTATATTAGCAACCATGTTTTCTATCATGTGTTATGGAATACATTCATTATTCTATATATTCGTTAGACTCCATGACTTCCAAATAACATTGACCAATGAAATTGTTCGAACAATTCCACCTAACTAAATAATAAATGTTCGTGACGCTAGCTTTGATGACCAAATTTTAACAATACATTATGACAGTAATACAATAATTAAACGTGACATTGAATGTTCTACATAATATTATATTCTCATTGATACAATAATGAGTATAGACAATAATAAAATGGCATAAATTAATACATACAATTACATAATCCCTATGGGATGTAATCGATACAATATTAGCACACTTTTAAAAAGTAAATAACTAGCGCTAGTTCTTTAATGGGTAGCCTTTCATTCTCTGTTTTAAATTCCTATAAAGATAAGTTTTCTTACGTAACTTGATGATTAATTATTTATACTTTAATACTTTAAGAACATTAATATAATACTATGCATATCATTTTGATAGAACAAATCTATGATAAACATTTACTATAAACAATCTAAATAAATGAAATCTACATAACACTACAAAACAACTATATCAAGGTACATAGAGGAATTTGTATTATACAAATGTTTATTATATTATATTTAATTATTTTAAATGTTCATTATATTTAATAAATTAATACGACCGATTGTAATATTTGAATTAGTCGATTTTAGTACACAATAAAATATTATTACTAGCTTCATTTATAAGTAAATAGCTATATATATATACATATTAATTAACCCTGTAAGAATATTTTATTGTATTTATATATATAGCTATAAAATAAATATGTATATAATATATAAATTTGTACTCAATATACAAAACTCAATACAATTTTGGATAAAACAATGGCGAATGCTAAAACAAACCCAAACCCAAACCTGAATAAACTAATGGAAAATAAACGAAAATTTGTAGTGGAAAGGAATAACAAGATATTTAAAGTTATAAATGTATGTGAACATATAGCTGAAATAAACATAAAAAGAAATGATGAAATTCATAATAATAAACAAATATGGAATATATCTAGTTCCGAAGGAATCACATTGGCGTTAGAACAAATATTGCGACTACGGTATCTTACAAGATCATGCGCTAATGTAGGAGGATTAGATAACAATAAGTTAGATACAATGTTAAATACATATGAGAATTATTTAGAACACTATAATGAATAATAATATGTGATATAATATTATAAAATATTAATATAATATATGAATAAATATTATATAAGGAAATTATTAACATTTTAACTATGTTTTCGTATCTCCTATATTAATTTCTGAGATGCTTATGAAATACCGTTGATTCCAATAATTTTGATATCAAACAATATTACCAATTGACGGATTTCAAGTCATTCTATATTTGTTAAGAAAACTAACAGTAACATAAAATTATGCTAAATAATACTATCACACGTATAGAGTCTTATTATCCTATACGTTGTACTTAATATACACACATTCATAACATATTCCTGTGACCAACTCTTCAATTTTATCCTTAACACTAATTAATTCACATGTATGTTATTATTATATTATTATAAGCATGCTATTAGTCAATGTTTGGGTCCAGTTTTCAATATTTTTTATTTACTATAAAATTATGCTGAATAATACTATCACACGTATAGAGTCTTATTATCATACTCGTTGTACTTAATATACGATACATTCATAACATATTTTACCTAAACTATCAATCATCTTATAATTCATAGTATCTATGTCAGATAATTGAATATGTTGTTTTATGTTTGTTACTAGTCTCAATTTAAACAAGTATTATATATATATAAATATTTCTCATGCATAATCATATAGCAAGATATGCAATATCCGGAAATCACACTGAGTAAATTTGTATTTCACATAGAGAAATTAACTCTCTCAAGTACGGACTAATTCAATATGAAGTAAACTATGCGTTTGTATCTAGAATATATTCCTGTGACCAAATCTTCTATTTTATCTTTAAGGGTTAACTACTAATTAATTCTCATGTATGTTATTATTATATTAATATAAGCATATATGCTATTATGGTACCATAATAGCATATGCTATTAGTCAATTTATTAATATTTTTTATTTATGATTTATATATAGCAAGAACGTATATTTGTTTTTGAATCTAGTATTATAGTTTGATATATTTGTGTGTATATATATACAAAAAATACAGTTATAATTGTAATATTTAGTTGTGATTATTCATGTTTTTTTTGTACAAATGGATTAAAGGTATTTTAGTATTTATGTTAAATTGAATCAATTGTATCTTCGAAAAATAGTTTTTCGTTGGCTAACTGTGATTGGAATTTGCAATAATTTTATAATTTTATTTTGAATGATCTGAAATTTATTTATATTATTATAGTGCTGTTACCATGATATACTGCATACTATATATATATATATATATATATATATATATATATAGCAGGGGTAAAGTTTTATAGTAATAGTAAATGGTTAATATTCAAAATGTTGGTATTTTTTAAACAAGTATAGTATTTTACAGACTATGTACAATGTACATGATTTTTAAAAGTAAGGTAATTAATAAGTGTATATATATATGCTTGGATTTCTTTCAACTTGTACTTGAAATATAACCTGAGATTAACAATTTTAGATTCCAAATGCCTCAATCCATAATGGAAGCTTGTATATTTTTGTAGTAATCAATAATAAATGAATATATTTAGATTAATTATTTTATTCAAAGTTACTCCCATATACTGTATTTGGCATTCTACAATATCACTTTCATTGTTCAATTATAATTATAGAAATAGGTTGTAATTAAAAAATACAATTTTGTTTACTATAAAATCATGTAATCGTCACTTTCAGCAATGTCGTTGCATTGATGGATCAGCAAACTTATTCTCCTAGAAAAACAATTGTCAATGTCGTAGTGAAAAGTGAAATTGTAACCGCGGAGAACACATGTATTTAATATCTTTGTAATATCTCTGAGAGTTGTTCCGTTGCTGTATTATAATAAGGACATAATAGTTTAATAAGGACATCAGTGAACTAAAAGCTAATATCTAAAATAGATTATATTACCAATTGTAATTAGAAATATATGTATGTAATTAATAAGTTGTAACAAAACTTGGATACAAGAGTCTAGATATAGATTAATATTGGTTAAGAAAATATGGATATCATAATTATATAAACTAACAATGATATTATATAAACTAACGATGTTATTATATAAACTAACAATGATATTATATAAACTAACAATGAATATATATCACATGCAAGAGTTTTTTCAGAATTTCTGAATATTAATCTGTTAAATAAGTTTATATCCGCGAAATGAACGATTTCCGTTTTCTTAGCAAATTCTTGACTATCGAAAAAATAATCAGCTGGAAAAAGGCTCAAAATGGCATCCTTACAGTCTATAAAAAATATATTTAATTTAAAAAATAACTTATACAGAAATACATTCGTATATGTATAACTTATTTAATAATATGTTATCTATAAATATCAAATCGATGGAAGAACACATTACCGTTATCAATATTGCGAATGGTCAAGCTTAATTTGAGTTGAGTATAATCCAAAAGAAAAATCAGCAATTCATTATCTGAAAAAATTGTGTTAATATAATAAATAAGTTAAAATTAGTCATTATGAAATTCATTATATATAATAATTGTAAACTATATAGTAGATTAACTTGGTTTCAAAATACAATAGGAGTGCCATGGTTTACAATAGTAAAAGTTGAATTTAAAATGAAAACAATGTAAGTAATTGATTAGATATTCGAAATAAGTAGTATTATATCTTTATATAAATATCACTGATATAAACCTGTAATATATTCTAATCTTTCATTAACTTCTGTAGAAATCTGATTGTAAATTCTGTATTCAATAGTTATAATATATACAAGATAATATTAAATAAGTATATATGCTATTTTAGAAAATAAATTTATATTTGGAAATGTATCGAGTCTTACTTACATGATAACATAAATATTGAGTACAATAAGAGTAAAAAATACAATCAAATATTATTAAAATCAATAACTTATAACTTATAACTAATAACTTATATTAGTATAAAATTTGTATAATAAATTTTCTATAATCTGTGGAATCTATCTGTACAACGGACCAGATACGCTAACCCGTAGAGAGATTGCTGTACAGCGGACCACATACGCTAACCCGTAGAGAGATTGCTGTACAGCGGACCAGATACGCTAACCCGTAGAGAGATTGCTGTACAGCGGACCAGATACGCTAACCCGTAGAGAGATTGCTGTACAACGGACTACATACGCTAACCCGTAGAGAGATTGCTGTACAGCGGACCACATACGCTAACCCGTAGAGAGATTGCTGTACAGCGGACCACATACGCTAACCCGTAGAGAGATTGCTGTACAGCGGACCACATACGCTAACCCGTAGAGAGATTGCTGTACAGCGGACTACATACGCTAACCCGTAGAGAGATTGCTGTACAGCGGACCAGATACGCTAACCCGTAGAGAGATTGCTGTACAGCGGACCACATACGCTAACCCGTAGAGAGATTGCTGTACAGTGGACTACATACGCTAACCCGTAGAGAGATTGCTGTACAGCGGACTACATACGCTAACCCGTAGAGAGATTGCTGTACAGCGGACCAGATACGCTAACCCATAGTGAGATTGCTGTACAGTGAACTACATACGCTAACCCGTAGAGAGATTGCTGTACAGCGGACCAGATACGCTAACCCATAGAGAGATTGCTGTACAGAGGACCAGATACGCTAACCCGTAGAGAGATTGCTGTACAGCGGACCAGATACGCTAACCCGTAGAGAGATTGCTGTACAGAGGACTAGATACGCTAACCCGTAGAGAGATTGCTGTACAGCGGACCAGATACGCTAACCCGTAGAGAGATTGCTGTACAGTGAACGTATGTAGATGTACGAGTGGGTTGAGCCGGGAGTTAGCACGACAACTGATTAGGGAGCCTTTCGCGTATACGTCAAACTCGGCAGTAGTCCGACTGCACCAATGGGGTACGTCTAGCGAAATGAATGCTTCATACTACAGAAATACAGATACTTTAGTGATTGTAAATGAATTGTTCTATTTAATCTTTCATTCTAATACACAGTAAATATAGATGCATATAATATAGAGATGCTTTATTTTATTGCAACATCTAAAAATAATATTTTTGTTAGCATATTATTGATATCTTGTTATATAATTGTAGGTAATTATTACTGACATTTGGATATTATTAATTATTATAATATATAATTCTAATTCGAAAGTAATATTATAATCGTAGATACATTATATATAAAAAATTGTTCTTAAAGTTTTATATTATTAATGAAATTAACCAAAAATGATATTCTACTAACTTCATAAATGTAATTTTCATATTCATGTTTGCAAATCACACATTGTTTGTTGACTTTCACATTATAACTTGACGTCGATATAAATAGAGAAAAGTCTTTATCCAAAGGGCTATTATTCACGAATCATTGTTAGAAAGTGTTTGCACCAATTATTTATAAGATATATGAGATTAATTTAATTTCTAATAAAAACTTACCTATTGGCCAAAAAACGTAAAATGAAAATTAATTGATTTTGTATAATCCTAATAAAAGATCTTTTTAACACATATGGTTTTTTAGTACTTGCTGGTACGGGGACATTATTTACTTTTCTTAATGAGATTTTACATAAATAATCTGGAATCTTTAAAGACATATGATTATGACATGAAATTATATGAATTGTTATATTAATGTATATTATTATCAATAGTTAACAATTAAATCTAAAAATATAACCTGATATGATTTGCTATCAATAGAAGTGAATACATTATCAATTAAATTTAATTGTATTACATTCTCGGATTGTATCATTGCATTTTCTAAATTGGCCATCTAATTGAATTATCAATAATAATTAGTAATATTAAATTTAACATACAAAATGTCTACAGGAATTGTGAAAGACAAAGACAAAAATTACATTAGATTTAAATATGAACATTTTATTGAATTTATATCTATTTGTATAACAAGTAAATATTCAATTATAAATAAATGTATTAATATATAAACTGCAATTATATATTCAGTATTTTAAAAAGTATCTGATTGAAAAATTGACTACATATGAAAAAATAAAATTATCATCAGAAGTTCCCTAAAATATATATTTGACATAATTCATCATGTTACAATCAAATCAATGTTAATATGAGTATATGTATATATACACACATATATATATATATACATATATAAGTAATTACAAAAATAAAATAATATAACATGTATGCATTATTTATTGACATACTTTGAAATAATTTTTGTATAATATTATGATTTCTACAATGATAACAACAAATTTACCACACGAGTTAATAGGAATTAAATATTATAGATCAACAATAGAATTTGGCCACCTCCCAGGGAACCAGGCCTAGTTTCCGTACCTAGTACTGTGATAGTTTTATATACTTAGTACGAAATGCAGTGTTTTGTGAGGTTACCTAACTAGTTACAATGTTCTTGAATTACTCCGCATTTTTGTACTTGTATTTATGTATGTATTTATATATATACATATATATTAATGTATATAATATGTTATAAATATATATATACATGTAGATGAATGTATATATATATATGATAAATGTATATAAAATATACTATATTTTATAATATGTATAATATTTAAATAAATGTAAAATTACTATCTTATTGTATTCTTGTGTAATGTATTTAATTAATTATACAAAGTGTACCTCCCCAATAGATGGCGTTATACAAAAATAATGAGGAGTCATATATTATTGTAATAATATATTTATATATAAAACTTTAAATATTTTATATAATATATTTTATATAATAAGATATTATATATACTGTATAATATAATATATATCAGCATAATAATTTTGTCTTGAAACAATTATGCATTAGTTACAAAGTTACTATAATCTGTAACCTGTTGGTTACCGTTTATAGTACCGAAATAACCCAAACTTTAATTATTAGTTACAAGTGTACTATAGATTATAACCTGTAGGTTACATCTCTACTATAAATTGTAACCATCTGTAGTTACAAATTATCTGGATTTGGTTCATTGAGATATAACTAATATCAAACTAATAAAATTAAACAAAAAAAGATAGCAGGCAATTATTAGGTAATATATATATTTTTTAATTATGTTCTCCAATAGAGTAGATTCATCATAGAATTTTCTTACAGATCTTATATAAATTCAATAATAAAATAAGAAAAATATAAAATTATCTACCCAGATAAAATGTTTTAATTTCTCCAGGGATTTCTAATATTTTCTTATTACTAGTATTTTGGAAATTTGTTATCATAATGTATCTTATGATAGGATTCTTAAGCCATTTATTTGTTGACTTATTAATATAATAGTAATAGTTAAATTACATTTAAGGGATTGACAAAACGTTGATGTCAGATCTAACCAATATGGAACTCATCCAACATAAGATTTGATTAATATTGATATGAAATTTGTGTAATTTAATATCTAACTTTATTTTTGTATTGTTTAGTGTCATTTTGTGTCAATTAAATTACAATTAATTTATAATTCATTATATATATATATAGAATATATTACATTTGTATCCAACTATCTATATAATTTGTAAACATTATTACCTTAATTTGGTTCATTAAGCCTGGTAAAATGATTTTATTTGGTGAATTCGATATATCTGATTTTGTAATTTCACTTTTGTTCTAAAAAGTAAATTACAATTATGTTATAAAAATAAAGCTCAATTTAAAAATTATGTAATAGTAATATTTTAACAAATAAAAAGATGAAAATCAAATAACCTTACTATTATCTATTATTGTTCCATTTAGATCATCGAGGATAAAATGTTCTATATTGTTATTCATTATTATAAGTAAAGAATTTATACCAAATGTGATTTCTCCAAATATCAATGATGATACTTTACTTGTTAATTTAATTTCAAATTTTAACTGAAATGAATTAACTATTTAAATGTATATTTATATAGTTAAAAATGATATATAAAATATTTCTATTATTCAAATAATTACTAAAAATAATGATATAGGTATTTATTATAAATGGTATTAACCTTAAAATCACTTTTTTCTATAATTCTGACAATGTCCATATAATGCAAAATAATATATTTGTAATCTAATATACAATTTTTAAGATTTTGTTGTTCACATATATGTTCATCCAAGTTGTTCGATGAACATTTTACTATATCTCCATTGTGTGATTCAAAAATCATTTGGTAGATTATAATACCATCATTTCTAAAAAATATTATGATTTTATAGATTTTTTTAAAAATAAATTATATATTAAAATTAAAATAAGGATAATTGAATATGAATAATTTAAAAAATAACATTAATAATACTAACAATTTATATTGAAATTCTAAAATTTTCTTTAAATAACGATTATAATTTGAATATAAACTAATATTAATTTCCATTAGACATTTAAAATCAGATGATTTTATTGATTCGTAAATAAATATTGAATTTTTGCTTTGAAAATTCATTTCTAATATTAACATGATTTTATCCTCATTCACTTGACTCCATAGTATAGATTGAATATCATATGATAGTTTATATTTTGTAAAGTTTAATCTCTGGCTATTCATACTAGCCATAAGTAATTTATTTTCAAATATTACCACAATTTTTGGTCCATCGATAACTTTCACAGAACCAATAGAATTATTACTCTGACTTTTAGAAGAAAATGAACATGCATATTTACTAATTTTTAAATTTATATCTAAAACATAAATTTTTAATTTGTATGATGATTTTATAATGAAAGCAAAATATTCTAATCCATTTAATGTATTTATAAATACACTTGTCGTATCTATGAATTTATCCGATTCGGAAACATTTGCGATTTTATAACTATAACTTAAAGTAAAATGTTCATCTTGATTATCAAATTCATAACACGAATAAACTAATGTTATTTTTTTAAATTCATCATATTTATAGTAATATTTAATTATTTTTGAATTGAAATATTCAAATTTACATTCACCTATGATATTATCCATTGTTTAAAATATTTTTTTAATAAACTGAATAAATCAATAAATAATTAAACAATAATAATTTAAAATTTATAATTAGTTTTAAATATATATTCAAAGTTAATATAAACATTTCATTGGATATTTAATATCACAGAAAATAGAAATAATAAAATATCATAATATAAATGTATGAAAATATTTTAAAAAATGACTGACGTGGACAAAGAATATAGCGATACAACGGTAGTTTACTTATTTTAATAACTTGTAATGTTAATAACCACTTTACCAATATATTTTACAATATATTTCAATTAATTTATTTATCAATATATTCAAATATCCATAATTTATTATTTTATTCTAATCATAATTATTTAGTAATATTTATTTTATACTAATTTAATATAATAACTTATTGAATATGTTTCTAAATAATATGGAAGAAATATCGTATCACGCCTGTAAGACAACTCAATGCAACTCATTTCTTAATTTGCGTGCGATATAATATTAATCACTATATTTATATAAACTATTAAAAATCCGTTCTAAGTCACTCTTGAATAATATGTTTTAATTTGAATTCGAGACTGTTAAAAGAATTGATATATTGCCACATATTATTGTAATACTAATTGTGTTAGATCCGCACGCTATTCGAATATCTAACTCACTGTATTATAGTCACACCTTAGAGATTATTCAATCAAAGCATTTATATATAAATCATATGCATATCATATTTAACTTATTATACCAGTTATAAGGTGATTTTATGTGTGATTCATTTATGGAAGATAACCTTTTCACTTATTGATAACAATTATATTTATACATTTGTACAAAATATATTATTACCTTTTTTCAAAAATATGATTTTTTTTAATAATATGACAATATGGAATAATATCATATTGTATATAGAATGATATGCGATTGAATCAGTAGATTTCATACTTTTAGTGAATTCACTTAATTCATATACTCAAAACTATAAATAATATTCATGTATATGAGAAAACTAAAAAGTAATACTTTATTATGTTTTTAAAAAATATAATGATTCATATTAAAATCACTCATAAAAATAATAGTAGAGTAAAAACGTAAAATGTGCATATTTTCAAAAGAAAGATCAACTAAAAATAAAATTTTTAATGTATTAGAAATACATGTAATAGATAACAACAATTTTCTGAAAAAGATATGTATGCAGTCAGTCATATCTTTAGATGTTTATCAACTACTTTTATTGATATATAGGTCATTGCGGAATTACCCACGATTCAACATGATCTCAGTGGTGAAATGGCATCTCCGTTATCTCTGGCCACTGAAGAACACACTAATACATTGAATACCCTCGACGAACCCATACGGGTGACAATTGTTAGTATTGTTATCAATAAGAGCCCGATATCGACGTAGGTCTCTCTCGATACTACAATATCACATGAGAAGTACGAGCCGGCCGAATTGTGGGTACTCCAATTATTGGCTCGATACTCGAATTCGTAGTTTACTAATATTAATCTATCTATAGATGAGAGATGTCAGCGCAATAGGAAATAAATTTTATCATGTTTTCATTCCAAGAAATAACAATACGCTTTTGAAAGAATGTTAGTTTGGCAATACTATGTATATATTATATAATATAATCTAAAATTTCTTCACATTAAATTTAATTATAATAATGTAATTTATGTCTGAAATAGGGGATCTATGGGGACCATTAATTTTGTGTGTCATTCTTGCAATGTAAGTAATTGAAATATTAATTGTAGTAAATAATGAATACCTTTATCGATTTGATGAAAAAACAGAATAATCATAATCTTTTTAGTTTTTTAATTCTGAATCAATATAAAAAACTTTATTAGCTTATATATTTATTAAACAAAGGTCGTTACAAGGAAGTGGAAGTCCCCAGTTTACCCAGGTGTTCTTTATCTATTGGGTAGGATCAGCTGTCGTCACTTTAAATATTAAACTTCTCGGAGGCAATATGTTAGTTGATAATATATTTGTTACTTGTTATTATTATAAGGTATTAGATATATAATCATTAATGTCAAATAACCTTTTAATAGATCTTTCTTCCAGAGTATCTGCGTGTTGGGTTATTGTGTTTTACCATTGATTATGTCAGTTCTGTTTTGCCGTATTCTTACAAGTACCATGAAATACACAAATTCTATGTTCTGGTGGAAATCCATCAGTGTTCTGATTGGCTTGGCTTGGTCGATATTCGGTGAGAATCTCAATTCTATTGTCTAGACTTCAAAAGCTCTTATGAATAATATTGCGTAGATCAATATAATTGATCCATCTATATTATATTGCAATTTAATATAGAACAAATTGTTATCATTAACTTACATAATCATATAGAGTAATTATGTAAACTAGTACCTTAAATATATTTACACTATATTAATGTCAGCCTTTTTTACAGCTTCGACTGCTTTCCTTTCTGGCTCACAACCTGTAAACAGAAAAGCATTGGGATTGTATCCCATTGTATTCTTTTACTTTGTAATTTCGTGGCTCGTGATTTCGGTCAATCCAGGCCATTAATTCTTTCAACAAAAACTCTAAATTAACTTTATTTTGGTACTCTGACTTATCGTATTATATTTCTTTATTTACATAATTATTTATTGGTTACTACGTCTTTTTATCAATCAATATGGAACAATCTCCAAGTATTAATAAAGAATTCCTATTGTATCTCATAATACAAATCAATATGGAAAAATAAATCAATTATTAAACGTTACCTTTATTTATAGAACTATTTGCGACTGCTATTTAGTTTTTATTGATTCTTTAGTGGCAATCTTTTGTTAGTCGATTGGAAAATAATATGAACTAACAATTTGTTGTTTTGAAGTTTATAAAAAAAACTTGTATAAAATTTAGATATCCCGAGTATATTCTGGAAATAAATAAACATTCATTTACTTCATGAACGTCATTCACAAATGTTCCGGAAATGTAGCTAGGCAATCGGATGAAAATGTTACAACGACTCACTTGATAATTACTCGGATATAAATAAGACATTCTTAGGACGACGTTCGGAGACTGAATAACATTTCGACGACGGAGAAGATTTTATTAGAACACGGTGAGGAGAGCGAATACTGCGTAAATAATGCCGCACGGATATGCAACCAGCAATCTTTGGTCGTCCATGTTCAGACTGTGAACAAACAGTTTGGAGGCGGAAACGGCGCACCAAACCACGCACAGACTGGCCAGTAACATTCCTGTGAAGCCCCTGTAGGGAGGTAGTCGGGGGGGTAATATTTCAATAAAGGGGGGTAATGTTTTCTTATAAAGAGAGGTATTGGGTAAGTGATTTGTTGGGTTTGTTGAGCGGATTTAAAATGGAAAGTTTGCATGTTGGGGAAGGGGAATGTCGTAAACAATATCCTAAATGGCAATTTAGCAAACCGCAGTGCTCAATAGAACCACATCACGGTCCACTATCTCCTGTGAAATTTGTGCCCAAATATGGACAATACAAATGGCTAAAGAACTGCCCCGTTGCACAGATCAACAATGAACTAAGGTCCATTATCTACTACTAGATAGTAACTGCACTATGGTACATTATCTACTACTAGATAATAACTATACTATGGTCCATTATCTACTACTAGATAGTAACTGCACTACAGTATATTGAATACACCAACATAACTGAAGTCTGCTAATGAACTACGCTGCAAAAGATTTTATGCCACCATCACCGCGAGACAGAGAGGTGAGCTAACTTCAGAGAGATGAGCACGGCACACAATGCCAAGAGTACAATGGGAAGCAGGCAGTAGCCAAGCACGCTGACTACGCACAGCACGCTGACGTCGTAGGTGTCGCTAGAGGTCATCAAGTTCAACAGGATGTACATTGAGATGCAGCCGAGCAAACCGAGGCCGTAGATGAAGCCGAACTGTATCTTTCCCACCTGGCGGCAATCGAGGAGTCTGGTAGATTAATCGGCAGAACCATTAAGCTGATGTGCTTAGTTAAATGGTAATATATCAAAGGGAATGATACATCTAGTTCATTGTAATTAAAGAAAGGTTGAACATCATAGTGATAATTTATTTCATGAATTACATAATGACATATACGTATGATCTATATATACAAATGTAACTGACCAATAGTAGACATGCTCCGAGAGCTATACAGAACACGAGTGGACCGGCGAGGTCAGTATCCTGGAGAATGTCAATTTCAACTTGTTTCCGTGGGTTCAGCACCGCGAGAGTCTATGGGGGCATGGGGCAGGGATACTCTACAGCCTCGTCTATAATACCTAGGGGACGAAGCTTGCACACTTCGTTTTCGTAAAGAATAATTGAATTGTGTAAGACCTCAACTTTAGCTATGAAAAATATCAGAAGTATACTAAATACTAAATTAACATTACGATTGAATATGCACGTATTTTTATTTTTCCATTCAATAGTATATCAGCATATAATTCAATTTAGTTTCATTTAGATACATGTTCATATCAATTTATATTATAAATAAATCTACGTACATAGATTATATAGAGTGATTATAGTTCTCTCAAATATCAATATGTGTGTGAGGTCTGGCGAGATTGAGATATGCATCTCATTCTGGATCATATCTAGCTTTGTTACTAGGCAGAGGGTGTGGCTTAATTAAGCACGTGGTCAAGCCGCGGCCGTAACTGGATGCGTATTCACCAGACACATACACAAACACACTCGGAGGGCAGACTCCCACGGAGTACTTTACTAGTAATAGCATTCAATACACGTATAAGTATAGGTCTATTTAGGTTTTAACATTACAGTTGATAAATAGTTAGATGAGATTCAATATCCATTATTAATTATATTATAGAGCCGTGGTTGTTTACACGCACTGACCGCTGACCAGTGCGATGGGTCGTACGTGGGTCGAAGGTATCTCGTTCATGTTAGTCTATCAGATAGCCTGCGGAAGTGTGAATAAATGCACGGTGATCACAGAACTCGCTCAAAAGAGAGCGCTGTGTGCGGATCAAGGCCACTCGCGGATGCCTGGATACTTACCCCATGATATTAAGGTTAGTGAACGGTGTAGAATGTGATTCAATAGACCTAGACATTATTTATTATACAGATAACAGTAATAGAAACATAATAGGTTATACATTAAGTGGGTGTCTTAGATCACGCCTCATATCCCCCACGAGAGTTGGACCCTCCCCACGTAGCTCCATTCAATTGCTTGATATGGGTCTAGGTATTTGGGACTGATGAGGTCTTCGAGCCTACTCCACACCTCTGCACATATGATATAGATGAGGTCTATGGAGGTGATGGGGTCTCAACATTCTCATTCTGTGGTCATCCCCCTACTACAACACCCTCGCATAGGTTCTGGACATGGGGTCTAACTCTATAGAGAAGTTGGGGTCTAGTACCCTATCCTCTGTGCCAATGCTACAGGAAGCCTATTTCAATAATAATCTCATCGGAGAGATAGACAGAGGCGCATTCCGACACGTTCCCAGTCTTAGGGAGTTGGGATTATCTGGCAATCAACTTCATATGGTGCCCAGGTTAGGAGTAATGGGGTTACTAGAGGTCAAGTCTTAAGATACAGAATGTGCCCAGGTTAGGAGTAATGGGGTTACTAGAGGTCAAGTCTTCAGATACAGAATGCGTCCAGGTTAGGAGTAATGGGGTTACTAGAAGTCAAATCCTCAGATACAGAATGTGCCCAGTTTGGGAGTAATGGGGTTACTAGAGGTCAAATCCTCAGATACAGAATGTGCCCAAGATAGGAGTAATGGGGTTATTAGAGGTCAAGTCTTCAGATACAGAAGGTGCCCAGGTTAGGAGTAATGGGGTTACTAGAGGTCAAGTCTTCAGATATAGAAGGTGCCCAGGTTAGGAGTAATGGGGTTACTAGAGGTCAAATCCTCAGATACAGAATGTGCCCAAGATAGGAGTAATGGGGTTATTAGAGGTCAAGTCTTCAGATATAGAAGGTACCCAGTTTGGGATTAATGGGGTTACTAGAGGTCAATTCCTCAGATACAGAAGGCACCTAGGTTAGAGTTAATGAGGTTACTAGAGGTCAATTCCTCAGGTACAGCAGGAGCCTAGAGTTAATGAGGATATTAGAGGTCAGATATAGTAGCTTATTATTCAGGTTAAGTTAAGAGTACGTTATTAGAATTATAAGTCGTATAAATGTGGTTAAGTTAGGTTCAATTAACACTGTTCAATAGAACAAAGCTTGCACCTGTAGACAGTACCTAGGTCAAGAAGACTCTAAACAGGTTTAAGCATGAGTATAGGGTTCAACTAATTAGAAGTGGTATAAAGGAATAGTGGAACTCACGCCAAGAAGCAGAAGTAAGTGGAAGTAAGAAAGTACACAATAGTACCCTAGAGGCGAGGTAACATTCCTTTAGAAAAATAACTAATATAGAGATAAGTGTTATTATTATCAGCAATATATGAACATGGGCAGTGAATTGGAGCACTGACCATCGGAGTTATTAAAAGAGACGATAAATGCCTCGGTGGGGGGTGGGAGAGGCGGGGATAAGCTGCAAAGGAGAACTGGGATATTTTCAAGTGTTATTCGCTTTACTTTACGGGTATTAATCATGCTAAAGTGTCAGAGTTAATAAATATACTTTATAATGTTACTGTAGTGCTATTATGTTCATATTTACAACATTACTATGCATATATACATCGTATAAAAGTCTATAGTTTCACCTTATTAGATATACAATTGCTTAAAATTATATCTTATATAAGATATCACCATGAAATGATGGCAAGTGATTAATTTACGTGAATGCAGATTATCTAATAATAGAATTATATGTATACATAGAAATTGACTAAATGTTAATGTATCAGATGAGGATAGATTGGGATGATAAACTGGGTCAATAATAATGATTCATTATTAGATGGAATTATATATAACTGTTATGTGTGTGTAATGGGTTAATTACCACTTGTACCCCTAATATAATATGATAAAATAACTCATGAAATTGTTGTTAGAAATACATCTGGTTTTGATTTAGTCAGTGGATGTAATGTAATCTGTGAGTGAATCAATTAACATACTAATTACACTACTTACAGTAATGTTACTTACAGTAACACTACTTACAGTAATATAAATCTACTTCAGGTACAAACCACAAACTAACTAGATACTTACACTACATTTATAACAATTAAAATAATATATTATGTTAAATGATAAATAAATAGATATACTAAATTGTGGAATATTATACTTTGTTATATATTTTAGTAATAATAACGCATGTATATATATATTACTCAATAATAAAGACCACGGGAAGAAGGGGCTTTGTAAATCCTGTTTGTCTAGCCTGGGGCAGTCTAGAGTTCAGAATACATAGATGCATATACCTTGATGGTCAATGGCATTTATTAGCTATATTGGATAGAGTAATGAATCTTATATATAGAATTGTAGTGATAAATAAATAAATAATACATTTTATTTTATATTCTTTCTATATTCATATTTTTACAAATTATCATTAATTAAATTGTAATCTTGTTATTCTAATTCTTAAAGTAAAATTAATATATTTACTATGAGTTACAATTTTAATAAAAAGATTGATAATTAAAATAAATATTGGCAGTGATAGTTTTGATTTTCTAGAAAGATTAAAAAAATTGGATTTATCACGAAATAAAATTTCAAAACTGAAGAAAAATCAATTCGACAAATTAAAAAGGTAAATAAAAAATCACAATTAATTCAACTATTATTCAATATGTCAATTACTAATTGTGCCATTATTCAATATTAAGTCTGGAATCATTGAATCTATCGGGGAATCAACTGAGTGCTATTGAACACACGGTATACTCATCCCAGCTTCTCAGTCATCTGAGACACCTCGACTTATCGTCCAATCGGTTGCGAGCATTGGCATTGACATCGACTGCCGGTCTACGGACATTGCGGCTCTACGGCAATAGGTGGCGCTGCGATTGCAAACTGCGAGCTCTGCGCGAATCTCTGAGAGCGTCGGCGGGCAACGAAACGAGTGAAGGCGTTACGGGGGGCGTAGACGTCGGAGAGGGAGTCGCTACGGTGTGGTTGTTCGGGGAGAGGCGTCCGCAATGTTACACCGGAGGAGGGGAGGGAGACGTCGGGGTAAAGTGGGAGGAGGGGTCGTGGGCCTGCGCTCCGTTGATAGAAGGAGCACGTCAGTTGACGGTACGATTACCTAACATCGTCGGAGAGATCCGACTCCACTGTCGGGTGTCAGGAGACCCCGCGCCGTTGGTACGTTGGTACGAGGTCGCCACCGGGCGGCGACTCGCAGACTCTCGACATAATCGCTGGAGCGCCAGCGACGATTTCGCGTTGACCACGCGGGTCATCGGCGCGAGCGCGTACGCGTGTTTGGCCAGCAATGCGGCCGGCAACGCTACGCTGACGTACGAGGTGGGAGGAGGAGGCGTCGAGGATGCCAACGAGGTGGCGATTGCGGAGAGGGAGCGGTGGCGGTGGCGGTGGTGGTGGTGGTGGTGGTGGGCGTGGAGCTTATTAGCGGTGGGCGTAACTCTACTCGCCGCGGTGTGGTGCTGGCGACATTGTCGCGGCGGGGTTTTAAAGACGCAAAAGGTGGCGGGCAATGTCGGAAAGGAAACATGTATCGCGGAGATCATGGAGGGGTCAACGGGAACAAGCGAATCCGCTGGTACGATTAACAAATCACAAGGAGAATCGGAGCAAGAGACAATGTGGGTTAATCCTGAAGGAAATATGCTGTACACCGACATATAAAAGTAAATCTACAGCATATTCAGATGATTATATGAATACATTGAATATATCAATATTTACTTTTTACTTTTATATTACATCATACAATATTGATTATAAGATTTTTATAACAATATTTTTTTTAACTTATTTATATTATAATTTAATGTTGAATAGCCTAAAAATGTATTTTATTGAATATATCAAATTTATATTCTTGTTATATATATAGTTGCTTATTTCTTTCTATATTCATTTCAATATAAAAACCTTTTGTAAAATGTGATCAAAGTTAATTCCAAGTTCTAAAAATAATAAAATGTTTTAGAAATGATATTGATATCTCGTTTATTATTTACTTTATATTTTCATTAATTAAATTGAATACAGATTCTAAATATATAATTATCAATAAATAAAATTGATATTTCATAGCCCTATATGTAAATGTTCAAAGTAAAATGTACCTTCTAATAATGGAGGTTCATTTTCGGGATCAGTGGCAGGATATTCTCCATTTTGAGTTCCTGCCATTTGACCGATAGGTTGCATTTGTGGCGTAAATATCTGACCACTATATGGGACCGACGGCGACGTCATCTGTCCATATGTTTCTGGATTTTGAGAGTATTCAAAACTTCTGAAATCTCTGTGAAATAAAATATCAGAGTAAATACTAAATATTTTGAAATACTAAATAAATATAGTTCTATGCATATAAATAGTTATCTATATCTATATATAATTAATATATATTAAAAATGTAGTGATATTATACATTCTTTATTTCAAATAATTGAAACAGATACAATTAATAATAGATAATTTTTGACATAAATAAAATGTTATTTTATTCATTGATCATCTCAATTTGCTATATGTTTATTATTGTTAAATAATTAAAATTGCAATTCAAAAGATTAGATTATTATTAAACCAAGTTTTATGCACCATAATAATAACATTAACAGCCAATTTATTCGAAAAAGAAGATTTATGCTGGAATCCTTACTAAGATAAATTAATGAACATGGTTGCGTATAATATTAATAAATAGCATATGAATTGAGTGATAAATAATGTAATAATATACTTACTTAGATGTATATTTAATTAGGTTAATATTCATAATTGTATATTCAATATATATTTAATTAATTGCATAGGTGATATATATATATTGACATAAAATATTATTAAAAGCATTAAAATTATTAAAATAATTTCAAATGTAAATATTTATTTGAGAGTATAAATTACAATTATTTTGAAGTTTAAATGACAAACAATTCAGAAATATGAAATTTTGTATTTTTAATTTGTAAAATAAATTTGAATGCTTTTTAAATTATCCTTTCCATTATCTATCCAGAATGATCATTATATATATCATTTGGATGTTTATAAACATACCTTATAAAATACTTTATATATAATTATAGGTTAAAAAAAAGGGAATATATATTTTTATATTAATTTCAGAGACAGGTCAAATTAATTGTAATGTTAATTATGACTATTTTGTTAATAACCTGTTAAATTGTAAGAAAAATCTAAGACAATTGGAAGCAATTTGATATTGTTTGAAATGACAATAAATATAATATTATTTTTTATAAACTATTTTTTAATTTTAAAAAATAATCACTATAAAAGAGTTTTTAAATAGAGTTCTAAATTTTATAGTAAAAAAAATAGTAAATAAATAAAAAAGTGAGGATTTTATATTTTATAAACAAATTAAAATTGTTTTCAATGATGTTGAAGGTATGATCACTATCTATAAGTGTTATTACAATTTTATATAAAGTGACATAATATTGCCTCAATAAAAATGATATATTATAAGAAAATACCATTGTTTAAATAAAAGAAAAACTAACTGTTCAGTTTGGTATTGTGTATTTTGTTGATTCTGGGAATAGTTCTCATAAGTATTATCATAATTCTGATTATTCATTGTTGCCTGTGAAGTATTGTAAAGGTTTAAATAGATAATAGATAATAGTAAATATCCATCTGTATGAAACAAAATATTATTTAAATAATTATTTTTTTTCCTACATTTTTTTGAGAAATCTCAAATTTATATAAAATTATCTATGTTCTAATAATATTATAAACTAATTATAATAAACATCCCAAGTATTAAAGTCATAAAAATAGACAAAGTGAATGCACAATAGATTTTAAAGATATGCTTTTTATTACAGTCTATTTAGAGAATTAAAATATGTAGTTGAAAAAACTGCAGAAAATGGTGTTATAAAATTGAGCCAAAAAGTGTATTATTATATGCTCCAATATAGGAGAATGCAAGAGCATAAAGGGTTTGTGTTGAATTGAAAATATTTAAGTAATTAAATACTTTAATTAATATAAATAATAATAAAGGGGATTATTATTAAGGGGTTTGATAGAGAATAATATTTTGTATTATTTTCTTCAAACGTGTTCATAAAAATACAGTTTTAGAAGAACAACATATAAAATAGTTCTGGTATATGGAGGAGAATTACTTTAATATGCTATTAGTTCATCCATGTACAATTTTTGCAGAAGCTAAGAAATTTCTAAGTAATAGAGAACAAATATTACATAACATTACTAATAATTTAGACAATTACTCTTATTCAATTTTCTTTTTTATAACTAGTTTATTAAATAGTAGCTAACAGGCAGTATTTAAATAGCTGCTTAATAATTATATTCTAACTAGATATACTGGTTAAAAAAGTATTCTATTTGTATATATATATATTATAACTAAATATAATACTATAATTAACTATTTAGACAAATTACAATCATTATTAATCATTAATATCAATTAATATTAATATTACAATTTTTTAAATAGGAAATATATCCATACAAAAACAATTTTACATATTGAAATTTGTATATTAAAAAATGAATAACATGGAACGTTGATCATTAAATTTAAGAAGAAGAAGCAGTTATGTTTAGTGAAGACAATATATGTTTAGCATTAGCGTGCGTGAGTCGAATAGTTTGGTAAATAGCCACTAGTGAATATCCGAGACAGTAATGCTGTGAGACTATGATGGTGACTTGTTTTACTCCCTTTACATGTGGAAATACTATATACAGGTGGTATATTAGTTATAAATGTTGACATCTGACCCTAAATCTCCTTTATGTATAAATGTTCCTAAATCTGAGTAACTACCGAGGCCATCTTATTTTTTTTGTTATATTATAAAAGTTAAAATATATTTTATTTGCATATGATAAATACTTATGACTTAAAATAATGATATAAGATTTGATACTAGTTACATCATCTGGTGTATTGGGTAGTGGCATCTAGTAGAATTATATATACTTATTGATTACAATTAACAAAAACCGAGACTTTTTACCTGCCAATCAAAATTGGATATCATGTATTTATATTTTTATATAAATTAATAATTTACAATTAAGCATATATAGATAAGCCTAATTATATAATTCAATAATATAGAGTAACACTTACATGTATATTATTTCATAAATTAATCAAATATATGATTGTATATTATTCTATTATTATAATAACAATGATATAAAGGATAGCACATATGAGTTTATACATGTCAATATTACCCCTTAGTATTAGCCTTAGCTATGTACAATACTAACTTCAGTAATTAGATTATGATATTATTAGGAAAACAGAAAGACAAGAATTATAAATATAAATCTATAGAATATATTCAGCAAGTAATATTATATAGCTCAATATTAATATATTGATTATATTCAGTAGGTATTTAAAATGATGTAAATACATCGGAAACTCATGATTATGTATATATGGTAGATGTTTTTTATAACGCGTGAATATTATATAATTATCGACATTTAAATACTATTAAATAATAATGTTATTAAAATAACATTTTTTGAAAATTTGAAATTAGCCACCAGTGGTGACTAACCTATGAAAACGATGCATACATAAAATGACGTGGATATAATAATATTAATCATTTTCTATGTATATATATATATATATATATCTACATATATAAATATAATTTGTATTGTATAATTCCTCTTTTTATTTAAAACTTTATAATTATAATTAAATATTATCTAAGTGTAATTGGTACGTTATGTATAATTTAAAGTAGTTATACATTGTTAAAATGATTGTATAACAAATGCAATGCATCGTATTATATTTTCGTTTATTTAGATTATAGTTACAAAATAGTTGTATATTTATTTATGATAATTTAGTAAATCATTTTCAAATAATATACTTTTTAATTTATGTAATTCATGGTTAATTTTACAAATAGTTATATATTTATTTTGTATTATTATACTAATATAAATACATTGGTAATTACGCTATAATGGCTAACAAATTTCAGATTTCATAAAATAATTTAATCTAGATTTATATTAATACAATTTATGTATATTATTTCACATTGTAAACATCCTATTTTTTCCTTTTCCGCCTAATATCGTAAGTTGCAATAATTTTATTGTGACTTTAGTAATTTATCTGAAGAATCTTTAATAATGGAATCGATATGTAATTTGAAAATTTATATTAACAAAAGAAAAGATTTTAAGTGTATTGTACACTATATATTTCAAGATAAAAACAAAAATATTCGTTTATTTTGATACTTTAATCATTTGTTTACAATACAATTTGAGCAAATATATTTGAAATATAATTTTCGATTGTAATTAACAGTTTAAATATGAAGATTATAAAGGTCAATCAAATAGTAAATATACCAGAAAAGGGTTAGTCAATTTATTTTAAAAAAAATTACATTATAAATATGTTTTTGTCATTAAAATGATTTATATTAATATGATACTTTAATAATATATTCATTTATTATATTATATATATTTTAGAATACTTTTATTTAAACAGTAACTGTCACTGTAAAATCGAGATGCGTGACAGTAAAAGGAAAGCGTGGAATACTTCGTCGTGATTTCCGTCATCTTTCCGTTGATATGCAAATGCTTGGAAAACGAAAGTTAAGGATCGAAAAATGGATGGGAATCCGCAAGGAATTAGCTGCCGTTCGAACTATTTGCTCTCATATCGAAAACATGATTAAAGGAGTAACTTTGGTTTGTAGAAATAATATTTAAAATATATATAGAATTAATGTATTACACTTATATATACTTGTATATACAGTTATAATATTGACACTTATAATTTACATAAAAGTATTGATGGAAAATGTAATTGAATATATTTAGTTTATATTCTTTTTATAAAGTAATAGTATCTTTACTATACATTTTTACTTACACTATTGTGTAAGTAAAATGATGATCAAGTAAAATGATGATCAAGTATATATAATAAATTTTATATTCATAATATATATATAGATAAATATATTCAGAGATGTTATATATATATAATACATAGAAATGATACTTCTATATATTGAGTAAGTCATTAGTATTTATTCATATTATTTAATGATTGGATAAATACGTTTTGCGTCGATTTCAAATTGCAGCATATTTTCAAGACCACTATATTTCCGTGAAATAACTATTCCTATATTATAAATATAGTGAATACATATGCCCATTTAAATCTTGCATCTAGTTATATTTAATTATTAATTATGCTTATACAATTTAACTGCAGCTTTATATTAATTCATATGTATTATATTATATGCATATATAGTCAAAGCACTGCTATATTGATATACATATACATTTAAGTAATATATGTGATGTAAATACCTATATCCTATGGTGATATATACAGCACATTTAAATACAACATTGATATACAAATATATTTTATTTATATATGTTATATACATATATGTATATATACCTATATGACTATATATATTAGTTATAACACATACAATTTGTTATAATTATATATTATATTATATTATAATTATATATTTATATATTGCTATAATAATATGTAATTATATATAAAAATAATTTTATTTTTCTCTAATAATATACATTCAGTATTGTATATATATTCATATATATTACCCATGTTAATATTACCCATGATGTTAATAATACCTGATTGTTATACATTGGTTGCTGGTCAATATATACTGCTCATTAATTGCTTCACAATATGCATAATATATTATTGAATAATATGAATAACTATGAATGCTTACTAAATATATAGAAATTTCCATATCATTATATATCCTTAATATTTAATTCCATATAGATTATGATACGTTAAAATTAAACCCTTTAATCTTCATTACTCACAGTATTATTAATAGACATGAGCTAATATAAGTGTCACTCATATTATTTTCAATACACCCATTTAGAATTTTTATCAAAGCAACTTGATGTGATGTAAACTCTACTTGATCCTAATGATATTATGTAATATTGTGAAGAAATTAATGTGCAATGAAGTGAACTTTGCTCATTAATTTATCATTGACTAGTAACCTTAAATGCATAACTATAGATATTAGAAAAATTGTGCAAATATCTCTACAACAATGGATATAGTATTTGAGAAAAATTATAACAATAATAAAATAATTTTCATGTTATTAAAGCAATATATAACCAATACTCTAATGTAAAATTATAATGCATTGTATTTGCTATTACTTCTAAAGAATATGAACATTATTAAATTAATATTATATAAAATAGAAAATGTTTATATGATAGCAATATAAAGAAGTTCTTTGACTATATATGTTAATTATATATAATATAATATAAATGAATTTATATAAAATTCCACATGGATGTTAAATTTTATATGCGAATAATTAATGGACATGTATTTACTATATTCATAAAATAGGTGAGGTTTATTTCACTTAATTAGATTTTTAGTGGCCATAACAATTTTCATTATTTGAACTCTTACATCAGACTTGATCCTAAAATGCTTATATATTATCTATTCTAAAAATTTCATTAACCAGTTCAAAATAAATTACACACTAAAAAATATAAACCACCTCATTAACATATAACATTTAACAGTAAATAAATTAATTTTTAATTTTTGAAATTGTAATCTAAATATAATAATATAACCCCATATTACTAAACTAATTTATATACTATATATTGCAAATTTGAGTATCATTTATTTTATCTATTTTTTATACAAGATGGTTGCCAAAATTATATTTCGATAAAAAAAATTATAAGAGTATAGATAATCTAGTATAGAATTTTTTCAATTTTAATGAATAATGAGTTTACGCTAATTAAGTTATCTTATTGAATATTTATGGTATTTCTACCAAATTAATTGAAATGTAATAAGAAAACACTAATCTACAAATGTTGTACACATTTTTCAATGTTATAAAATATTTTAAATATAATTATAAAAAACAATTATTTTAGGTATAAACATTCTGTGAAAATATTATTGAAAACATTATAAAAAGTTTCAAATTTTGAGTCTAAAAATATACAATATTGAGAAAATTATATTTAAAGTTTACCATTGAAATAATAATGATTTAAAATATTTGATGAAATAATAATGATTTAAAATATTTGTTAATAAAATATAATAAAATATATGTTAAAATATTATTTAATCAAATATTATATATACATATTTTTATTAGTAGAATATAGTTATATATAATATATCATTGTAAATAATATAGTAAAGATGTTCATGTCTAAGATAAAGATTTATTATTATCAACAATTTCATCTGTGATGATGATCTAAGAGGAGTTGTTCAGAAGGTTTTAATTAATGAAATTCAAAATATATAAACAATATTTAATTTAAATAAATATTATAAAATTTTGCTAATCTGTATTGAACTAAATAAAACATTAAATAAAATTTTATTAATTTTGAATATATTTAAATAAAAAAAAATTATCACTAATATTTTTCGATATTATATTCTAAATTTGAAATTTTTACAGAATGTTCTAATTAAATAAATTATACATTTTTTTGAAATTTGCAAAACTAGTTTTTCGTCAATTTTTAATTCTATATTCCTAGTATATATTAACAGTAAAAAATACATGACCATTCCAAAATATCTATAAACACGAGAATGCCCAATTAATTTAGTTTATATTGAAATTTATAGATTTAGTTAAATATTCCTAATGCATATATTTAATATTTTATTTATAAATATGTATCCTTAATATTTGCCATTATATTTACAGGGTTTCCTATATAAAATGAGATCTGTATATGCTCATTTCCCAATCAATGTTGCTATTAGTCAAGAAAATACCATGGTAGAGGTAAGAAATTTCTTGGGAGAAAAATTTACACGGCATGTACGTATGAGGAATGGAGTTACTTGCAGACCATCTGGAAAACTCAAGGATGAATTTATTCTTGAAGGAAATGATGTTGAACTTGTTTCTCAATCAGGTTTATAATGTATAATTTAGATTAAATAGATTATATTTAATAGAGTGAGATTGTGCTTATTACAATAATAGGATTTAAACTATTTATATTTTTATATCAACTGTAAGTATATTATGACATAATATGTGTGTGAAATGTTATATTAATTATATATATTATTTTAATTTATTAAGTAACAATACTATTTTATATGATGATCAATAATTTGTATAGTATACAATAATACAATGAATACTTATTACAATGATAGGACTGATATTATTTATATTTTAGGTTGTCCATGTATGAATGTATATTGAATAATAGTTCTTAATTAAAATACATTAGTTTCTTTTAAAAGCACATTATATTATGTATATAAAGGTTGACAACAGTAAGTAGATTATGACATATTATATATATGACATTTTATACTAATATGTCATTTCAATTTATTAAGTAATATTTTATATGATGATCAATAATTTGTATAGTATGCAATAATACAATGAATACTTATTACAATGATAGGACTGATTTTTATATTATAAGTTATCCATATTCGGTAGTAATCTTGATAATTTTTGTTAAATAAAAAGCAATTAGTATCTTCTCAAAAGCACCTTATATTATGTTAATTTATATAATGGTTGTCAGTAGTAAGTAGATTATGATATAATATATGGGTGAAATTGTATATAATTTATATATACCATTTCAATTTATTATGTTAAATTATTAATTTTTATTACATTAGTATGATAATTTATAATTATGTGATGAATTAAGTTATCCCTGTCTGAAAGTTAATGATTGAATAACTAATTCTGATATATAATTTAATAATATCTTCTCAAAAGCACCTTATATTTTGTTAATTTATATAATGGTTGTCAGTAGTAAGTAGATTATGATATAATATATGGGTGAGATTGTATATAATTTATATATACCATTTCAATTTATTATGTTAAATTATTAATTTTTATTACTTTAGTATGATAATTTATAATTATGTGATGAATTAAGTTATCCCTGTCTGAAAGTGAATGATTGAATAACTAATTCTGATATATAATTTAATAATATCTTCTCAAAAGCACCTTATATTTTATTAATTTATATAATGGTTGTCAGTAGTAAGTAGATTATGATATAATATATGGGTGAGATTGTATATAATTTATATATACCATTTCAATTTATTATGTTAAATTATTAATTTTTATTACTTTAGTATGATAATTTATAATTATGTGATGAATTAAGTTATCCCTGTCTGAAAGTGAATGATTGAATAACTAATTCTGATATATAATTTAATATCTTCTCAAAAGCACCTTATATTTTATTAATTTATATAATGGTTGTCAGTAGTAAGTAGATTATGATATAATATATGGGTGAGATTGTGTATAATTTATATATACCATTTCAATTTATTATGTTAAATTATTAATTTGTATTACTTTAGTATGATAATTTATAATTATGTGATGAATTAAGTTATCCCTGTCTGAAAGTGAATGATTGAATAACTAATTCTGATATATAGTTTAATAATATCTTCTCAAAAGCACCATATATTTTGTTAATTTATATAATGGTTGTCAGTAGTAAGTAGATTATGATATAATATATGGGTGAGATTGTATATAATTTATATATACCATTTCAATTTATTATGTTAAATTATTAATTTTTATTACTTTAGTATGATAATTTATAATTATGTGATGAATTAAGTTATCCCTGTCTGAAAGTGAATGATTGAATAACTAATTCTGATATATAATTTAATATCTTCTCAAAAGCACCTTATATTTTATTAATTTATATAATGGTTGTCAGTAGTAAGTAGATTATGATATAATATATGGGTGAGATTGTGTATAATTTATATATACCATTTCAATTTATTATGTTAAATTATTAATTTGTATTACTTTAGTATGATAATTTATAATTATGTGATGAATTAAGTTATCCCTGTCTGAAAGTGAATGATTGAATAACTAATTCTGATATATAGTTTAATAATATCTTCTCAAAAGCACCTTATATTTTGTTAATTTATATAATGGTTGTCAGTAGTAAGTAGATTATGATATAATATATGGGTGAGATTGTATATAATTTATATATACCATTTCAATTTATTATGTTAAATTATTAATTTTTATTACATTAGTATGATCATTTATAATTATGTGATGAATTAAGTTATCCCTGTCTGAAAGTGAATGATTGAATAACTAATTCTGATATATAATTTAGTAATACCTTCTCTATATACCTTATTTTCATAGACTAGTAAGATGTATGTATTTTATCATATTTTTGTATGATAAATGTAAGATGTATAATTATTATTTAATGTGATGAACAATAATTTGTATAGTATACAATAATACAATGAATACTTATTACAATGATAGGACTGAAATCTCTTATATTTTATATTATATATAAGATATATTATATAATTAATATATAAAGTTTTAATTTAGTATGTATAATTATTATTTAATGTGATGAACAATAATTTGTATAGTATACAATAATACAATGAATACTTATTACAATGATAGGACTGAAATTTTAAGTACTAATATGTTAAATAATTGTTCTTCAATTAAAATATTCTCTAAAGCACTTATTTCATGTAATGCATATTATTTCATGTATATAATGTTATTAGTCAAATTATTGTAACTATAATTATATGATGAATTAAGTTATCCCTGTCTGAAAGTGAATGATTGAATAACTCATTCTGATTCAATAATATGATAATATTTTCTAAAAAGAACCTTTAATTTTATTCACATATTTAAGGTTTTCAATAGTAATTATGGGCGAGGTATCAATATTTAAATTTATTATGTTAAATTTAAACCATTATTTTATGATCTTAATAATATAATATAATTTGTATAATATACCATACTATTATAATAATGGAACTAATAATATATAGTTTATTTATCAATGTCAAAAAAATGCATTTCAGAAATATAGTTATAACCTTAACCCTAATGAAACTTTAATTAATTTGCAGCTGCTCTTATTCAACAATGTACCCGTGTCCGAGATAAGGATATCCGTAAGTTTTTGGATGGTGTTTATGTAAGTGAGAAAGGTACTATGGTTGACCCAAATGCTGCTGAATGATTATATTAATTTTAATAAATTCATTCAAAACAATAAATTTATTAATACTATTTATGTATTATATATATATATCTACTCTAGGTTAAATACTGTTAGATTTTAGATAGTTAGATTTTGAATGGAAGGATATTTTAAATATAATAAATATATATATATAGTTTATCTTGATATATATATTTATAATTCTAGTTATCAAAATTGTGATGGTGATTATTCCTCTTGTATCTTGTATTATCTTGTATTACATTGCTTTAGTAATTTGAATCCATTTAATGATTCGTGGTATAGTTCTTATCTGATTAAATATTATTTTAGGGTATATTTTTTTTGATTTTAACCAATTTTGTTATGCATTTAATCAATTTTATAATTTAATGGAGTAAAATATATTACAAATATCAGATTTAAATATATATTTTCTATTTTACACTATATCTATTTTTTTCATGTTTTTGTATCTAAACATTTTAGCGGTAGATTTTAAAATATGTAATTTTTATAAGAACTATCTTCTACATATTCAAAAAAATTCAGGATTCGTTAAAAAAAACAAATATTCTAAGATATAACCTTGTAACCAATTGGGTTTATTCACTTCCATCAACTTCGATGTGGAGTTTTCAGTCGTGATTTTTAGTTATTGATAAGCAATGGAGAATATATATGTTTTAAATTTACGTTTAAAGGAAAGGGTGGACAATAAAGATCTGAGTGAAGTTGGTAGGCTATTCCATAGTTTGGGAGCATATAAGCTTCTAACTTTTTTATATTAATTTATTTTAATAATAAGGTTATTATACTTATTAAATACATAATATAATATATACAAATAAAGTAAATTAGCATATAAGGAGAGTAGATAATAATATATACAAATATTATAAATGAGTAAATAATAGAAATATTATAAATTTGCATTTCCAGCACCATAACTAGATGTAGTTCTTTACATGACATCAGATATCATCATAGAAAAAAGGAGACCATACTTTTAAAGAGCGTGCCCAAATTAATTCTGCATATTGAACATTTATATTAAATTATTATATTAAATTATTATACATGATCAAACATATTATATTTATATAAGTATTTACCTCCATGCCATCATATCAGCTATATGTTTACAACATTCAGCTTTATGTTCCTACTTCCAGTCATGGTGGGCAAAACATTTCTGCAATATATAAAAATATATATTTATTATATATTCGCTATATTATTATTATAACAAACATGAAATTACATGTTCAATATCTCAAATTGTATATTTATTTAATGTTTAGTAAATATATTGTATTAGTTCTAGATAATATATAAATACACCTTTCTCAAAATTATCTAATTTTTATAATAATAATTATTTTATGAATACAATACGACTTACGAATAAATTATTGACTTATTTATTGTGTTTTTCATATACTACAATTAGTTATAACAAATATGTAATAACACACTTATTGTAAAATATGAATGTCAACAAAATTTCAAACAAAATTTCATATAGTTGTAATCAATTTTTTTACATCGTAGAAAAATTATTAAATTACATATTTATATATTTTGCTAATTATTATATATATAAGTATTATAAATATATTATAGTTTAATAAATTGTTTACTTACCTTTTGTTACCTTCATAAATTAACTACGTTTGTTAGGTGGAGACAATGATGAGAATTCGAGTGTAAATAAAAAATAAAATTGACAGGTGAAAATTTCAATAAACAACAAAATAAAGCATTTATGTTTGAATACGATGCTTTCGTTTCATTGGTTATACACATTAGTGTCACTTATTGAATACAAACAAAGTTATTTTCTGTACAATGTTTTTAAAATTGAAAATATATTAGTAAACGAAAACATACTAATTTAAACTCATATATTATGAAAATAATTTACAAATTAATAAAATAATAAACATTATTTTTGACAGGCATATGTTTAAAATACATATTTGATGCACTTATCGTTACTTTTATAAAACAAGTTGTACATCATTTTGAAGATAATTCAGTAAATTTTATAAAAATATTTTGTAAAAATATAAAAACGAATTTTACGCTGGCCCTTAATAATTTTAAAAGTTTAATAAATATTTAATTATATCATATATTATCACTTACTTTCAATAAATAAAATTATAATTTCCTATAATCTATTTGTCAATCATAACTAAAGTAAACATATTCCACATATCAATCAAATATTTTAATTCAATATTTTTTTAAATTGGTAATATTTATTTTATATTAGATAACTGAATTTAGGATTGTTGTTAATTATAAGTTTAAATTAAACAATTATATATAAACATAAATTATTATTAATAATACCAGATTTTTATTATAAAATATACATATATAATTACTTATTAGTAAACGATACTAATTGATATATTTATCTATACTAAGTTATCATATAATACAACTAATACTCATTTATATTATGAATTATAGTATAATGTATATTTAGTAAAATTATATACACATTAGTTGATTTAGATTTATACAATTACAACAACCTTGATTTAAGTATGGATGTATTAAAAGTTATAAGATTCTATCTAAATCAAATATACAATTATCTATATTATGATCAATATATTATAAATTTATATAACACATGTAATTATTTTGAATTCAATATTAGACACGCCTATTTTTATTATAAATTTCACGCTTATTTTTACTTTTTTCCCGCCCAAGAAACTTTATAACAATTAAATATTACAGAAATATGTAATAGTCACATCCGATTTATATAATTATTCATAATACTATCAATTATAATATAATTTTAATAAGTGTTTTCTCATATTTACAAAGAAAATAAAAGAGCTCTGGTCATAATGACCAAATTTCATAGATGACAAAATTGCACACGATACTAGATTATAATTAGTGTTTATTATAAATTTAATATATTGATAAATAGGTTATAGCTATTACATATATTTGTTAAAAATATATTGTCACGTATATAGATTACTAAGAAAAATTAATATTGTTTATGAAAACAATATTGATAGTGAATTGATATGATTTATACGGAAACTATCGTATATCGTGCAAATGCTGTTATCAGTTTTGATTAAAACAATGGCGGATAAGTTTAGTGATTTCGTGCGTAATTTTTGTGTAGTTCATGTCCTAGATTATTTTCTTTGTAATTATATGTTAAAAAAGTATAATAAATTTAATTTATATACCTAAATATTAGTAATATATAGTACAGTTATTATGATATGTAAAAGATTTCTATGAAATTTAAATATATTATATTTTATGAATAAGTTATGTAGGTGTATTTAGAGCGTGTTAATAATAATAATGTAACATTTATATAATATACATGTGCATTTCAGACTCAAAATAATATATTATTAATATTGTATATTTCTACTAGTATACTCTTATTAGTTATTACTAGTTAACTCTTGTTAACAAAAGAGAAAATTTTTACTCTATAAAAAATATTAAATATTAACAATAATTTTGATATTTTATTTAACTATTGTTAAACATTGTATTATAAACCTCATAGAGTGTTATACATATTATCAATATTAAATTATAATAATTATGCAATCGAATATTTAATATCATGTAATTACAATACTATTAATTTATAAATTATTTTAAAATATTAATCATTTAGATAATCATTTTCATTAAGTAAAAAAGGAAAATTATATAGTTAGAATTTGTAACAAAACAAGAATAAATATAAAAAGTATAATTCTTAAGAATGATTTATAAACGATATCCGTAGAACCAGAACGAATTTCTATTACTTATTAACTCCAGATGTGATTGGTCAGAATATATAATATATTAAAATTGATTAGACATGGACATATAATTGTAAATGAAATATACAAATTAGATATATAGTTTGATATAGTTTAGTAATTATTTATAAATAATAACAAAATATATATGTATATATAAATATATATATATATATATATCATTGAGAAATCATAAATAACCTCTAACCTACTGTAAAATCAAATGTAGTATACTTTATATATATATACATATATATATATATATATATATATATATATATATATATATATATATATATAAATATATATAATTTTCAATAGGCAGGGTTTTCAAAGTTAATTTAAATTTCGTTAATAAATCAAATAAAAACAATACAGTTATTTTGATTATATCATAGATATTACAAATAATATTATGAGTTATTTATTACTTAGAAGTGTAGCAATAACGACAGTTAAAGTTGAAGTTACTCTTTTTGCATTCATAATTATTCGATATTAGTCTATATATCTTATATAATATTATACATGTACATTTTAATTAATATAAAAGTAGATTTGTGACATACTAATCTATTAGTAGGTCACATATAGCAGAAGAAAGCAAAGCAAGTATAAATAAATAACATACGAATATATATATATATATACACCTATATCTAGTGTATAAAGTACATGATCAATCTAATATTATATTATTGGTATATCTTATATACTATTATTAAATATACATATATCTCCATATTAATCTAGATTATATGCGCATAAATTTTCACAATTATATCAATGTTATCCGGATAAATTATTCAGCATTATCTATTAAAAATGTAAAACTTATTGTAATATATTGATTTAATTGACTTATATGAGATATACAATGTTACGGTTTCATTAATTCTTCTAAATATGTAGTTATTATTTTATAATAACATAGCATATAATTAATTTAATATATTATATATAATAGTAAATCGTATACTCGTATAAAATATTTATTATTTATTTTATTATTTTTAAATTCTTGCTTTTAAAGTTATTATTCTTGTTTATGTATACAATATAAATAAAATGAATATAAAAATATTGTTATTTTTAGAGTATTTTATTTGTATATGCACATCTTGGTCGGTTATAATAATTGGATAATAATTTCATTATATATTGTTTATAAATTCAAAAATTCATACATGATGTTATTAAATATCAAATATATTTGAAAATTATATAATATAAATTTATATATTTATATATTAATTAAAAAAATAGAGTTTAAATATATTAATATAATAATACATGTATTATTTAATTATTTAGAAATAAAACTCAATTTAATTCAGTCATTGATATATATATATATATATATATATAACCTGCTATATTATATCAATACAGTTGATAATTTCGATATAAATTGTACTCAATAGAATAAAATAAATTAAAAAAATTATTATAGTATTATAATATAAATACAATTTCGATCTAACACTATAATATTATTATACCGTACGTATTTTAATGCACTAATAGTTCGTTAATTAAAGAGTATTATATATTATTAGTGATTATAATCTAACATACGTAATAATGATGACAACGTTATTTGATATGTATCTATGTATATATAGTATTGTATACTTTCTATCTAGAATATCTTATAAATTAATTGTTCATGGCGTAATCTTATTATAAAACTTGTCTATAGATAAATTTAGTATAAGATATATACATATATATATATATATATATATTTATATATATATATATATATATATATATGCTAAAATGTATATCAAAATAATACTTATACTTATACACATATAATATAATATTTGCATTGTTTAGCTCTCAAAGATGCCACATATGTCAATATATTGTGAGTAGAAAATTTGCATTATTTAATGATCATCAATTAACGGATACATTCTGTTTAAATGAGCTTACATATGCAAATATTGTATGCGCTTCGACTTGTTATACTAGAATAGAAATGGAATATTATGCGATACAAGATTCCACAGAAATACGTGATGTTATTTTTACCCAGGTAATTAAGTGTACAAACTTATGTTTATATATACAGAATATTTAAAAATTAATAATATATTTTACATTTTTGATATATGTATTAATTTGGATTCGTAAAATTCTTTATTTATGCAATGACCTGCTACAATATACAAACGATTACAATTTACGATTAACAATTAAGGACTAAGAATTAACAAAATAATGATACTAACCCGGTTCGAAGTAGCCTGACACGCGTAGTCTGACTTAGTCTTTGGTTATTATTTCTTTTAAATTATTAGCATATTTACTACCTGGCCAACTGGAACCATTATGAAATATAGAAATATATATAATGTATCTGATTTTTCTTATCGGTAACGACCAATTTCTGAGATAACAACTAGAGTTTCATTGAGTTCAAATTTGCATCATTACTATCACAAAACGCTACTAGCATAACATATTACTTTAATCTTTCCATTTACCCATGTTAGAATACCTCTCCCAAATCTTGAAATGAGTCGTCAGTTTTTACAATGAACGGTATACTGAAGTCGATCTAGCCCTATCAACGTATTAAATACATCGTCACAAACCCGGTTCCACTTGCATTTCGTAATACAAGCATTGTATGATTGTAGTTGTGGTTTAGTAAATTCTGTGAATTTAGGAATAAATCGTGGATAATAGGAAACTAATCCAAAAACAAGCGAATATCTGTAGGATTGTTTAGTTTGAACCACGGACATACTGCTAATATTTTGTATCAGTATCGGTCGCTACTCCATCTTTAGATACTATATGATATAAGTGTTTAACCTCGCTCAATTAGTGTGAATTTTGAGGATTTTAGATTAATACGTAATTTTCTAAATAACATTTCTATCCTATCTAGAATAATTTTGAAAGTAGGGAAAAATACAAATATATTATCGAGCTATCGTTCAAAATATTATGTCAAACACATGGTGGATCCTTTAAGAGCATCTAACGCCTAATTGATGTATGGGAACCGTATACGCTTATATATATATATATATATGCATCTCATATAACGGTTCTTGAATTTAGAACTATAAAATGATATCATACGCTGCGTATCGTGATTTGTTCTTAAATAGCACTAACAGCTCACTCTATGGAGGGCAACTAGGTTCGATGATACCGGGGTCAATGTGTGCATGTATCGATGCTTTAAATTGTAGCCACTAGTCAGGAGGAATTCGTCTAGGGTGATATCAATGGCCGATCATCATGTATATTAAAAGTATGCTTAACATCGATACATAATCTGATATCGTGTCCTCCTTCGCTGATTATCCCTCGTTATTCCGTAATTACACAAACGATAGCATCGTTTTAATGTTTTTTACTGGACGTATTTATCCAGTATATACTTTAGTTTTGTTAAAGTATGAAAATATTTTGTCGACTCGATAGATGGCAAGAAGTTAGTCAACTTCCCTACACGACTTCAGCTAGAAGAAACATATCTTGATTGGAGAAAGTATTGAACTCTACTATCTACGTATTATTACCATATCAATAATACGAAATAAATTGCTACCCAGTATACTACTAGATACGGAATTATTACGTAATAATAGAAACCCTGTACAATTTAAAAACATATGTAATACATTATATTACAACTATACATATAATACAAAGGCTAATTCACTTCCATCCTCTGAGAATAGATTAAATATATCGGAAATATTGTTATTTACTATATTCGATAGATAGATATGAACGCTAGACTGACAAAAGAAACTTCTTTGTCGGATAAGAGAACCGTATGGTATATTATATCAAAAGCTATATTTGCTAATGTATTACGTTCAGATACGAGCTAATTGTTGCCTCCTTCAATCTGCTCGCCTTGCATGAAGAAGCGATTCATTTGACGAACGAAAACATGCGAGATATATAGTGGGGGACACATATTCATATAATAGCTGGAGTTACCATTCTGAAAAATTTGTGATCAATCGGACCATTAGTGACCTTTCATCGTACATACACTGTAGTAATAGGTATATGCAGAACATTACTTTTATATTCTAGTAGTAATTGTGGTACGTTCACATAGGATAACATATGCCCAAGAGTGCTAGGTCTATGTTTTTGAGACTATATCGGATATCGCGAATAAACAGGTGTCCCTGATTAAACACAATACCCTGTCCAAAATCCATGATTAAGGGATTAAGTATAAATACTTGTGATTAAGGGTAATTTATTACTTTCAATCTTAAATTGCCGGAATGTAAAGTTCAATAATGGTTTATTAACCAGAACTATTTAAGTAACTCTGCTTCCGCCGAAACATTATTATCTCGTGGAATTACATAATTACTAAACGAGAATTAATTATCGCCATCACGCCGTACGACGTACGGCGTACGTGGTCATAGAATAATACTCCATGATGTTTCGTAATATATTGCAAATGTATCGAAAGGAGCATTCGATATCACTTCAGAGTAAGTGGATCTAATGAATTCTCGAGTTACATCTCTATACGAGGATCACCCAATAGATGATTTAATAATATTCATTATGCTCTCATACCAGGTAAATACTTATGTAAATCATTACCTGGTATGAGCATGCTAGCATCTTTTTATTAATAGAGTACAACTTATGAACATCCATAACTAAATAGCCTTACGCTTAATGCCGCAATGATACCGTATAATAAATATTTATATATATCTTAGTTGTAAAATGTCTTGTATCCCTTCGTAATTCAATATCTACATTCTATCTGGGTATTTTGATAAATAATAGAATCCTGTTGGCAACTCCAATTATAATAAGGCGGATTCATGACATTTTTATTTATCTTACAATATTCAATATACCTGTTACTATATTCAAACGATTATGATTTACGATTATGATTTACAATTAACAATTAACGAATAACAATTAACAATTAACTAAATAATGGGACTATTATGGTTCGAAGTAGTCTGTAGCTGACTACCTCGCTTGTTAATATTTCGTTTATATGATTAGCCTATACATTATTTGCCAATACGAATGAAGCATAAATAAACAATATGGTATATTGCATAATCGCTTTACATTATATATATATATATATATATATATATATATATATATATATATATGTATATACATTTTTACATATAATATACATATAGATTAATGTTACTCGAGGTTGCAATATCAATTATTTATTGTCTGAATGTAATTGGAATTTAGAAGGTAATTGATAGTATAAGTATAATTTAAAAATATAATTGGTTAATGATTATTTTGATATGCTGATAATAATAATACATATTACTATAGCTGAATATTACTCAACAAATTGCATATATGTTTGTAATACAAATATGTGTAATAAACGATTAATGGGTTTTAATTTTTTCATCGAAAATTGTTAATATTGTTACTTTATTTTCATATATATATATATATATATATATCATATACACATACACATACATATATATTTAATTACATTAAGGCAATAATAAAATAATCATTTTCAAAATATAACCAGTATTATAATTTTGGTTGTAATTCACACACACACACACACACACATATATATATATATATATATATATATATATATATATATATATATATATATATTATATATTATTATCTATTTATTTTAAAAATATTATTATAAATAATTATTATAATATATAATTTGTTTAACTTTGATACATATTTATCAAATAATACTTAAATTTAAATTAAAGCCTTTTTTTATATTAAAATTAATTGTAATAAGAAAAATGTTGATGTTAACTTATGTCAAATAGGCACATAGAGAGGTGTACTCAATGAAATAAAGCGTCGTTTTTCCGATCGAAAAAACGTAAAATATAAAAATGGATTTAGAGGTGGCCACAGTGAAAACGCTAGCGTTTTAAAATGTTGGCGTTTTGACTTTTAAACTTTTACAAAGAAAGTAAAATGTAAATAATTATTTTAAATTGTTAAGGATGAGCCGGATAGAAAAAAATAAAAAAAGGAATTCACTGCTAAAATTGTTATATATAAATCGCCTAAGAAAAATAAAAGGAGATTATGGTCATACGAGTGGCTATTGGATAGAAAAATTAATATTCAGGAGCCTCAAATTTGTTAAAAGAACTAGAAAAGGAACAACTAAATGAATTTATCAATTTTGTCCGAATGACTCCTAATCAATTTCATTATTTGGTAAATTATATAAGGACATGGTTAGGGGAAAATACAAATTGGCGAAAATGTATAGATTTGGAGACGAGGCTAGCAATTAATCTTCGATTTCTAGCAACAAGTTAAACTAACATTAAATAAAATAAGAAAATTTAAATAAAGTTACCGCTGTTTACAATTTAATACGCCCATTATATTTAAAAAGGGTATAGAACAATATACATTATATTTTTAAACTTCTGTATATATTATTTTTATTGATTAAGAAGTATACAATTATAATATGATAATGACAAAAAATACTAATAGTATATAAATATATTTGTAATATTAATTATTTAATTTTAATCATTTTTAAGATAAAATAATAGTTATAGTAAGAGTATAAGTATGTGTATAGGTATTACATATTATATTTATAATAGTATATCAAATCAATTATATTCCATATAAATATTTGACAATCAAATATATAAATAAATATAAATTATTTGTGACATTATTAAGTGATTTTCTTTTTTATATTCATCTCTTGAATTAAGTCAAATGTTTTTTCAGATAATATTTTAAGAATATCTGACGTATCTTTAGATTAAACTGCATATTTATCGATTAGTTGACCAAGCGATGCACAAAAATCTACTGTTGCCGAATGATCCTTATTTTCTAAGGATTCTATTTTATTTAATATTTCTTCATTTAGATTTATTTTATTTTTTCTTTTTCCAAATTTACTAAATTTATCACTGAACCTGTATAAATATGATATGAATTCAGCAATATTGTATATACATAATATCACATGCTAAAATTAGTAAAATACCTCTGCGATAAATGTGGTTTAGAAAGGTTTATCTTTATGTACTTGGAGTCGACTGAATAGAGTCTGGTGTTACGCAACTCAAAATAAGTGGATAGGAATCTACTGGACTCGATAATATATCTGAATATTCTGATTCTGAGATTACTCCAGATTCTGATTCGAGGATTTCTCTAGTTACTGATAGCGTACATCCTGGTTCTGCCACTTCTACAATATTAAGTAACTGTACCTCTTTACATATAATAAATTTTTTAAATATTATTTATTATTAATTATTATACAGATTATTAAAATATGCTTATTAAATATAACTCTCTGAAATATTATAAATATCAGAAGAAATAGTTGTTCGATTTTCTAAAGTTTCATTAATAAATTTCTAAATTAATAAATATATTTATCATATATTAAATATTCTAATAATCAGTTATTAAATTAACTAAATAAACCTGTAACATTGATTTCATTAGCTATATGAGCAATATATTTTGTCCTCTGTATCCGATTACTATATAAGTTATCTGATACATTCCATATTGATCTATGTATTCGGATAAGTTGAATACATCTTCCTATATCAATACTTATTTTAATAAAATTTAAAATTAAATATATATATTAAATTAATTAAATAATTTAAATTAAATAATAAATGTTTCACGTGGAAAGGTGAAAGTTAATTACGCCAGCTTTTTACGCTTGTAAATTGAACATGTTCTATGCCAGCGTAAAAATTAAACATGGCAGGAATCGAATTCCGATCGGAAAATTAAACTTAAAACGACGCTTTTTTTCAGTGTGTACAGTGTACACTGTACACCTCTTAAGTGTTTTCCTATTTTTATTTTTAAATTTGAGGCGCTGAGATTAAGTTACATTTTTATATAAACGGTGAATAATTAATTATATCTTACATATTAAAGTTATTTTAATAATTCAACATAAAATTAAATATTATTATTTCAAAATAAGATATATAATAAGTCATGATTAAGTCACAATAAGTTTGTTATTTTATTTCTATAATAGTTTTAATAATATTTATATATGTATAACTTCTAACTAATAATTAGATTTAAGAAAGAGTTTTTATATTAATTTTATAAATAAGTATTTAAATCTTAAGTATTCTATATATCAATCATTAAAAAAGTTCAGAATACTTAATATCAATTTATAGTTTTATCTTTTGTTTTCATTGCCATTTTTATAAACTTATATTTATTGTTTTATTACGTTTCATTTTACTCAGATATATAAATTTAGTAATGCGCAAGTTTAAAATAAATGTTAAGAGTTTACTTAGGGTTATTTACATAGTTTAATTAAAATATAAATATACATGCTTACCTATATATCTTAATTTCTTTTAAATAGTTTAGCAGAGCTTCTTCATTGAACCCACTAATAATTAATTGTTTATCTCAGTAAATGATAGTAAGCATCATTTTTAATATATCACATTCCATATTTCATAAATCAGAATCCTGTAGAGTATAAATGGGTACATTATTTAAGTATAAAAGTAAAAGTAAAATAATACAGTTACCCAAGATAATAAATATCATTCATAATTAATAAGTAAATACTAAAAGAAGAACCAGGGCTCTTTCTATTGGCTCATTAATATTCTCTTTGTAGTTGTAATCTAGAAGAATAACAGGAAAATAAATATACTTTATTACATTTTAACATAAACATAAACAATGAATTTTATATATATTTTTTTAAATATTATAAGAATCGTATATGTTCAACAAATATTTAGTGTAATTTAACTAATGAATTCAAAAAATTAAATTCAACTAAATAAATAATATAACTATATATTAATACTATTCTAATAATATCATTTATAAAATATAGTTATAAGTTATATCAAATTACATACATCATAACTAAATATTAATATATTTATATTTAAATATCAAAATATTTATTTAAATATTATTGATGTATATTATTATAATTTATTAAATATATATAAATATTTAATATAGTTAACAAATTCGGAAAAACCTGTATGACGTGCAAACGAAAAATTGATAATTCGGGAATTAATAAAAAAGATACATGCCTTAATTTAGGTAATAAGATTATTTATTAATGTATACGTAAGTTAATATTATATTATAATTAAAATTAATTTAAAATAATAATAATAATATTCATGATTAAAAAAAAATATTTGTAATAATTTGAATTAAAAGAATATGTTTAGTAATATTGTATTTTAATAAAAAAAATTATATTAACTCAAAATATTTATATTCGCAAAACTTAATCAACGTTTATAAATGATGAACTATTTCATAACATCCATAATTCATAACATTTGAAAATATCGAATACCTTCAATGAAATTACTACTTACATAATATCAACAAATATTATATTAGTTTAAAAATTAAATCTATTAAAATAATTATATATATATATATATATATATATATATATATATACTAATATATTAACATTATTTTATAATTGGTTAACAATATTTATATAAATATAGTGAATAGTCTATTTAAAATAACTGACATAATGTCATTTTAATAGATTACAATATTAATTATATGATAAATTACGTAAATAAAATGATGTAATTCTACATTCACTTTTAATATTATATAAATAAATAAATATGTCATTATAGATATTCGCCGATATGTATTTTGTCAAGGCAAATGTTTTATTATAAACTATATGGATGCTAATGGAAATGTTAGTATATACTATATAACTGTAGAATAAAATAAAAATTATGTTCTAAAATATTATAATGTTAATATTAATTTTATTATTTTATAATATAAAATTTAATTAGTATGTAGTTAATTTATCTTATATGTGTCTTATATATATATATATATATAATTTAATTTATGTTATATGTATCCATATAAAAAATTAGATTGAAATCGAGAAAGGTTGTTCCAACGATATTAATGCATATAACTTAAATAGTCAACAAGGAGTTGTAAAAAGCAATGGTTGATATATATATATATATATATATATATATATATATATATATATATATATATATATATATACATTAATACATTAATACTATTTTATTTATAAGCAAAATTATTATATAATAATTCATATAAAATAATTATAAAATGTTAATAATAATATGATTTTTAATTATATATATTATATTTATATATTTACAAATATATATATATATATATATATATTATATTAATGTGTATTATTGATTTATTATTTAAAAACTAACATTATTTTATATATTAGGTATATGGCATTTTATGTTATGTGATGCTAATTTTTTTTTAACCTGCAACAATGAATCAGAAATTAATATACTTTTTAAAAATGGTTACATTACTATGTATATATATAAATATTTAATATTTGTAGTAATACTAAATAATATGATATTGAAATTTACATGTTATGACAACAAACTATTCATTTGATCATTATTTCATAATATATCGATATGATATAAATACATATTATTAAACTATATGATATATTATTGAAAACATTATTTACAAATTAAAGGTATTGGTCGACTTGCAATATTATATGAAATTTTGAATCTAAATAGGTAAATTATAAATATCATGAAATATACATTAATATATAATAATCAAATCTAATTTTAATTATCATTTCACTCATAATATCATTAATAATTGAATAATAGGTCTAATGTATGCTTATCATGTAAAACTACTAGAAATCATTTTCAAGGAACTACAAATTGTGAAAAAGGTCAATTATTCTAACATATATTATTAATTATATTATGTATAATTAATATATATATATATATATATATATATATATATATATACATAGTAAATTAAACCCTTTTAAATTGATTTTAATTAATTGCGAAACTATTAGTTTATCTATAACGGATAATGATTATGTTTTATAAAATTAATACACATTTTAAATTATTTTATTTATACATTTAATAGGTATCCCGTCAAGTAAATTAAATATAATTAATTGTGAAACTAGTTGCATATCTTATTATCACCGTGATCAATATAAGGTTATTTAATATGTTTTATATAGGCATATAATTATACTTATGATTAAATAAATGATAAAATGTGATGTTGGGTAATTTATTTAATTAAGTATTTTTTTTAAATAATATAGATTCAAATAATTAGAGGTTGCGAAAACGATAAAGATTTTAAATCTGATTCAATGAAATTAAACCTACTCACAAAACGTAATGTTAATGGATATAATTGTCATGGTATGTATATATAGGTAGATATGTACAACATTGCTTAATTGTAATACTAGATATTGTATACATTGTATTGCATGCAATGTGTTATCTCCCAAGTTGTATGTCGGCGGTTATAATTGATGTATTGGAAAATAATAAAATAGAATTTAACTATATTTAAAGAGCATAATATATTATGCAATATATCATATCTAAAGAAATGATATATTGAATATCATCACACTCAACAGTTATAACCTTTTATCTGATAACAAATTATACTTTTTTATTGATATTATATATTATAATAACATCGAAATTTTGACAGTTTTATTTAACGAGGTATTTATCAGATAAAAGATTATACTTATTGGTTTTAATTATATCCAATATACCGTTTCTATTTTTAAAATAGCCAATAAACCTTGTTTAAATAATATGTTATCCCATAGTTTACATCCATCTTAATCTAATACATTTATGTGGATTTTAATAGTCTAAACCAGTTATTTACTACAGTATTTTACTTAAGGGTATCATAAATACCATTATAGCGATAATTTAGTCTTAGTTCACATATTTTCTTTGGTGATTACACACACTTTGCAATTTTAAATTAAATATGTTTAACATAAATTTATTTATCATTTTATCAGATTCTATAGATTCCTTCTGCCAAAACTTATTTAAAAGTGGGTCTATAGTTTCTGGTTATTAAAAAAAATTATCAAGTATAAATATAAATGAAGATGAAAGATAATGGGAATTAGACATAATGACATTTTAGCGTAATATTCCAAAAGTATGAAAATAATGTAGTGAGAAAATGACTAGTTAAAAAAATTAGCGAATTTATGGTAGCAAGAGATACCTAGAAATAATAGAATATCTAAATATTTCTTGATATATAAATAAATGTACCAATATAAATGTATAAGTAATTAATGAAGTAAGTAGGACTTCAAGTAGGATTCTAACACACTGATTAAAATATTCTTTAAATAATGATAAATAATTTTAAAAAATGCATAGAAGTGGTAAATTAATTGAAAGTATATATACTATGTATAATATATTGTGAGTATACTCTTAAGAGTATACTTATTGAAAACAGAATTGTTACTAACAAAATATTCTATACGAAAATAGATTGATATATCTGTTAATATTGATATGTATCACTTCATTACAGTTTCAGGAATTAGATGAAAGTATTCCATTGTATGAATACATTATATATATATATATATATATATATATATATATATATATATATACATTTATATATATACTTTTATGCTACAGAATGCTTCGATACATGTAAACCAAGATCAAACATATGTAATTCAGATACATATTATATATCACAAGGTTATTGAAAATTATATTTAGTTATTATTCATTTAAAAAAATAAATAAATCTTAAACATAATTTGATATATTACTCTTTATCGAGTAACACTTATGATAATTAAATTTAATTTTCATTACCTAGTCCAGTGAATATTATTTTAATTATTCACGCACACACCTACACACACACACACACACACACACACACACACATATATATATATATATATATATATATATATGAATAATTTATTTATTGAAATTTTTTAATACTATATAATAATAATTTAAAATAGCTCAAAAGATAAAATTTCAGAAAATAGGAAAAAACAACAACAGTAAACTAAATGTAATAATTAATTGTATAATAATATTTTTATTTATTTATATTTAAATATAATATTACATTTTTGTATTTATAATTGTATTAATAGTTATAATATTTTTAAATTAAAATACTGTACTAAATCAGTATGGCAAAATTTTAAAGTACAATAAAATAGTACATTTCAATAAAAGGTTATGTATATTAAAAGGTTATCTATATTAAAAGGTTATATATAATTAATTATATTTATATTTTTACTTTATATTTATACTTTTAGGATATAAATTTAGTAATGATAATAATTAAATAAAGTATTCATGTGACTCTTAATATATTATATTTAATAATATATTTACACATCTATTATAGTATACTAGTACTATATATATATATATATATATATATATATATAATATGAAATATAAATATTTAATTATTAAATAATTACACATTGAAAAGTTATAATATTTAAAATAACATGTTAAATAATGTATCTATCAGTATTTATAATAATTTATTAAATATTTATAATTTTCTATAGAAATAGGAATATTCATACATATATTATGATTTAATTATTCAAATAAGTTATATATTTATAAACAAGAATTGCTTATGTTATTTTACTTATGTTAATATATATTTTTAATAAATTTAAATGTTTATTATTTCAAGTAAAATAGTTATTATTAATATATATTATAATATAAATAATATTGTAATTGTATACTCTTAGTATGAAATATATTATTTATAAACATATATTTGATTATAATATTATATATCATATATTATATAATGTTAAATGGAAATTGCAGATATTATGAATTGAGTGAATATATGGAATCCGGGTTTATATTTTTAATCTCTTTATCGTATATTTATTTTATAAAATAATTAATATGATAAATGTTACAACACGTAGATATGCGCCATTTACGTTGGCTAATATTAGATGCGTAGTTGACGAAGAATGTACAGGAGGTACTTCTGAAATGTTAGTTTTTCATATTATTGGTTATAAATATATATATTATGTATATATATTTAATGTAATCAATTTATAATATATAACAATATAAAATATGAAATTACTTACTTTTATAATTAATATATAGATTTATAAAAATATAACAAACCAAAATTAACTTAGTTAAATTAGTATTATTAGTAATATATATAATTATGAATATACAAATTATTGTCATAATACATATAAGCTACACCACCGACAGATACCAACAGATAGTTTAACTATATGTTAAATGCAAAATACAATAATAATAATAATAATAATAATATAAAATAATAATAATATAAAATAATAATAATATAAAATAATAATAATATAAAATAATAATAATAATAATAATAATACTAGTAATACTAATAATAATAGTAATAGTAATATTAATAGTAATAGCAATAGTAATAATCATATTAAGGGGAGTAATAGTAATAGTAATAGTAATAATAAATTTTAAATTATTTAAGAATTTTATCTTACATTCATATTATAGATAATATCTATATACACACATATATATATATATATATATATATATATATATATAACTATTTATGTAAATAGTAACATATATACGTATTATAATATATATATAATATACTTTATAGGATGTATTTAATAACTACTCTATATTATATGTATACCAGATCGGTGGTGTATATATAATATATGTTATGATATATATCATATAATATATTATTTAAAGAAATATCATAATAATTAATAATTAGTTAATAATAATATAATTTTACCTTGTAATATATGGTAATGTATATGCGATTTCAAAATATGTTATACTAATATATTTATATATGCATATCATATAATTTTCGTTCGACGTACGTCATACATATACCAAAACACACACACACACACACACACACACACACACACACACACACACACACACACACACATACACACACACATATATACACACGCGCACACATAAATATATATATATAGATATAGTTAATTATATATATATATATATATATATATATATATATATATATATATATATATATAAAGTTGACTTATGTAAACTTTTTTTGTTTTTTAAACCGTTATTACTAATAATTTTTTATATTTTATATTTAGAAAAATATTATATTCGTGAAATATCTAAAATAATATTTAATTTATAAATAAAAGATCATAAACAAATAGTAGTACATTTTTGATTTTGATACAACTTCTGTATACAACGGGTTGTATTTGACATTAAATAATTGTAAAAAAATACTTGGATTAACCTGTGTTTTTTATGTGTTACTCAACACAAGATTGTGAAAAAATATTTAGGATAATCTGTGTTTTTTTGTGTTATTCAATAAAGTTTGTGAAAAAATACTTGGGTTAATCTGTTTTTTTATGTGTTAGTCAACATAAGAAAAAAATACACGTGTTAACTCGTAAATTTTGTGTGTAAATTTCACTAGTGTAAAAAATCCATGGTAACACAATCTTGTGTTGAGTAACACATAAAATACACGTATTAACCAGAGTATTTTTCTCCAATTGTTTACTGGGCTTTTAATTATTATATTCTAGTATTAAATATTTTCATAATTATGATATTTGTAAGTAAAATAGTGTATAGAAGATTATTTTATAAAATATAATAATTTGTCAATATTATATTATTTAATCACATAGCATTTAGTCACTTCATATCTATACATGATTAATAATTTGAATATATACATATAATGACACAAATTAGGTTATTTATATAATAGTTATTAATTTATATACCATCATAAATAAAGTATGGCTAATTTTTGGTTATATTTTATAAATCATATCATATATATATATATATATATATATATATATATATATATATAATATAATATACGATTAATATAGTCTCTATAATTTCACATGACTAATATAGTTAAAGTATATGTAACACATTTTAATATATAATACAATAATAGTAATAAAACTATATTTATTAGAAAAGTAAAGAGAAGAATGTAAGTTATCATATATATATATATATGATAAAAATATATTAGTAATTAATGTAAATATATTCCATCATATATGTGATGAAAAAAGTTATTAAGAAGTAAGTATAAGTAATTGTTGCCAAAAATGATCTCGTCATTAATAAATAAATTATTTAATTTTTAATTTTAATAAAAGATAAATCTAATAAATGTAATAATGTTAAATAAGTATAAATCAGATATAGCAGTCATTGTTTGAGTTAAAAATTATAGAAAAAATTAAATAGAAAATGTGTTGAAATTATGACAAGATTTAGAATAATAATAGTAATTTAGTCTGAAAACTTTATAAAGTAAGAATAAATAGGTTATAAAATATCAAATTAAATTTTAGAATATACATATATAAGGATCTGATATTATTAACCAATATATCAAGATATTCGGTAGTTAGAAATGTACCATATTTAAATTATTTTATTAATACCATATATACCATATTTTAATATAAAATATACTTTTTTATCGTAATTTGCCCGTATAATATATAAGTGACTACATATATTGATAAACTATCATATACTATTACATGATATAAAATAGATTAGTATAATATTACACTTTTTATAACTATATATGATAAGTTAGTAGTTAAATAATAAAACAAATTTAACAAAATATTATTTCAATATATTTGAATATAAAAAAATAATATATAGTACATTTTTGATTTTAAAAGTATATAAATATATATATATATATATATATATATATATACATGTATATGCATGTATTATATAATATAAGTAGATATATTACTTTCATCTATACTAGCTAACTATATCACAGCTTCCATTACTAAACAAAATAATTGGAAACACTGTTTATGGGCAGTTTATCAATTATCTAGGGCTTATTAATTTTAGAGTGAATCACAGTACTGAAACGGCAGTGGATTTTATATTGGTAACTTTTATATTGATTTTATATACGTATACTATTATAAATTATATTTTTCATATAAATCAAATAATTCAAATAAATAATATTTTATAAGAGTATATTAACTTTAAAATATACAGCGCAACTACACGCAGAGTTATTATATATATATATATATATATAAAGTATATACATACATACATATATATATATATAAATAAATCATTTATAGATTATACATAATAATACAGTTTAATGATAAATGATAAAACTCTAATTGTTTATTACATAATTAAAGATATATATTTTTTTAATTATATATTAAAACGGATACAGATTATATTAATACGTTTAATATAATTATAGACTTGTATGAAAGAGAGTGTTCAATGAACACAGTTCATCTATAATAATCGATTTCATAAGAGTAGTATGAGAACGATGAAAATAAGTCAAATACAATTATAGAATTTCAAAGAAGATTATTTTTAATTAATGAGCAATCTGCATATCACGCTCAACCTTATTTATTTAATATTATATATTATAATATATTGTAAACTTAACTTATATATATAATACTTTCTATTAGTTTCCCTATTTGGTTAGATTTTGTATGGTTATGGAATTATGAAATAGTTTAAAATATGATTTGGATTCATTATATTTGATAATACCATTGATGATAATACAATATGGATATTAGCAGAAATATTACCATTTAATATTGTAAATTTACACCGTATCTATATAGTGATTTATAATGTTCCTCTTATCAAGCTGGACATTTCTCAGATATCATTTAATATAGATATATACATTTCGATGATATAACGTTATGAAATTAGACTTACCAATATGTTAGCTTGGTTGATATTGTTATCTTCGCTTTAATTATGATATCATTAACTTGCAAGCCGAATATGTCAATGTGAATATGTTTCTATAGCGGATGAGTGTTACTTTACATTAGGTAATGTGAGCGATAAGTTAAATGACAACCTATCAATAATATTTATATAATTATTAATATCTGCCATACAAATTAAAATAACATAATTATTATTAATTATTTCTTTAATAGTATTTTATTTAATAATATTATATACATATATGTATTTAATGAATGATTTTGTAATTATTAATAATATTCTATATATAACTAGCCAGTGTATACACATCTCCGAAATATATGTGTATTTATTAATACAATATAATTATATATAGAATATAATTAAAGCAATGCGTCACACTGAAGTACAACCTGTTGAGGTATTGAATATACTATATATATATATATATATATATATATATATATATATATATATATATATATATATATCTATATCTATATATATACAAAATTTGATTTGGAATATATCAAAATAGCAACAAAAATAAGTAAATACATTTTGCCACGAAATACAAGTTATTCAGACTGATACAATATATAATTTAGATATATATATTAAAATATTAATTTATTATTTTAACATAATCTAATTTTATATGAATTGATTGCATTTGAGTTTGTATTAATTATTTGTATTACAAGAGTATATATTTAACCAATATATACATTATACATGAGTAACAAATAACTATAATAGTGCATAGTTTTATGAATTTAATTTATTATATTATTAAATTTGTAATAAAATATTTTGTTTATTAAAATAAATAATGTAATTGTAATATATTATTTTTTTTATAAACAATGCATTGTTATATATATATATATATATTGTATAAATTAGAATTTTACATATTAACAAGTAAGTTACAAAATATATTGATAATCAATAATTGGATTTCGATAGAACGAATATAGTGTAACTATTGATTCTTATTTATGGTATATATTTTTTAATGTAAATAGCATTTCGTTAATTATTATTTCAATATATAATATAATTCGAGAACAAATGCCAACAGTGATGTAGTAAATGTAGTAAAGTGATACGTATTAATATACTGCAGTCAGATATATATAAATAATACTATATATTTTATATTATTGAAGATATGTAAATCTAATTGATGGATATGTGGATATAATGATCCATTAAAATATATATTGTTATATAAACGAATTAAAATGTAATAATGACTAAAGATGGGTTGACTTTAGTGTTTCAAGGGACTATTTAGGTTTACATAAGTAGTTGAGTTTGAATTAATTTTATTGTATGATTATGTAGTCTTATTTTTTATCCGTGTATTCATTATCAGTATTACTATTATATTTATTAAGTTAGTAATTGAAATTATGATGTATTTCATAATTTTAAAAATCAAATTTATTGCTGATTTTATAATTCTGTTAATTTAATTTATTTTATTGTATAGTTAATTACCAATAATGATCAGTATTTATGTGTGTCATGAGCCTTAATTGTGATAAATAGGAATGAATTACTAATAGTAGAGTCATTAGAAACGTAAGTGATTTACGTAAGTTTAAAGGTTGAAAAGTTATATGTCTTATTATTTCATTAATATATTTAGTTATATTAAGGTCATCAGTAATTGTCAGTCAATAAAATACGTCATTTGATTTTTGTAACTGATATAAGTTAACAAAATATATTTGCTATAGTAAGTATATATATTATATATAATAGCGGACCAAGTATATCCTAAGTAGCGGACCAAGTACATATTCTTGTATTTTACCATAGCAGTCATAGTTTTAGCTGCATATACGATATGTGTATATAAAACATTGAATGTTCTATTATATAAGCACTTCGTTGTCAATAATATGCAGTAGTTTCAATTGATTGGATGGTATGCATTTTTATTACATGTTCAATTATTTCATAATCAGAAGATAAATCTAATAATATAAATTGATTAGGTGTTTTTAATATAGTGAACTTTATGTAATAATGTATACTTTTAATTGATCTTACACACAGTTTAAGTATATATTAGATATAATATTAAATACATTATTTATATATCAATAAATGTATATATCAAAATAACAAATATAATAAGCATAACGATAAACTCAAGGTGTAAATATAATATGATAATGAAAACATTAAATAAGCTTATATATATTTTATGATGTAATGTATCAAATATATATATATATATATAAGTGATATAATTTAAAATATTGAATACAGGAAATTGAGGTAATTATATTAAATAAAATTAACATATTATTTATTATGGTAATTGATACGTGCATATTAAATTTAAATTTTCATTTAATACATCCGTATTATAATTGTGCTGACAAAGATATGCACAAAAATGCATAAATAATTTATTTATTATGATATTGAAATAATTAGAAATGATAATTTATATAAAGACTTTTAGATGTTATTCGGATATTTTAAATGTAAACATAAAATTAAAAATAATGTTTAACTAAATTGCAATGATGAAAATATATGTATTAAATTTACTTTAATTGCTGGTTCATATGTATTGTTCTAACATAACTGATTATATAACTATTATTTCTTATACATTTAACCGTTGTCATCAATTTATCTTTATAATTATATAGTTGGAATTTGAACATGTCCCGAATTAATTATTCTTTATATGTATAAATAAAATTGTAGTAATCACTTATTTACAATAGTCGTAATACACTTACACTTCAGTAAAAGAAAAATATATGTTAAGATTATACAAAAATGATAATTAATTTTAATAAAATTACAATATAAGAAATATATATATATATTGATTTATAATATAACATATCATATTTTATAATTTGATAAATAATTATATTTATTATGGAATATAATTCAATAATACTATAGATTAGTAAAAAATAGCACATTCATTAAAATTGACATTAAGTATATTTTGTTATCGTAATAATAATAATAAAATTAATAGTTATATATTAATAGTTTTTATGTATTCATTATCGGTTTAAATATTATATTTATTTATTCAATTATATAAATTACTTTTTATTAATTTTTCTGTTTATATATTGAAAATTATTAACGCTTGAAATAAATTGTTTAATTTTGTATAATTAATTAAGTTAATACGATCAATAATATAAAATTGAATATATTATACTAAAATTTGTATTTTTATTATTTGTTGACTAATATTATCAATTATATTAATATATAATAATATAAATAATTGTTGATGAAATAGAATACATTAAACAATAAATATATATTAATTTAAGATATAATTATTTTTCAAATATGTAATTATTTCAGAAAAAATATCAATCGGATACTATTGTTAGTTTTATATTATTAGTTAATGCAATATAAATATATTAACTATACATACATATACTACAATCTGAATTAGATTAATATATAATAAATAAAATGTTGTGAGTTTAGGGTAATCTATATAAGTATTACAGTTACCATATTCCTTAAAGAAAGTAGAAACAGAATCTCTTACTTCAAATATTGATCACAAGGTATATTATAGGTTTACGTATATACTACGTATTAATTGCCTATATTATTACATAATATCTTATGCTATTTATTCAAATTATTATTTTATAAATGATGTATTTTAACTTTTACATGATAAATATAATATACATTAATAATATTAGGAATTAATATCAAATTCAGTTTTAGACCAGGTTATAATAATAATATAAAGAAAATATAAAATTGTTTTCAAATATATTATTGTTTTATTTTTTAATATTATTATTTTAGAATAAGAATATAGATAAAGTATACAGTATTCATGTTATTATATTATTTAAATTATATAATTATCATAGACTTAGATTAGGGTAGATAACGTATTGCTTATCTCGAATATATGCTTTTTTCAAAAAAAAACCAGCGATATATCAGCGGTCATTTTTAATTAACTTGTTAAAAATCGAAATATTTTATAATTGGAATTATTTGTAGATTAAATTATTTATATTATATAGTATATATTATTATATATGGTTAATATATATTAATATATATATGATAGATACACATACACATATTATTTATTATTGGTAATTAAAATATACTTTAAATTGAATAATAAGTATACCGATACATAGAAAATCTTAACAATACTACTAATTATAACTATATAAATAGTGTGTGAATAAATAGCAGTACTTTATTTAAACTATAATATGTAATTATAATATGAAATTAATGTAACATTTCTTACAATTTATTGAATCTAAAAGTGAATTAATTTTTTTATAGTATTTCATATTTGAATATTATTTACATTTTAATTAATAATTTTTGATATATGATGCGTTATGATTTTTCCATATGTATTTATCACTTCTCTAATTAATATATTACAGTTATTTCCTTGTTCTATAGAACAAAGATATATATATATATATATATATATATATATATATATATATATTTGTGTTCATTAAATATAGAATGCATATTTTTAAAATATAATTTTTAAACTGTTGAAATTGTTTACCTAAATATTTTTCTGTACTAATTCCATTTTGTAATTCTGGTTCCATAATCGTTGATATATACGTTATTTGTTTTGAAGATCTGATCATATTATATATATTCTTCTTCTCGAATATCCACAATCTAATAATGCCCCAGTACAAGCATAAAAAAACTTGTGTTAACATGTGTATTTTTTCACAAAATATTGTGTAAAATATACGTATTTGCACGAGAATTTGGTTATAGTTAAATCCTGGGTTAACACAAGTACAAAAAAACTTGGGTTAACACTCGTAAACACACAAGATGAAAAAACATGCGATAACACGTGTTATAAAAAAACATAACATAAGTAATAAAGTATTATTTAAAAATAAGAAAAAAATATATTTATTCAATTTATTTATTTATTTATAATATTATATTGAGTTTCGGAAAAATTGTCCAATCGCCTATCACAGAATAACTTGATATCCTTTAGTGAACATTTATTTATGGCATCTGCATAACAATAACCAGTGAAACATATATATACATCCGGATATATATATATATATATATATATATATATATATATATATATATACTATTTATATATTAATATGAACATAGAATTTAAAGATAGAAATTCTTAAATTATATATTATTTAAAATAATGTACTTCGTAGTATAGTCATACATATAATATAATACGTATACAATAATTCGATATATAATACTATCATTATACTAATGAAATATAGTCTGCGCCCATCGTGTATTTATAAAGGATCGTCATCCTCTCTGCTCTGTTCAAGTGAAAGAACATCATACATCTTTAATGCAACGAGTGTGTATTTATCTATGAAATTATAATTATGAGTTAATAATCATTATTTATAAAAAAACTTTATTAAATATACTGTTTTAGCAGAATAATTAAGTTTTAATACTAAAATGAAGTTTAATACATTTAATAAAATTCATGTAAATATATATTATTATACAATGGTATTTTATATTAGTTCTAAAATAAAATTGATAAATAAGAATATGCATTTAAAATGTTATATATTAATATTTATATTATATTTCATTATCTTATAATATAAAATAAACTCTTATATATTATTATATAACATATATTATTATTTTATAAGATTGACATTATATAAAAAATAAAAGAACAACTATTTAAATAGTTAAAAGTTTAATATTTTAATAATTATATATATTTAATTAAGAATTGTATATATTTTAATAATATAATATTATATATTGTTGTAATATTACACAAGCTTATAAGCCTCTATTGTATTTTGTATTATAATTTAATATATTAATTTTATATATCACATATTTACAATATATTTTCTTAGGATAATGAACTATTAATATCTCAAGAGAATTTAGCAAATTCGCAAAATGTTATAATATATTATAATATTAAAATTAATAATATTATAATTTAATATATTCAAATTATATATTACATATTTTTCTTAGAATAATGAAGTATTGATTCATAAAGAGATTTTAGAAAATTCTCAAAATGTTATTATATTCATGTATGGATTTTAAACAAATTATTTTAATAAAAAAATATAAAATGTATACCATATTATATTTATTAGGATAATGATGTTATAAAATCACAAGGGGATATAATATATTCCGAAAAAGTAAGTATATTATATATAAAATTATTTAATTTAATTAAATTTTAATTATTAAACACAATAACGTAACCTGTAAGATATAATAAATAGTATGGCCATTATAATATTAAATAATCAATTAAATAAATTCAACATTTATCTTTATATAATCTTCTCAAAAAGTTATATACTTATATTATTGTATATTTATTAATAGCCGTATTACTCATTTACATTATTAATTAAAGCAACTATATTATAATTATATATATATATATATATATATATATATTGCAATAGTAATTCGATAACATGATTGTAAAAATAGAAAACTAGTGTACACATATCAAATCAATATATAGATAATAAGGTGATATTATATTTTATTATAATGTATTACTATATAAATAATTTGTTAATAATAGTTAATGTAATTATGTTTAATGAAATTAAAATTCGATAACATTCAAAATCACGCTTTTTATTTATTTTTCAGAAAAATAGAGTTAGCATATCAAATCAATATATAGCTAACAAGGTTAAATATTTATCATTTATTTTGTAATATATAATTAATTTATTAACATTAGATAATATAATGACATTTTAATTCGATAATATTACAAATTACGTTTTTTTATTTTTTAGAAAAATAGAGTTAGCATATCAAAAGAAAATATAGTAAATAAGGTTAAGTCATATTTATTATATATTTTTAAATATATTATTAATTTGTTGATATTAGTGTTAATATTAGTGTACATGTATATATGTAACTTTTAATATTGTTCTGTATAATTAATACATAATATATAAATAAACAATCACAATTTAATCATAAATAGAAAGAATATTATTAATATTATATTTTCATACGATAACGAATTAGTAAAAGAGATATTAGATTCCTCGGTAATTCGAATTAAAATAATAAATTAAAATAGTCTGAATATTAAAATTATAAACTTGTTTTTAACTATAATTTTTAAATGCATATTTAATGATTTCATTTAATGGAAACAATTTATGGAAACAATATAAATGATTATACATGGCATATATAATTAGTAATAATAGAGAGAATGATTATTGATAAAAAATTGTTGATTATTAGATAAATAAATACATATACAATTATATTCTTACTCGTATGATATTTTTATTACAATCGATAATTTATCATAATATTAATTTTATGTTAGGTATTGATGACATAATATTTTCTATATTTTACATACGTATTTATTTAAATTTTATAGAAATGTTATATAAAAATAAAGTATATATATGAATATATACTAATATTTAATATATATTAACAGAAAACTGGTTTCATTAATAAATTAATTTCTAGAAAACGAGTTAATATTATTATACCTAATATATTATACCCAATAGTATACTATTTTAATAAATTTATATATATATATATATATATATATATATTTATTAATATTATTTATATAGTTGACATCATTAAGTCCGAAAAATGTCCCTATGGTATCTAAAATTAATTAAAACTTATAATAAAAATATTAATCATATTATCAATAATATCGATTATATAAATCTACATTATATATTGTCTAAATTATATACTTTCATTTGATGATTATTGTGTAGTATAAAATAAACAACATAAATATATAATTACTATAAAAAATATATTATATGAATTTATTGTAAATGTAATATTTATAAATAAGAACTAATATAATTAATATAAATTAAATATGTATAAAATAAAAGAAATTTGTGATAATGATTATAATATATTTTATAATTTAAGTATTTATGTTATACTAATTATATATAAATAATATATATATCAATTTTTATATATCAGAATATTCAATCGTTCAAAAAAACATGGTCTAAATTGGTTAATAAAATATTATTACACTAATAATTGAATTACATTTTATATTCTCAACATATAGTTTATAAAAATATAGTAATTATAATATATAATTTCAGCCCATGAAATTTAAAGTATTGGGTATTGCCAGCACATTAACTTTATCTGCAACCGTTAGTGTATTTTTTATAATTATTATAAAATATTTAGAAATAAAAAATCATATTATAATATATATGTGTATATATAATTTATATGATATATATTATTATATATATCGTTATAATATAAATATGATACTTAGCTAGTATATCTTCTACATATATTTTCGTTGAATATTGTAGATTAGATGCGTATTAAATATTCTTTTATTAAATATCACCTGATTACATTTTTACGGACAAATTTATTAAAAACATTATAGAACGTATTTCTTACATATAATCATTTTTTAAATATATTAATATTATTTCTATGAATTTTATATATTTAAAATAGTTTGTGAATGTTAATAATAATTATACAATGAAAAAACGTAAAATAGTCCAATTTTTTAAGAAATTTACATTCGAATTTAGATCAATTCTATTATGATTATACATTTAGATTTTAATGGTAAATTGGATAGTAATTTTTGTAAATATTATAATAGGAAATGTTATCAAAGTATCTTTACAAATTAATATAATATAAGTTATTAAATTATATGAGATATATTTTATCTGAAATTTTTATTATTTTAATAATATTTTTGAAATCTACTTTTAACAAGTTTTATAATACATTTTTATATCCTTTTAAACATAATTTTTTTCATATGAAATATGATACAAAAATATATTAACATTTATATTTTAAATGTCTTATTTAAAATTCTAATAATTTTTTTTAAATTTTCATAAATATAAATATATATTTATGTATATATATATATATATATATATATATATATATATATATATATATATATATCTATATATATATATATATATATATATATATATCGATTATTTTTATTGATACTATTTATACATTAACAACACATTTAATCTTATACCATGATTAATTAAATTTGGATGCTTATTAATAATTTTAAATAATACATTTGGTTACTATTATTAATAATATAAATTATTTTAAATATAAAATAATTTATTATTATACATACTTTTAATTGATTAGCTTTTTACTTTATTTGGATATAATTTGAAATCTGATACTAATCCAAATACTGAAATAAAACAAAAATCAAGTTATTATAATATTAATATTTAATATTTTTAATATTTAGTAAATTATGTATATTATATATGTATTGTATTTATTTCACTTATATTAATACTTATTTAATTATCAATAAACAGTAATTCAATACGTTTGTAAATATATATGATTTTATAAATAATAACGTAATTTCCTTGAATATAAGATTTACAGCTGAATCAAAAAATCATTGTCATATTTTTGATGTATTTTAATTGATTGTATTATTTAATCTTATTTAGAATGATAAAGATAATAGTGAAGAAGTTGGATGGTCTAAACAAGGAGGTATTATTAATAATAATTAATAATAATATTAATTATATTTGTTCTATTATTTACTAGTATTAGCTGATTTTGTATAAATTAAATATTATATTTATATTAATAACTGATGATTTAACTAAAATTTAAAAATAATAACAGATAATTTAATTAAAATGTAATACTTATAACAGGATATACTCTATCATTTGGTGTTAGTTTATTCTGAAAATTTTAAATATGTAGAAAAACAAAATGTATATATAATAAAATCAATATTATGATGCCACTCACTGATTAGATACTTGAAATACCAATCAGCTATAATACATCTGGTTTAAATATAATTGTATACTATTAATATAATTTAACATAAAATATATTTATTCATTATAAAATATGATTCTATATACATATTTACAGAAAAAATGTTTGACGTTGGTTAATGTATAATAATTATTAAAATATGAAAATCAATTAAATATGTTTATAATATCTGACAGGGTTTTAACGTTATAATCAAAAGTGAGAATTATATATATATATATATATATATATATATATATATATATTTGTGTGTTTGTGTATGTATATGTATGTGTTTATGATAGCTTATTTACATATTTTTTATATTATTAGAATTTTAAACTATATGCATTACACCTCGTATTATGCTACTAAAATATGTATCATTTTGTATTCCATACATATTCTTATATAACATTTATGAATAATAGATAAACTATTTGATAGATTTGATTAGTTAATTAATATAAATTATAATACAGAAGTAAACTTATTTATAATTGAATTTAGTTTTAGTTATTTTTATATTTAATATATCAAGTGTAATTATAAGTTTTAAAAAATATAACATAAATTATTATATATATATCAAATAATGAATAACAATGTTTTTTATAATAGAAACAATAACATATTTTCTCATATATATATACAAATATATATATATATAGTATATTTATGTGTGTTGTATATATATATATATATATGTATATATATATATATATATATATATATATATATATATATATATATGTATGTGTGTGTGTGTGTGTGTGTGTGTGTGTGTGTGTGTGTGTGTGTGTGTGTGTGTGTGTGTGTGTGTGTGTGTGTGTGTGTGTGTGTGTGTGTATGTGTGTGTGTGCATGTGTGAATATGCGTGTATTTGTGTGTGTATAATTAAGTATATGTGTATTATGTATATGTTCATTATTAAACATTTCAAATACATCAATTATTAGATTCCAGTGGAATTATAGTAATGAATGTTAGATTATATAGCAATATATATATATATATATATATATATATATATATATATATAAACTATATATAAACTAAGATACTTATTTGTTATATTTGCACAACTATATATTATAGATTAATATAGGTTTAATTTACATGATAATATTTCAATATATAATTTTAATTGAATATTCAGATAGAATACGGTACCTACAATAACTATTTTGAAATCAATATTAAAAATACACCAATATAATACATAATATGTATGCAAATACATTTCTTTATGTATACTATTTTTTGAATTCACAATGGTAATATTAGTTGATTACAACTTTAAATAAAATTAATATAGCGCATAGAACAAAATAAAAATTGTGTTCACATATTTTCTATTTATATTCTTTGTATTCCATTTATTACATTTTAAAATCAAGCCATCAGATACATTCTGAAATTTTAAAAATGACTTTTATTTTCAAAGCTACCTGTAAATATTTTGTCTTTATAAGTTTGAAGTAAATTTTCAGATAATACTTCACCTGTAAATGTATTTAAATAACTATTTAAATTATATAATATAAATACATTCAATAAGCATCTTACTTATTTTAGATATATCTACCTGTTTAATTGAATAACAAAAGTATGCATACATATACAAATATAATTAATGTTAATAATTAATGTTATTAATCGAATTTAATTTAATTAGTGAATTTAATAAAAAAAAAGTAAATAAGAAACACTATTAAATTAATTAAATTTCATCGATATTGATTTTAATACAGGGTATAAAAAATATATTATTTACCAATGATCATAAATATTAATTTATTCTAATTAAATATTTTAATATATTTTTAAAACGGATTTCAATAAATAATTAAAAAATTATAGTATTATATAATTTTTTAGAAAATTTTTATATTGATTGCAATACGTACAAATAATATCACTGTATATCAATGTACATTTTGCAAAATATCATTAAATGATATATGATTGACAGGTAAATAAAATAAAATTTACCTGTATGCTACTCCATACTATGTATTACACGCACATGTACATACACACCCAAATTCACAATCACAACCCCTACACACATACACACACAAACACACACACACATATATATATATAATAAATATATTATATAAATATTAAAATATGTGTTTGATTAATAATATTTAAATATACATAATTATTTGGAATATATAATGTTTTAATAAATCATAGCTTATATACTATGAATAATTTTAGGCTATGATTAATTATGATTATTATCTGATGTGATAGATTTTTGCATTATAATAATATCATATTGGTAAATAGTTTATGATTTAGATTCATATTTCCTATATATTAATATATATATTAATATTATAGGGTTATAATATTAAAATATATGACATTATATAGAAAAGGGTGCCAATTATCGATGAAGTCAAATATATATATTTAAATGGTAAATATATTTTAAATTTTTACAGTTTACAATATTATATTAACATTATAAACACAATAGGAAATTAAAATTTGTAATTGCAATCACTTTATATAATAAAAAGAAATTGTTCATAATAATAATAATTCTATTAATTTTAAATGTTTATCTATTTATATAGTATGTTATATAAGTTACATTTCTCTTATACTATTTTGATATTATTGATAATATATTATATTAATGTTCTAAAATTTAAGTATTTTAATTAGGTTATAATAATATTTGTGCATATGTAAATGATTCTATGAATTAATTATATTCAACTTAGCCTTATAGTTATTAAATACGAATCTTAAATATGAATGATGAAATTTAGATATTGTGTCATGATTTCAAATTAAAAGTATGAGATAAGAAAATATATCAATATATATTTAATATAAAGTATAACTATATCTCATATAGTAACAAACACCCACACCCAAACACACATAAACACAGACATACACACTATCTCACAAACACATACGCATATATATCGTATTTTATTTAATGTGATTTATATATAATATACCTTTCATTTTAGAAACTGTATTTGTGGTTAATATATATGTAATATATATAATATAAATATTATTATTAATAATATTATATATTAATAAATTGTATTGTGAATAGAATAGCTCATCTAAAGGTAATAACTATAAGTACGGTTATGAATTTACAATATACAGAATTAACCATAAAAAATAAATTAATTAATGATTAAATACTCTATATTATTTATTAGTTATACAAATAGTTAGTATGATATTATATTTTAAATACTATTTTATTTATAATTATAAATACTTATAAATTTATAATATAAAAGGTAAGGAAAACTTTAAAAGCATGCCTTTTAGAGAATATTTATTTATTAATTAATATTTATAAATATATTTAGTTATTCTAATATTTACAATAATGCATATTAATTTCATATAAACTTATTTAAACAATAAATATTTCCATTGGAAATATAGAATTTACTTATATTAAAAAAAGTATTCATTATTATATTAAAATTTATTTAAAAATAATATTATATTATTTAATTATAGAATAGTAGTGAAGTTTATAAAAATACTATAGATCATACTAAAATAATTGGAGATAAAGGTTTTTTTCAAATATAAATTATAATTTATTTATTTAAATGATAATTTAAAATAAATCAATACTACAGAACAGTTCGATCTATCTTGGGTTACAGCCGTTACTATGAGTTTAATAATAATTATATATTGTTTTATAACATTTTCGAAAAAGGAATCAGAAGAATCTACTACTGGTTGTTGTAATATATTTAATAAATGTTAATTCATCTATAGATTTAATTAGACTTCCATAAATTGTATTGAGTAATATGACAGTTATTTTATTATTAATCGATATTGCTTTTAATAAGAATACAAGGTCGTTATATAAGTTATATAAGTAATACATATTATTAATTCTATAATATGGTGAATATAATATGATGAATGAACTTTATAAAAATGAATATAAAATTATCATATCAGTTATCATATTATCATTTATTTGTATGTAATATTATTTAATTTGTATATTACTAACTCATGTATATGTTAAACTTGTTATTGCATATGCAATACAATTATTAATTTATAAAATAATATTATTAATAAATATATTAATTCAAATGATAACTGGTGTTAACTTTTATAATGTATAACTTTTAATCAGATTTGCATTTAGATTATATTAAATAAATTATTATTCTTTTCGTATTAGAACAAATTTGATATAATTAATTAAAAATATAATTTATTCGTAAATATATATACACAGATAATGATTCCTTTAATTCTTTAAACATTGCAACAATTGGATCTATAAAAACAAATGATATATCACTTCAAAGTATTTAATTAAATATTAACTGCAATTTATATATTTATAATATATATATATATATATATATATATATATATATATATTGTATACTATAAAATATACTATATATAGGGAATTATCCAAACATAAATTAAATAATAATACAATTATTTTCGTAATATAATTTATAATATGTTGTATTATTTATTTGATAATTATCATGAACATACGTTAATAGTTCTCTCCATCTCTTTATATATATATATATATATATATATAAATACAATTTTATAATATTTTAATTTAAATTCAATTAATTTAATTTAAAAGATAATTAATACATAGATTACCAACTATTTTACTATAAAAATATATAATAATAAAACAATATAATTAATTTAAACTATAATAAATATAAAATATACTTAACTAATTAATAATAAAATGTGATCGTTATAATATAAAATGTATGGTGATGTAAAAATTAATAATTAAAAAAAACTTAGAATAAAATAAAAAGATAGAAAAAATATTATTCCATAAATTCTGTAGAAATGAAAAATAAATTTTTGTATAATTTCACATTATGTAATTTTAAAATACCATGAATAATTTTCATCTAAATATATGCTGTGATTAAATAATTTATCTATTGGTTTTTTAAAAGTAATATTGCGTATATCGATATATTTTGATTATAATAGGTCGTGCATCACCTATCTAGCCTGTATAATTTATTTTCCAAACATGCAGGCATTTAAAGGCATGTCTGCCATTTTTAATTGCAATTTTTTTTAATTAAAATATTCTAAATTAATTCTATTGTTACTATGTATATATATATATATATATATATATATATATATATAATATATAAATATACATATTATTGATATATTATTATTATTTAATATATATATCAGTTAAATTTAATAGTAATAATCTGAAATAATTAATTTATTTGATACCGATCACACAAAACATTTTCTTCTATATAACTATTTATCAATATATAAATGCATTTTCAATATATATATCTATACTTTATTTAGATATATTATATATCTTTTTTATTAAATTAATGTTAAAATGTATATTTATTATAATGTAGATCAAATCTATCATTTCTTTAGAATAATGCATTATTAGAATAATTACAAATACAAGTATACATTGGTAATTGATGGCTACATTTCTTATAATGAAACCAGCTATAAATCCTATAACATCATTTTAACCTTAACTTTAAAGATCATTCTAGTTCATCTCTGATCAATATTCCGTTAGTTGTTAATTTTACAAATGGAGAATATATTGTTAATACTTAAATTTCATTTTACATGCAATTGAGTAATGCAATTAAGAATAGTTTATAAATTATTCAATTGGCTTTTTTTTAGCTATTTCATTTTATGACAATTTTTATTTTTGTTTAGAATTGTATATTATCTAATAATGTTAACTTTGTAAGTTAATTAAAAATCCAATCTAGTAACACATATATTAGGTTTTATATTAACGTAAATACATAATTAAAATATAATTATCAAACAAGATACCATCATAAATATATATATATATATATATATATATATATATATCAAATTATATGTTCATTAAATTAAAATTAAAACATTCAAAATCTTTCAATTTGTTATAGAGAATATTTTGGAGATATTAAATCATTTGCTAAAGAAAAAATAGCCTTTTATTTGCTATACATTTTCTTCAAAATATAGACAGCTTTGAGTAACTGCTTGTTTTCAATGCAGTATTAATATTTAATCTTTTGATTTAACCAATGATTTAAAACATTATCAATGGTTTGGAAATCTATAAAGCGATCTAATATAACTTATTATGAAATTATACTAAATTACCCTTTAACTAAATTAATTACACGTGTCTCCAATAAATTTGAAAACTATTCACTGGTTTATACTGATTTTCGTAATATACATTAAATTAAGCTATGTAATATATTAATATTTATTTATTAATATTTATTTATTTATTCAATATTTATTCATTGAAAAATACATGATAAAAATTATCCATTTAAATAATTGTTTATTAATTTAATTTAAAATTATATTATAATAATAAGATAGATAACAAATTACCATTTTAGTATATATATATTGATATTCAAAGTAACTATATAAGATTACTACTTCATGCTTATTTTGTTCTTTAATTGTCTAAATAATCAATGACATAATAAATATCAGTCATAATTATATTTTATATTTTAATTACATTATATAAAAATTAGATATTTGTCTTTATTTAAAGTTATTAAATTAAAAATGGTTGACAGTTAATGTCCGGTGGTCAACAAAAATGAGTTCGATATGCGATATACCGTAATCCAAATCTATGGGTATATAATAATTTAATTAGTTGAAATATTTGTTAGGTTATATTTTTAAAAATTGTTATATACTATATTCATTATTCATTAATTAATAATATTATTTATTATTTATATAGTTTAATATTGGTAATATTCAATATTATTACCATTACAATTAATATAATATCATATAATACATTATTATAATAGCAGGAATATTATAGTAATAATTGTTAATGGAGACACCTTATTTATTAAATCAGTTTTGCATTCAATTTAGTTAATAAATCATATATTATATTACGTATGTATAATATGTTAACTATGTTTTAATATGTTTCATATGTTTTGGATATTGTCTTTTTAAAATATTTTAATTATATATAGATAATATTTATAATATTAAATTCTGAATGCTATTAACATATTAATTTAACATATTTAATTTATAAGATGAGTCTTTAGATAATATTTATAATATTAAATTCTGAATGCTATTAACATATTAATTTAACATATTTAATTTATAAGATGAGTCTTCATTGAATAATGATACCGAAGCTTTATTTGCACAATTTACTATGATTTAGTTATTTTGGTAATATATATATATATATATATATATATATATATATGTATATATATATATATATATATATATTCACTTTTTTCCAAGATAACATAGTATAGTAATAGCATATAGCATAGCAATGCTATACATGTCTAGTGTTCCGATAAATTTAATAATTTTATTTAAAAATAATTATATAAATATGTGTTAGATATGCATTATATTATTATTATATAAATGTAACTTTTAGTTTATGTTAGAAAGTTACTTAGTTTTGTTAAAAATTAGTATGAACTTAAACATTATTAGTTAATTTCATAAGGTCGGAGTAGTTTTTTCGAATATATTATTATATCTTTACTTAAGTTTACTTTTATTAAATCACAATATATATCATATATTATATATCAAATAATTATTTATTCATACAATTCAGATATAGAAAGATTGAAAATATATATGATTGTGTTCAAATAAATAAGTTTAACTCACTTACTACTTTTATTTATATATATATTTAAAATTTTACTATATATGTTGATATATTTATGTATCAGGAACAAAGTATATATACAAATGTATATTAAATTTAAAAAAATAAAAACAAATTATTTTTTAAATAACCATAAAGAAATAAAGATAGAGTTATTTGATCACATATATATATTTTATACAATTTATATTATTGAAATGTAATCGATTAATAAATCAATACATTATCCCAATATTGTAAATATACATTTTAATTGATATTTTTATTGAATATATATATATATATATATATATATATATATATTCTTATATCTAAGCTGATAATATTCTATTCCTAATTATTAATAACACGCTTTAACTATACTTGGTGTAGGATAGCATAGACAGAGTAGACTTTGTTACACTACCCACAACTTGAATATTAAATAAAATATAATGTACCTGTAAAGCGTAGCGTAGTAGAATAGGGGATAGGCAGTGCATTCTAATATATACTATTTAATACATATTTATTATATATATTTAAAAAATAATAAGGGAAAATAATTAATTATTATAAATCAAACTAAAACATTATAATTATATATTGTTGATTACTACAATATATATAACTAATAAAATTATAATTGTATACATATATATATATATATATATATATATATATCATATACATACAATATAATAAAACGAAACACATGAGTATATTAAATATTCTTTACTTTTAGTTTTTTGTTCCTAAAATTGACGAATTATTCCACCAAGCTTCATTATATAAGTTTATTTCGTAAGATTCAATAAAGGTTTGTTATTTAATATTAATCATAAATTAATCATAAAAGTACTAATAAAGTATAAGATAATATGTAAAGTAAAATATTCTAATATATACTAATTAATATACACATGTATTAATATATAATACACACATGTATTATACATATTCAAAAAATATAAAATATATAAATATTCGATAATCAATAATTTCTAGAAATTAACTTAAACAATTATAATTATATACTGTCGTATCTTAACATAAGTTGTTGTAAGATACTATAAGAAGATAAATTCTGTTTCAAGGTAAAGTCAGCATTGTTAGAATAATTTGTTAGTAGGTCGAGTTCATTATAGATATTTTTTCCTTAGTTTCAATATGTGCGTCAATATGATATGGTCTATATTAACGAATACCGATTAAAGTCTTATCAAAGATATTTATGTGGCAATATCACAATCTATATTATTCATTAATTAGTCAGTAATATGTTCCAATGTTGTTTTTATATTGTGAGAAGGTCAACAACCAGATTTAATAATTGATCTGGTGTTGTTAATTTCGTTAACTTTCTGAAATTATTTTTTAAAGACTTAAGAGGTTTATTTATGTTTTTTAGTATCTGCAAGTTATATTTTATTATTTGTGATTTGTAAGTTATTTTTGTAATATTAATATCGGAATTGCTATCCAATAATAATATGGACTTCTTTAGTTTGATTAATTGATTAATTAAGTAGGATATTATTGTTATTATAGTAGAAAACAGTATGTTAATATGGAAAAGTCTGTTGGAGATATATCGTAGAAGAATTTATTTCAGACGGTCAATTTGTTTTTGGTTATCAATTTATCAATTATCATTTATCAATTAACATTTATCAATTATCATTTTTAATTATTTTGTTATATTAGTTTTTACAAAAATCGTTGTTATATAATTAATTTGGCATGTGATTTTGTTTGTGTGTTTATATAATATATAATAGTCCATTAACAATTTTGAAACTCTTAGGTGCATCACTGAGCGATGATTTAATTATAATTTATCTTGATAACATAAATAATTTGAATGAAAATATATATCAGACAATACATATTAAAATATTTAATTTGATAAGAAATTAGATATATATATATATATAATTCTTATCGAATTATTCACGATATAATAATTTGTAAAATTGACTTATGATTAGTACAAAATTAAACTTGAAAATTTATATTTTCATGAGATTATTAGATACAATGGTTTTATTTTGGTTAATCGTTGTATATATGCTATATTTTGATTTATTTAATTAAATATTATTTGCAAATATGATGATAATCCAATACTGTCATATATATTAGATCCATATTTACATGGTAAACAATTTATAAAAATCATTCGAGTTTAAAAGTAGCAATGTAACTAATAATAACGATATATTTAATTTGTATTAGAATACAAATATTTACTATTGAACTTATTTAAAAAATATAATTTTTAAATATTTTATAAATTATATTTAAAATTTGTATTTATTAATTTATTTTATTAATTATTAAATACTTAAATCGGTGCGAATATATAGAAGTATGATATCTTATGTAACATTATACAGCAAAATGTATTTGATGTTAATTTTGTTTGGTGTAAGCAATGCATGGTTAATCAATATGTCTATGTATTAAAAATGTCATTAAAATCTCTCAACTCTTTATATTTTACAAAAAATATAGTACATTTTATTTACAAGAAACTAACTATCTACTTAAATATTGACGATATATAACATATAATACAAACTACCTTATGGAAATTCAATAGTAATGATTCAATCCTTTTAAAATATTTAAGAAGTGAATGAATTAATTATAGAAAATATATATCATTCAAACTACATTTATATTCTTTCAAATCGTAAACTTAATGATGCATGTTAGATAATATTAGCAGTTGAAGAATATTGATAGTTGAGATAATATATATATATCCGTAACTATATTGAATTATTATAGGAATATCGCATAAAAATTATTATATAAATTAGATAGATTAAATTGTTGTTAGATATTTAACTATTACTAGGATTACTCGGATATGGTCATGAGTTAGATATAGTAGTATAATATAGTAGTTTGATATAGTAGTTTGATATAGTAGTTTGATATAGTAGTTTGATATAGTAGTTTGATATAGTAGTTTGATATAGTAGTTTGATATAGTAGTTTGATATAGTAGTTTGATATAGTAGTTTGATATAGTAGTTTGATATAGTAGTTTGATATAGTAGTTTGATATAGTAGTTTGATATAGTAGTTTGATATAGTAGTTTGATATAGTAGTTTGATATAGTAGTTTGATATAGTAGTTTGATATAGTAGTTTGATATAGTAGTTTGATATAGTAGTTTGATATAGTAGTTTGATATAGTAGTTTGGTATAGTAGTTTGATATAGTAGTTTGATATAGTAGTTTGATATAGTAGTTTGATATAGTAGTTTGATATAGTAGTTTGATATAGTAGTTTGATATAGTAGTTTGATATAGTAGTTTGATATAGTAGTTTGATATAGTAGTTTGATATAGTAGTTTGATATAGTAGTTTGATATAGTAGTTTCATATAGTATTTTGATATAGTAGTTTGATATAGTAGTTTGATATAGTAGTTTGATATAGTAGTTTGATATAGTAGTTTGATATAGTAGTTTGATATAGTAGTTTGATATAGTAGTTTGATATAGTAGTTTGATATAGTAGTTTGATATAGTAGTTTGATATAGTAGTTTGATATAGTAGTTTGATATAGTAGTTTGATATAGTAGTTTGATATAGTAGTTTGATATAGTAGTTTGATATAGTAGTTTGATATAGTAGTTTGATATAGTAGTTTGATATAGTAGTTTGATATAGTAGTTTGATATAGTAGTTTGATATAGTAGTTTGATATAGTAGTTTGATATAGTAGTTTGATATAGTAGTTTGATATAGTAGTTTGATATAGTAGTTTGATATAGTAGTTTGATATAGTAGTTTGATATAGTAGTTTGATATAGTAGTTTGATATAGTAGTTTGATATAGTAGTTTGATATAGTAGTTTGCTATAGTAGTTTGATATAGTAGTTTGATATAGTAGTTTGATATAGTAGTTTGATATAGTAGTTTGATATAGTAGTTTGATATAGTAGTTTGATATAGTAGTTTGATATAGTAGTTTGATATAGTAGTTTGATATAGTAGTTTGATATAGTAGTTTGATATAGTAGTTTGATATAGTAGTTTGATATAGTAGTTTGATATAGTAGTTTGATATAGTAGTTTGATATAGTAGTTTGATATAGTAGTTTGATATAGTAGTTTGATATAGTAGTTTGATATAGTAGTTTGATATAGTAGTTTGATATAGTAGTTTGATATAGTAGTTTGATATAGTAGTTTGATATAGTAGTTTGATATAGTAGTTTGATATAGTAGTTTGATATAGTAGTTTGATATAGTAGTTTGATATAGTAGTTTGATATAGTAGTTTGATATAGTAGTTTGATATAGTAGTTTGATATAGTAGTTTGATATAGTAGTTTGATATAGTAGTTTGATATAGTAGTTTGATATAGTAGTTTGATATAGTAGTTTGATATAGTAGTTTGATATAGTAGTTTGATATAGTAGTTTGATATAGTAGTTTGATATAGTAGTTTGATAGAGTAGTTTGATATAGTAGTTTGATATAGTAGTTTGATATTGTAGTTTGATTCATATGTAATTGATTTCGGTTCATTTGGGATACTATTCTATTGATAGTATCTATTATATTATATTATATTATATAAATAAATATTATATTTTGTATTCTTATCAATTATTTGATTAACTATAAATCATATTAATAATTTTGTGGATTATAAACTACACAAATTTCGTAACAATAAATATTAGACAAAAATATATTAATATTATTAAAATAAACAATCTAGTTTCGATCATCAAATTTGTCCACATTCGAAAGGTAACAATGAATACATTATTTATTTGTATAAGAAATTAGTTAATTAGTTGTCTTCTTTTCTTTGTTCTTATGCCTAATTGTTATATACAATTATCTAAGTAGTGTATATTATTTAAAATCTCTTGATCGCATTTACTTGTTATGAAGATGAAAGTTTCAAAAGTTTTTGCTTTAATGTTTATTAGTTGTCATTAAAATAGAAAAATCACGAGCAGCATAAAATGTGAACATTTCAAAAAATGTATTTGTAATGTTGTTATTTCCTGTAGGAAAATGTTATACTACTTTATTAGTATACTTTCATATATATTTATATATATTAGTAATTCACAACATTTATTAACTGTTTATGTCTTATAGCACATACATATAATTTTAAATTTTATTCTAAATAATCCATTCTTATTTATCAGTATGCATATATATTTGAAACTATGGGTATCACAAGTTGGAGATTTGTTATGATCTTAAATATATATATAATATACACAAAAACTTAATTATATATATTATAATATTTTTAAATTTTATAAACATATTTTACTTGTATATTATAATTATGAATTCTTATAATATCATCATATAATATATAGTTATTAAGATAATTAGGAAACTATTAATAATATATTACTAAACTTAGTATGTATGGGTATAGTATCTAAAGATGATATAAATGGAAAAAGCAGATGGTATAAATAAATTACTTAATTATATAAATTTGTACACTAAGATAATTATAGATATACTCGAGGAATCACATATATGGTATAGTAATATGGAATCACATTTATAGTACGTTATTTAACAGTTATTACGTTTATTTGAGATTAGACTAAGCATTGATCATTATAGTATTCATTATTTTGCATTATGTTATCTGACAACAATGATATATTTTGTGGTTATTAGATTGGATTATAATTAAAATATATATAATATATATATATATATATATATATATATATATATATATATATATAATTATACGATTATTATATAGAATTATATATAGAACTTAGTATAACTATAGCGATTTATATATATATTAATATATACATAATTATTTATTAATTATAATACATAATATATAAAATGAATACTATATATTTATGATTTAAAGTTATTAAAAATAAATGAATTATTATAATGTATAATTATCAATTTTATATATAATATAAATATATATATATATATATATATATATATATATATTTATATAGATTTAAATATTTAGTTATATCTCTAGTATTTATAGCAAATAAACTCAAAAATAAAATTTTCTTTTAATATCAAATTTGTATATATTTAATTGTTTAAATATTATTTATTATTAATATTACTGTATGATATATATGTATATATATATATATATATATATATATATATATATATATTTATTATTGATAAATTGAATTAATAACAATTTAGTAAGTATATGCACATGTGTTATAAATGCGAGGATACGCTGTTATATCAAAATTCTTTTTTGAAGTACGATATTTTCAAAGATATTAAATGTTCACAAATTCATAATATGCAAACGATATGGTGTGCATCCGAATGCTACACTGGTTTAAATATAGAGTATGACTCACTCCAGCCAACAGATGACGTAGAGAGTTTTACAGCTAATATGGTTAATTTCCTAAAATATAATTTATAAATTTTAAATAAATTTTGACATATATTATTTAATATTTAATAATAATTTATGTACACTCTATTTAAAAAAAATAGATTAAAATTAAACGTAATTGCAATAATGAAATAAATATTGAATCTACTTGTATTTGGAATAAAGAATGTTAATATAAATATATTTTAAAAGTCATTAAAATTCAAAATTTAAATGTATATCTTCGTAGATGATATATATATATATATATATATATTAAGCTAATTAATATTTGATTGGATATATTTATTAATTATATCCACTAAATACTATTTAGAGTACAAATTATACTGAGTTTTTAGCTTCTATCTATTAAATAAACTTCACGTTTGCTATGAGGTTGCATATAATTAGTTGATATTACTTATTAACTAGGTAATAGTAAGTAAGAGTATACAGTTTTTGCGTGTAATTTATTGATATTAGATACAATTTCTTCGTTTTTATATGATTTGGATAAGAATCAAATGATCTATTGCAGATATATATTTTGTACTATAAGCTTAGTTTAGGTTATATAAATATATTAGAAAACGTATAAGATTTCAGTATACTGAAATCTTAGTATAAAAGATTTGTGATATCATACATATAGTCTTTGCGCAGGGTAGATAATATTTAATTTTTAGATGTCAAATAATGTTCACCATATTAATTTTCTCATAGAGGATATTAGTAATAAATACTTATTATTAGAATACATTAATTGAAAAATAATAAATATGAAGGTTTAGATAATAACTCAATGTATCTACTTGTGTTAATTATATAAATAAAATATGAGAATATTAGAATATTATAATACATGAAAAGATACAATACAAGTGTAACATATTTTAATTAAAAACACAAACAATAATTATAAGTTAAATTATTTGGTTTGAAATATAAGTTTAAATGTATATAATATTTACAATTAATATTAATACCTTACTTTTAATATGCGACAATTTCTAATATAGAGTATAATTTTACATATTCATTATAGTGACAACATATGATATAACATGCATACTATTTTGTAAACAAAATAATTGTAATAATCAAGATATTTTTAAGAAATTTATAGAAAAGAAAAGTTAATAATATACTGATTATTAATTATTATATTATATTATAATAATCATAATATACTAATGATTAATTATGACGTTATAATAAAATAATCATGATAGATTAATATACTTATTATCAATATTTGTAGTTACAACAATAGTTCCAATTTGTAAAGATTGTTATACTAATTTATTATTAAATGGAAGTATTGTACATAATACATGTACCAATAAAGGTTATTATATTGATATATATATATAAATATATAATATGTTATATGTAACTAATTTTTAATTGTAAAAACTGTTAATATTTAACATTTATAAATATATTCATTTTATGAAATAAAATATACTAGATAATATTAAAGAAATAAAGATATGTTTCGGGCATTGCTTTAATTCAATTCATATAAATAGAAATGGAACAGTTAGTTTACAAATTATTTCATATTGTATATTATATTATATCGTAATGTATATATATATTTATTAATAAATTTATTAAAAATATAAATATCATATAAATAGAGTATCACAAAATTAAGAGTTAATCAAATATCATATATTATTATTTAGATTTTATTAGAAAAAAGTTGCAATGATGATATAAATGCATATGATTTAACTAAAAGTGTTGGGTTTATTAAAACCGATGGTTATATATATAGATATATCGTATATTATGAGTTTTTATAGACAAGTTTCTATAATTAAAATATATTATTTATTAAGTTTTTGTGGACACATAATTTATTATTAACGAATTTCTCACTAATGCACATACTATACTATCATTAAAAATGCATATTTATGATTGGGTGTTCTTTGAAGATAATTATTTTATAATACAATTGTACTTTTGTATTAGAATAGTAAATATTAGAAATATTTTAATATATTTATATACATATTAAATTTAAATTTACTTTAATTATTTATCAATTTTCAAGTTAGAAATTATTTGTTGTTGAATAGAGTTCACATAATATATAACTTTCTTAATATGATACTATATAGAATGTTAATATATGTAATCTATTTAATTGTTTTTAATGCTATATTTTAGATTATTTATATTTCAAAATATGTAATGCTATATTATATCGTGCTTGTAACTATGATAATATAGAAACTAAAAAATTATTTAACCGTTAGTAAATGAGTATTTATATAGAGTAGTTATATTTTTATTTTAATATTAATAATATAACAGGATATTCTGCAGTAGAAATAATTTATGAACTTGAAAGAACAACGATGTATATTAATAGATATATATATATATATATATATCGATAATATTCTATATAATTATCTTATCCTTAAACATACTGATTATAGATTACACTCCTTGTCCACACAATTATTAATGAATATTATTATTATAAATGTTTCAGGGTTTTATTACACTCCTTCGTCCACACAGTTATTAATGAATATTATTATTATAAATGTTTCAGGGTTTTATTATAAAATTTATACATAGAAAAATTTAAGATCATACTTTAATTATTCAAAATAATCTACACCGTTTAGCTTGATATTTAATATTGTATTTATTATTTATTATTATTCTTAACAAATACTCAATTAATTTAAATAATAGTTCCAAGAATATATATTTTACAGTAGTATTTAAACAAACAAATTCAATGGAATAATAAATCGATCCTACAAAATTCCTTCTTAACTTCTTAACTTCTTTATTTCTTATAGTTCTTGTATATACTATTATTAACATTTGTATTGGAGTCTTTAAGTTTAATATATAAGGCAATCCTTATTCTATCATCTTGAATATTCTATAGCTCTTCATAAAACTAATAATCATAACAAAGTTCATTGAAATCTACGTTAACAAAACAACCTAAATTTCATTTCAATTGTACTTATTCAAGATTCATAGATCTTATTGTTTAACTTAAATAGCTGAACTTATAATATCATTTACAATGTAATCAATACCTAACTTTACAACAATACTTATAATATACTTATATTTCGAGTGATAAATATTATACCCTTTTAAATATTAAAATTGTATACATACACACACGTATATATATATATATATATATATATATATATATATATATATATATATATATATATATATGTGTGTAAATGTGCTTGTGTGTGTGAGTATGTATTGTATGTATACATGCGGCTTACACACATATACACATGCACACATACAAATACGCGCACAGACATATATAAAATATAGTCAATCCATTATAATTTCATACTATTCATTCATAATATTTAGATTGAATAAAGTAATATATTTTCTTTGAAGATAAATTATTATTTTAAAATATTACCAAATATATAACACCTTTATATAATTGGTAGTATATATTATAAAAACTACTATATATTTAATAATACTGTAATATAATACTGTTTATTACTTATAAAATAAATACAAATAATTGTTAAGCATTTATAATTATTCTCATTAATTAATTCTTATTAATATAATATATATGAATACAAATATAATTTTAGTACTACTAAATGTTTATCGTGTATGAATGTTCGGAAAATTTTGGATACAGAATCAAAATGCGAAAGAGGTTATATTTAAATTATAATTGTAAAATAAAACAATCTGAATTGTAAATAAAAAATGATATAAACACAAATATTAATGTTTAATTAAAATGTCATATTAGGTATTGCATCTTCTAAAATGAATATAGTCATTTGCAAAACAAAATGTATTAGCTATTTTAATCGAAAATATGATCTGGTAAGTATGAACTTAAGTATTAAAAAGTGTATTTTATATCTAACATAGAATACATTTTAAATATCTTTAGGTACAAATTATACGTGGCTGTGAAAATAAAATAAACTTTAGAGAAAAGCAAAATAAAAAAAGTTTTTTTAAACAATGTCAACGCAATAATGCTATATTAGAATGTAACTGTAAGTAAATCATATATATATATATACATGTATATATGTGTATATACATATATAAATATATATATATATATATATATATATATATATATATATGTATATATACACACACGCACACACGCGCACACACACACACACACACACACACACATATATATATATATATATATATATATATATATATATATATATATATATATATATGTGTGTGTGTGTGTGTGTGTGTGTGTGTGTGTGTGTGTGTGCGCGCGTGTGTGTGTGCGCGCGTGTGTGCGCGTGTGTGCGTGTGTGTATATATACATATATATATATATATATATATATATATATATATATATATATATGCTCATGTACATATGTTTATGTTTTAAGAATATAACATACCTATCCTATTAGATATTTTCGATACATGTAAACCAAGAGTACAACCATGCAACAATATTCCTTATTCAATTTCAAAAGGTTAT
>OZ038315.1:29494991-29512491 GCA_964035775.1 Osedax frankpressi
CCCTTCCTCCCTTCCTCCCTCCCTCCCTCCCTCCCTCCTTACCTAATTTTGCACAATATAATCTTGTATTTAAAATTATGCATTTTGAATTTAAAAAATTTATTATCACCTACGAATAGGTATTTAATTATTTTTAACTGTCGTACTTTATGCAATACATTTTCAAAGGAAGAAATATTAATGAAATCAACGATAATAAGTATACAAGAGGTTGAATAATATATTTTTCTATTTATTATAAATACGTATTAATAACTCTAGATATTCGTAATACATATAACTATTATATAATTATTAATTATTAATTACGCTTTTATATTAAAGTTATTTAAGTCTTGTAAAAATACGATAGTTTAAATAATAATAGTTATTTAATAGATAATCCATAACATTATGATTAATATTTATTTCAATTATAAGACATTGTTGTCATGTTTGTTAAGTGTTGTAAATAAAATAATTTTATAGTATTACAAAAATAAATATATTTAAAATTGTAATAGAATTTTAATAAACTTATCTTAAATTAATTTAAATAATATATATTCCTATATTATTAGTTTACATTCAAATGTACTTCATTATTTATAATGGACAATGTATGGACATTGTCCATATATTGTCCATTGGGCAATCTAGATTAAATCATTAATATAATTGAAATTTAAAAATTGTGTAAGAATACACTAATACACACTCACATACACACACAGGTACATGCATACACATAACACACACACACACACATATATATATATAACATTAATTATAATATAATAGTTAAAAATGAAAATTTTATAAGTTATAAGTTATAAAATAATGATTAATTTTTCATTATATTTACATAATTTATATATATATATATATATATATATATCTGTAAATAATTTAATATATCAATATTCTGATATAATTGATTATTATATAATTATTATATAACTATTTATATAATGAAGGATAAGATAGATGATTTAAAAATGAAAATTGAAAAAATTAAGGAACAAATAAAAAAAGTAAATAAAATATTAATTAATTATTTGAATAATATAATTATATGTTGAATATTCACACATGATTATATGTATCACTCAATTTTCGAGATTGTTTCTATATATTTGTAATTCACATATATATTATATAATATAAGTAGTGTATACTACCTGTGTATAATACCTTTGTGATGAATCATGTGAATTGTACACGAACATTATTAGTATTAGTATAATATGTTCACCAATGATATTGAATCAACAATATGATATTGATAAATTCTACAATTTAAGTTGTTCTTTAAAAATATATCTAAATAAAATTATAATATTATCTATTATATTAAAATAATAGGATTTACGTAATCAAGTCGAACCCATATTGAGAAATCAATGATGTTAATTAGTTTTTAATTTATATATATCACTAATTTTCATTTCATTATGAAAATAAAATAAATATCGTGCATGTAATAATTTTCATTATTTAAAATTATTTTTATAATATAATATAGAAAATGAAATAATTAATTATTTACCTTTTTATAATTATATTGATCTGTATAATATTATATATTTATTTAGTAAATATATCAAACGATATGTTAAACAAGATAACACTTTTTTATAAATTGTACATTTCCATTATTATAATTTTTTTTATTAAATTTTTAATAAAATTTATGATTTATTTAGATTCCAAAAAAGGTTAATAAAATTGATAATATATTTATTAAATATTTTAAATATTAATATTTTTAATATATAATAATTTAATATTTGTAATTTTATTTTATATATATACAAATGCTATATATAATAGCTCATATAAGTATATATATAAATAAATATATATATATATATATAAATATATATATATATATATATATATATACACATATAAATATATATATATATATATATATATATATATACACATATTTATTCATGTATGTTATAATACAATTAATTAGTAAACTATGGTTTTAATTTACAAATATATTATTATAATTTTATTATTTTAATTAACGATTAATTAACAATCTACATTACCAGTTTAGTAATATAGTCAATTATTTTATAGAACTATTTTGCTTAATTTCGATATTAATAAATATTATTAAGGATATTATATTAATATATAATATTAATATAAAAATTTTATTAGTAAGTGTGAGAAGAAATTATTTTTATAATATAAATAAAATATATATTTATGAAAGAGGTTATCATCATAAAACAATTGTGTAAATATAGTGTATTTGGATACTGTATAAATATTGTGAATTCCTCATAAATTATTACTATAATTTTACTTTTCAATGACCATTAACTATATTGAAGGAATGTTTTAGCATTATTCTATATATAATAATAATGTATAACTAAAATTATATATAACTAAAATATATAACTTAAACATTATAACTAAAAAAATAGCATAACAAATAATGATTAAGAATAGAAGTATATAACTCATGTATTAATACGTGTGTTATAATATATATAAATAAATAATATATCATTGATCAAATATATTTTTTAGAACATATTTTCATTTGTAAGTATTATTATTATATTAATAATATACATATATATATATATATATATATATATATATGTGTATTTGTGTGTGAATGTATGTATATGTGTAATCAATATAGCATATGATATATAACATGGTAACATAGAATCACATATTCATCATGTTTAAAAAAATAATTTTCTGAAAAGTTTTATAATCTTAATATTGTTTCTAAATATATACATATATTAAGATTAAATTGAATGTATACATATATATTATAATTAAGTTTAGAAAAAATTATCCTGTAAATAATTGAAAAGTATAACAAATTTATATTATATACATAATTTGTATTGTAATTCATAAGATCGTTAATTCATGTATAATAAAAATTGTCTTATAATTATATATCTATATATATATATAATGTATACACTTAATTTATAAGTATATATAAACTTATTTTTTATAATATATATATCAACTTAATTTATGAATATATATAAATTTAATTTAATAACTATTTAAATAATCATTAGGGGAATAAGAAAGTTAATATTGTATATACTATTTTATATAAGTATTTTAATATATACTATATATAATATATATGTTAATATATTTCTAAATATAAACGACTTAATATAAAGTAATACTTTGGTATATACTCTACTTATTTAGTATTCATTAATGCTTTTTAATGAAGAAAAATATAACTAAATAAACTTTATTTGAATTATAAAATAATCGGTTTATCCACTTTACAAAATATTCACTTCCCTTAATTCGTCCATGTGTTTATATTCAGATTTTCAAAAACATTTAATAAATCATCGTCAGACATACAAAAAGATTTTGTAACGAAGCTATCAAGATGTACTGTTATTGAGATACAAATTCATATAGAACACCTATTCTATAAAAATGTTAAAAATGTGACCAATCTATTACAGATATTTATACTTTCTAGTAATCTACTATCTATGAGACGATACTTTAATATTATTAAGCACATTATCTTACCTTGAATGGTACAAATCTAAATAACAATATATTTTCTCATTCTTGTTAATTCTTCATTCTTCTATTAAATGTTCAATTTTGTTTCAATTACATAATCTCTATATATCCTCTATTTTCAAGAATAATTTTTAAAATACTAAATATTATAGAAATTACGTTACTCATTTAACATATCATTATCATTCCATCATTCATAATGGAAAATAATTTAAAATAAGACTACTAAATACTATCTATAAAAAAATGAACTAAAATTGAATTGTTCTATACATATGAATAATATCATATGTATTAATTTTGTATCAAGTTTAGTATTGAATCTTTTTAATTTTCCTTATTTTTATTAATATATCTTAATTCTTCTTTTTGAATATAATAAACTTTAATAATCAAAATATGAAGACTATTTTTTTTTTACATTAAATATAACTTGTAAATTAGTTAACGTGATGTGATATATATATATATAAATATATATATATATATATATATATATATATATATATCATTACCAAAGCAACTATGATACTTATATTTATGGATTTATTTTTATAAATAATACTTATTTAGTTTCATAAATTAAACTACACATAATAATACATATCAAATAACATAATTATTAATTCTTTGTAACTATAATCCACCATTTTAATACTATATTTACAATTTAGAATTTCACTTAAATTATCCATAAATCTAAATTCATTTTCATGAATAGGCTAACAATATTTTCATATTAAATAAATATATCAATAAAACTTTCAATTTAATTAAAAACCACTAAATAGAGTCAAAATGAATTTGAAATGAATACGGTTATAAAATATAATAATTATAATATTAATGTAGTATTAGTTATTATATAGTTATTTTTCCATCGTTATTCTACAATGAATACATTCATATTCTTACACAATTTTCATTTAATAATTTGAAAATATTCTGTGATTTTATTTACTATTATAATGAAAATAATTATTCTCAGATCATTTCTATTTACTAATGTTAGAACATCATACTACTAACCTTACTTTTAAACAACACATCACATTCTCAGTATATATACATGATAATTTACTAGATTTTGAAAGAATATCTTAAATTAATCAAATTTATATATCTAAAATTACAAATGATTTAAATGAATAAAAACAATACATTACAGATCTATTAATAAAATAAACATAAACATAAATATTTCATATTAAATACATTATATTCGCTTGAAGGTGATGTAATTATAATATAATTGCTAACTGATTGCAGAAAGTTAAAAATCACTATCCTCAACATGAGATCTTGGATTGATATAACTTATCCTATATATCTGCATTAATGTTATTAAACTACTTCGATACTCAAACTAATTTGATATTATCATTTAATTCACTTATGATATTATTTTTACTATCTTTAAAACATAAGTGAGAACATAATAGTTGTTATTTTGTGTGTAAATAAACTTTTCAATTCAATTCAATTCAATGGATGGATGGATGGATATATGAATGGATGAAATCAAAGTATATGAGCTATATAATATATTCAACAAATAATTTGTTGTTTATTATTTAGAGAATGAAAAAAGATGTTTGTATACTAATAATATATATTTATTTATATATATAAATATAATAAATATTTTTTTATAAATACAAAAAACATTTAAAAAATAAATTACAAGTAATTTATATCCTCCAATGGATTTTCTGATAATGGCTCTTTTATTTTATTTCCAGAGTTTTTTCTGTATCCCAAACTATTATATAAGAATCAATTTCTCACTTGTCCAAGAAGCAAAATAACTTAAGCGTAGGTGATTAGAAATAGTAAATAATTAGTCTCCCTTTAAAAATCATGGCAAATATTCATATTTTCAAATTTTCACAATTGAAAGCTATCGCAGTCGATAATATACTTTGTATTGTCGTGTTTGGTCATTATTTCTAGTTTACGACTACATAAAAATATAGAAGTATATTTAAATATGAATTCATACTGATGTAATTAAATACTATTAAAATAATTTTAATTATTAAGAATAGAAGTATATATAGCTCATATAGTATTCACTATATGTATATCATTACTAGTTCTTGAATTTTAATGTTTGGTTAAGTCTCATTAATGTTAATCAATGAATTTATGTTTAGTATTATAGATAGTTATTCATTTTACATGAGACATCAACGACATATATAAAAATAACCTAAGGTCTAGCCTTGTGCCATATAAGAAAGGCTTAAAAGATAATATTGTTCGCTGAAATAAAAATCAAGTAATACTTTTGCTAAAATAGATTGATAATTATTCGGTCTACCACTCATTTGGAAGTCAAGAAATAAATGCATTCATCTATATAATAAAGCTAAATGATTTCACAACTTATTAAGGAACCCAACATATGTAATTATATATATAAAATTATATATATATTTAAATCTATATATTTTTGATGATTTAGTTGTGGATTTATATATTATTAAATAATAAGTATCAGTTTAAGTATATATATATTTATTTAATGTTTAGATAACAGAACAACTAAATGTAAATATATCTTAAATTAGACTTACTATATTTATATTAGTAATATTTTTTAATTAATTATTAATTTATATATATTTACTATTAAAATAATAATGCCAACAAATATGTTACGATAATCATATATATATATGAATCAGTATTCAAACGTTTTATTAAGTATATATACTTAATAAGAAGTTTAAATACTAATTAATAGTCTGAACAATAGGCTATATTGTAAACAAATTAATATATGTCCTAATTGTATTCAATCATAAATATATTCTTATATAATATTTATTTATTATTATAAATATACACACAATATGAAATATTTTATATAATTCTAATTGGTATTATGCATAGCTATATTGAGCGTATACACTATATCATTAAAGTTTATATATCAATTATAAATATATTAAATATATAAATATTTTAATTTAGGAAGCCACCTCTATGGTAATATATGTATATATATAATATTAAATTATTTTATATGTTTTGATAATCTTTACTTTATATATTTAGTTATGTTTGTTAATTTTCTAATCAATTCTAAATATAATTTTAAATATATAGATAAAAAATAACTTACATAATATATAAATATATAAATTATGCTTTGTATATCGCACTATATCTTTTTAGATCAATATAGCATTGACAAATATTATTGATACGATATATCTCAACAATGTATCTTAATCATCAAATAGAAACAGATATGTTAAGAAATTTATCTAATGATAAATATAATAATTTATTTATATTTTATAAATTAAAAGAACTCTTTAATGTTTATTTATTATTTATTTTTCAACCATAAGTACACATTCTCTTATTATCTCTTTACAATATAACTTCTGTCATTTTTCTAAAAGTGGTATTGAAATATGTTTTATAAAATCTGGAACGTTAATTGTGGTATGGAATAAATGATATTTCCTAAATAATTCTAGATACCAATATTGAACATTCATAAATCTAAATATCATATTAATTTATGTTAATTAATTTATCATATTAATTTATATTTAATATTAATTTATATTATATATGATGTATACATAATTATTATTATTTAAATATATATATATATATATATATATATATATATTTACATATTTTGTAAAGAATAACACACAGATTTTCAGAAATGATTTCATTTAACATGAAACATATTATTCTAAATATCTCATTTCATAAATGTGTTTTTTCTATATTATAAATTATATCTTGATAAACTAATATGAATATACACTTATAATTCTTTCATTCAAAATATGACACTAAAATCAATTATAAATTTATTTACCCTTATTTAATATTAATTTCATGTTATATTACATTTAATATGAATCATTTTTTCAAGTCTTTTAATAATTTTTTTAAATTTATTTATTGTATTAATCTTATTTATTATAGTATTATATAATTTTAATATGTATAATTTATTTTAATATTTTAGGATGAAGAGATTACAAAAAGAGTAAATATATAAATATTATTAATATAACTTATTTTCTATGATAAACATCTTACATTTTATATTTACTTTATAAATATTTTCCATAGTTTTAAAATATTAATCTTTATTTTGATATTTAATTATAATTATGTTATTATTATTTAAATATATATATATATATATATATATATATATATATATATATATATATTTACATATTTTGTAAAGAATAACACACAGATCGAAATTATTTCATTTTGATATTTAATTATAATTTATTTATTTATTTGCATATGTATATATTTTATATATATAAATTATATACATTTTAGTTTAAATATTAAACTAAATATTTATTAAAAATAAATATAAATAAATATAGGCTCAACATAAAAATGTGTATATATTTTAATTCGAAGTTCATATTATTTAAAGATACTATCAAATAACTAATTATATATATCTTATTATGATACACCCAAATAATTACGATAATTCTAAAGTATACTTTTATCAATCTTATAGGGTGAAGAAATACAGAAAAGGGTAACATTTTTTTAGAATTATTTTTAGTAAAATAAAATTTCGAAAATATAATATTTAATACATATTTATACAAATATAATATCTATATTATAAATTATTTAGATAAAACTATCAGTGATTGTTTATAAATATATATTTTTTATACATAAATACATTTTTAGTTGAAAATGTTGGATTCAGATGTAAGCACACACACACATACAATTACACACATACACACACGCACACCAATATAAAAATATATAAAGATACATTGTATATATTATAAAGTCATGCTATTTATAAGCATTATATTTTATATAAACTATTTTATTTAATAAAGAATTATGCTGAGATATTAAAGGTAAATACTTATATTAAACGAAAAATTAAAAAAATATATGATTAAACACAAAACATAATTAATTAGAATCATAATTATTTAATATTAGGTTTATATATTTGATATATATATGTAATAAATATATATGTAAATTGATATAATTTTAGTTATTGAAATAATCATATTAAATGTATGATTCTATTTACTGATAAGTAATATATAATATATTAAATCTAAATATTGTTTAAATATATAATTATCAAGATGGAATCAGTGGTTATTATTAATAGAATAATTTGAAACTCTATATATATATATATATATACGACTAAATGTGAAATTATATATAATAATCGTATATATATTTAGATAACATAAGCCAACAACACTTTTCTATCTATATAAAAATGTGACTTTTTATGTATTTATGAATATCTATCATATTTTATTTAGAAAAGTAGTATGTATTTAATTATCATATTATATTATTTTGTTTCATATGCACTTTATTATACATGTTCTCTATATAGTAGAATTGATGAATAATGTGTAAGATATATATTTATAACATTAGAGTAAAATAATTCTTAAATAAATATTACATATTGTAAATAATATTACCATTGATATGTAGGTCTAATAATAGTTTATTTTATTACGAAAGTAACTATGAAAACTCGATAGAGTTAAAATGGGATAATAATTGGATTTAATAATTATGTATAACTATATTTTAGTTATATATATTTTATTTATATTGCATAATTAATTTAACTAGGTTAAATTTAATTAATTATCAATACTCATATTATCGTAAACGTTATGATGTATATCTAATATATTAATAAATACTAGTAAAATTACATTAATCCAATAATAATCATATGAAAAACAATAATATATTCAGCCCTCTAATGATGTTAAATATAGAGTTAGGTAATATAATATAAAGTGGTTACTCTAAGATTTAAGAGTTAATCAATATACGTTTATAATAAAATATATACAATATTAATTTAGAACAGGGAGAATAATAAATTAAAAGAGGTATTTAACTTATACTAATACATATTAATTATTGGAATGATATATTTATAAATCATACTGTAATATATTAGGTATATAATATATTTTTTATTTATATTTGAATTTTTATGTTTTCATTATTCCAAAGGAAATTAAACTAGCCGAAGTAAGCTATTACATTTACATATATTATGTATTACATATTATATATTAAAATAACAATAATTTATATTATAATTATAATATTATTACATAATTAATTAATTTAATTAGAGGGATAGAAATGCATATGTAAGTTTAAACATAACATTATATATAGTCATAGAGATCATAAATATAGATCTCGATCTCCAACATAAAAATAAATTTGTATTAATATTTATAAATTAAAATATAATTATAATAAATTAGAGATACCTCTATATTCTAAGAACAATAAAATATCATACAAGTATGACCTAATATATTGTAGTATAATTTATAAATATATGTAAATAATATAATTGATATATTCCATTATTAAAAACCAACACAAATTTTGAAATTGCTAAATATATTTATTTCAAACAATTTAATTAAATGCTTTTTAAATAATTGTAATACTAATTCAGAATTAAGTATCTTTATAGAAAATATAATTATTGATAAATAAATATATATGAACTGTATTCATTTATTATATAGCTATCAAAATATACAGCTGTTAATATTCATTATCACTCATAAATATATATATTTATGATTGATAATGAATTTTATTAATGAATATTATAATATGAAATAATAAGTTAAGATAAAACAGATTTAATTAAAATTAATATATAATTAAAAACATATATATATTACACATTATTGCTATAAATCGGCATAATAAATAACGATAATGTGTATGATTTAACTTCTATATTATTAATATATAATCTAGTCATTTGAGTTTTTTCCATTAGTGGCGATGATAGTTTTATATATTATAAATGTTTTCTATTTATACTGTAAATTATAAATACTGTTATATAAGTTAATATAGGAAATACATTCATTATTAATATAAAAAATTATGTTTATATAACATATTTGATAACTAAATAAATTTAATGTACTACAAATGATGTAAATCAATTGTAAATGATACGAATTCTTATTTTCGGAGAAGTACTTAGATATATTACAAATAAAAACTTTTTATTTAAATTGTAATGATCAATAAATATATTCAAAATATAATTTTACTTTCAAATAATTCTTGATTAAACAAAATACATTTATAAGATTATATAAATACTAAAGTATTATACAATTGAAATATGTATACGATAAAGTATTACTAATTATAGTAATGTTAAAAATGTAAAGTATCAATATAGCAATTTTATGATATTTAATCATGTATGATATAGTATCATATGTTAAATTATTATATTAAAATTAACTTTTATTTATTTTTTCACTTAATAATTAGTAATTTTAGGTTTTATTTTGCTTTTTTAGATAACAATTTAAATATAAAAGTTAAAAATAACCACTATATATTTATATTATATTATGTAGCTTAGTATATATGATGTAATCCATTTTATCAAGTATATGGTATCTCAATTATTTATCCTTATATTTTTTAAATTATTGTATTAATAAAAAAAATAAAATTAATGTTATAGAAAGAATGGATTAATGAATTAGTTTGTATTTATATATATTATTTGATAGAATAATGTTAATTATATAATATCATATTAAATTAATCTGTAATATGTAATATAATATATATGTAATTTATCTATTTCATGTTCTATTAATTATCAAAATATCTTCTATAAAATATGATCTTCAAAATATGATCTAGTAATAATATTACATTTATACATTTATACATTAATTATACATTTTTGAAATATATAATCATTTTTATAATCTGATTATTAAATATATATATTTATTTAAATTAAAGTTCAAATGTATTAATAAATTTATATACACTATTTTCTTTAACATTTGAAACACTAATTACCTAAATGTAATTCATTATTTTAAATAATCAAATTTCTATTATTCTCAATATTATATTATTGTTATTTCAGTTTTTTAAATAAAAATTCATTATTTGATCGAATATTTTGGTTGATTTAAAAAAATATAGCAAGTAATGTATTCTCATATTATCATGGATGTTTTAATAATATAAATCTTTTACTTATTTTTAAAAATATTATTATTAGGATTTATTTGGTTTAATTAAATGAATTTACATAAAATACATAAAATACATATTATTTAATTTATTAGTCTTATAAAGTAATATGTATGCTCAGTTTTACATTTTTTACCATGTGAACTTGAAAAAAGATAATTTATTTTACTAATTTTATATATACTGTGTATACTAAACATCGTATGTATGAATACACCGTAGCTATTAATAGCCGTATAGAATACCAATATACAGGCTTATTATATTAAATAGGAAACAGATTTAAATAAGGAGGTTTAATATATAATATTATAATATAGCTATTTATATCATAATCAAATGTGGAGTAGTTACATTTTAAAAAATATATAACTTATATGTAAAATATAATTGTATATATTTTTAGAAATCTGATTTAGCCGATGTGGTTATTAACATAAATATTCTAATAATAATATATATGAATGTATATATATATATATATATATATATATATATATATATATATATATATATATCTAAACTTGTATCTTTAAAATACAACTATATTATATATATTAAGTATGTATTATTAATATATTAAATGTGTATTTCTTTTATTTTCTTTTGATTCTTGTTTATTTATTACTCATCGTTTGATTATATTTTACATCATAAATTCTATTAATATTGTCAATCATGCACTTGACACATATTTTAACTTAATTTTTTACTTATTAACATTGGCTTCGCTATAAATGTTTTTACTTTTTTAATATTAAAATGTATTATTTATTTTTTATTTTATTATAAAGATACAATTTATAGACATATAAATATAAATATACAATAGATATTTATATTAAATCTAATATTTAATTTTCCTTTATTTCATATTAGTTTAAAAACTATTATTTTTATTTCATGTGAATACAATGGCAATACGTTCAGTGTTTTCTAGAATTTTACAAACTGTATAAGATTCTGATATAAAAATAAATAAATACATATATTATATTATTTATATTAATAATATAAATTATAATAAAATAGTAATATATCAAATTGTAGCGAGCTGAATCGAGTGAGGAAGTAAGTAAATATTACTTAAATTATTTTAAATAGTTTAGTAAATATAATCATTTATTATATATCTATTGTAAATAAATATAGTTAAATAAGATAAAATTATATGTTTATTTAATATACAAAATATAGGTACAAAATAATAACGAGGTAATGGTATTATAAAATTTATTTTAAATTAATTTTAAATAAAATGTATTACTAATTACAAAGATTATAGAATTGCAGGCTCAGGTTTTTATAAATATATATTAAAAGTAACTAAATTATGGATATTAATTAATGAGATGCATATTATAATGATAATTATATATTAATAACATACATATTATGCATAAATTAGATCACCATTATATATATATATATACGTGTGGGTGTGTGTGTGTGTGTGTGTGTGTGTGTGTGTGTTTGTGTGTGTATGTGTATGTGTGTATGTGTATGTGTGTACGTGTGTGTGTGTGTGTGTGTGTGTGTGTGTGTGTGTGTGTGTGTGTGTGTGTGTGTGTGTGTGTGTGTGTAAGTGAAAATAAATAGTATTTGTATCGTAATAATAGTATCATAATATAAAATTATCTTCTTTTAGAATATACATTTATATATTTTAATATTATAAATATAATAATTATGTAATTACATTATATAATGAATTTAACTAATATGTATATCTTATATATATATATATATATATATATATATATATATATATATATGATAATATTATAGTATTTAATTTTACTATGCTTTATATTAATTGTAATAAGGTCATCTATTTATTATAATAAATATAATATTACATTTACAAATTACATTGAATATGAAATATTAATAGATATCAATACATGAATTAAAGGTAAATAAATTAATGAATATAATTTTAAAATTCAAAATATAAGTTTTATAATGTATCTTATATAATACATAATAATTTGTTTTAGATAAAAGAGCTCGAAAAAAAAGTTTTTATTTTATATATTCGTATTTTTATAAAAGATTGGCGTTAAATTAATATTATTATAAAAGTGAATATACAATTTGATGATAAATCATGTGATACATAATTGAATATACTAATTATAAATATATGTATAAATAATAATAGCATTACATTTTAAAGAAATTATCATAAAAATAGGACCCCCCGAATATGAATAAAATAGTTCCCCTACATTTATCTTGATTATTATTAAATCTAGTTCAATGGTAATTCGATTATATTTCATTACATATATTTCACTATTACAAAAAAAAGAATATAATCAGATTATATACAATGTATGTAGATTATATACAATGTCTATGGTGGATCAATTGTTGCAAAGGGTTAACCATATTAAGTAATAAAACAACAAAACCTCTTACATATTTATCGATAATTCTACATTGTTCTTTAAAATCATTTTTCACTTTTTATTATTTAAAAATGTTAAATTTGATAATTAAGCAAATGATACTTTAAGATTGGTATTATGATATTAAGATGATATTAAGATTGGTACTCAAGATAAGATAAAATAATTAATTTTTAAATATATTTTATTTGTAAGAAATTTTTGTTTTAAATCTACATAATAACAATTAATATATTCCAATTAAAATTAATTTAATCTGTAAGGAAACTAACGAATTCAAAATTGTATAAATTAAATAAAAATAGATATTAAAATATCTATGAACATCATTTTATTATATAATTTAGGACGCTGAAACAATATTGCATTTGTGATTGAGTGTGTTACATTTATCGGACATTAATATTAACATTAATTTACTTTCGTTTTATTAATGTAAACATATGAAATTGTAATGTTTTTATAATTTATATTAACAATATTAAAATACAAATATAGTTCTGCTTATAAAGTAAGTTGTTAGTCACTCAATTTTAAGATTCCATTATTTTAAAATGATATAGAGATATAATAAACGAATACAAAGTACCTGACCTCTGCCAATTTCATTCTTATTCATGTTGATCATAGCTTTTTCTGAAGACTAATTCATTTGCTTATTATTCCAGTAAATAAATACTCACAAAATTCATTGTATAAAACATACACTATACGTCGTACATTCAGGAACATATAATAATACACTTAAAGCATTGTTATATATTTTTTACTAACAGTTTGGATTTTTATTATTTCTAAAAAGATAAATAATTATAAATAATGAGTGCATAATAAATTAACTTATTAATTAATATATATATATCATATCTAAGTTTTTCATATAAGGTATATTCATAAAAAATATATTATTGTGATAATTTACTTATAGTTAATTGGACCGATATGTTTACTTCCTCATTTGGTTTAGTTAATATGAATGCCGCAATATTATCCACATATCAATTTAGATCAATATTGGATTCACCATAAACGAAAAAAGACACTTTATTAATAATAACTTATTAATAATGTTAAAAAATTAATTCTATAAATATTGATAGTAATATAGTTATTTTGAGATTAAATGTATGTTAAATTTGATATTTATTTGCAATGATACGAACTAATACATTAATTTTATATAGAAAAAAGATTATATCACCAAGGTTACTATAATAATTAATTAATATTACCATAACATTAGAAATATAAAATTTCATATTTAATGGATAACTAAGATAAAAACTATGTATAACGCAATTATTTATAATAATAATATTAGTTTCATTTATATAATTTAAATATAAATGCACAATATACTTAGTATTTTATATTTAATATGTGATATTAATATATAGACTAACTAACATTCATTTTTTTCATAAGTTACATAATCAAAAAGAAGAGCTTTATATTAAATGATACTATATTCAATTAAATTAAACTAATCTAAAAAATATATTAAATTATACTATATTAACTTAAAGTAAAGTGTTTTTGATAAGTTGTTTATTATAAGCGTTATTATAATCTTATAAATATAAAATAATTTAACATTCAATTCTAGCATATATTATGAAAATTTAATTAATTTTTATAATATGTTATTCTAATATATATTAATTATACAATTATTATTATACTCTTATTTACTTAAATATCTATTATATATGATGACAATTATTTTTACTTATTTTTGTCTATATATATTTATTATAATATAAAATAAAAATAATTTAATTACGGCTAGTTCACTAAAAGTTCACGATTACGAACTAAATAGCTTGAACAAATGGGACCAGATCTTTTATTAATAAAGTAACTAGTTAAATAGCAATGTCTATTACATTTATATTACAGACATAGATTATTTAATTTAATCTTATACCATATATGGTTAATTTGTTTGATTACCTCATAAATGAATTATTTTGATTATAGTTTACTGAATTATTATAATATTATTAGATATCGATATAATGATAATTATTATAAATAATTAAATAATTATCATTGATCACTTAAGTCATTATTCATTATTGTTGGTTCTATAATAATGTGAACATTACTGACATCGTAAAATTTTCAAATAGTTATACACTAATAAGATTTTTAAACTATAGAAAATATTATTAATATAAATAGAATTAGTTAAATTTCTATAATAAAGTCTTACGATACACCAAATGTAGTTATTTTATATTTATATTTCTTTTGGTTAATTTTAATACTATTATAAATATTATGAAGTTATAATATCAAGCACAAAATCATATATCAAGATTGAAATAATTCAATCATTATTTAGGGTTGTAATAAGAAATATTTACTATATTATAAATATCTACTAAAACATATGTGAGCTATTATCAAAAAAATTTGATGATCTGAAATTTCTATATTTTTGATAATTAACATTTTTGGACTTGCATATATATATTTTAATGTATAATGGGACATTACATTATTTAAGTTTTATATATATGATTATAATTATAACTATAGTTCTATAATTTTGATGATTAACTCTTTTGATTCTTATATATAGATATTTTAATGTATCATGGGATATAAAATTATTTAAGTTTTATATATATAATTTGTTTTTTAATATAAGGGATATAATTAAAAATGAAGTATGTAACAGGAAATAATAATTTGGAATACTATAATCTACAAATATCATAATATATTTATATATATTAATATATTAATATATATATATATATATATATATATATATATATTAATATATATATATATATATATATATATATAAATGTGTATATATTATGGAAATTAAAATTTTTATTTTTTATTATAATATATATGTAAATGTATATTTCTATAAAATTAATTAATTAGAATTAAATAAACAAAACCATTTTATAAGTTTAACTACATTCATAAATACCTCATTCTTGTTATAATCTAATATAACAAGAATGAGGTATATAGTTATATTCTATTACTCAATAATTGTATGATAATAAAACGATTAGTAAACTAATCTGCCATAAATAATAGGAAACTAATCGCATATAAATATATTGAAATTATGGTTTATGTCATTCAAATATTATTTCATACATAGATCACAAAATTAACTCATGAGGTTACACAAGTATTTATTTAATTCTTGAGTTATATATAATAAATTATAATATTATAATAAATTAATATTCTAAATAATCATAATACATTTATTATTTACTATAAAAATACATTATTATTATGTCCCCTCTATATATTAAATAACAAATATTATCCAAGATTTGTTATCAAATTTCCTTTTATAAATTATTTTAATTGTTTTTTTTTTAATATTTTGAACACATTTTATTATAATAGAATATAAATATATTAATGCATTAATTATTATATTTTATTTGTTTTATGTTTATTCTATTTATTTAGTATTTTTT
>OZ038315.1:29517491-29524809 GCA_964035775.1 Osedax frankpressi
CAAAATATTTATATATATATTAAAAATAATAATTTATTTCAATTAACAATTTATTATATATTATAATATTTAATATAAGCAATAACAATTAATAATTATATTTTATAATACATAAGATAATGTCAACAAATAAGGTTAAATAATAATTATTAAATATTTATAAAATGAATAATAATATATTTTTATAATTATTTTACCTAATTTAATTAATTTATATATATATATATAATCATTAATGAATTTTATATTATTGCAGCTAGAATATGAAACTAAAGTAATACATATTTATGAATATATATATATATATATATATATATATATATATATAAATTAAATTAGTTAGGTATGAATTATAATAAATAAATAAAAATAACTGACATATATATATATATATATATATATATATATATATATGAGCCAAGTAATAATCACTCCGAATAATATACGAAGGTGTTGATTTATTTATATTTATAAGTTGATTTATTGTTGATTTATTTATTATTTATATTTATATTCCGAAAGTTGCATTACTTTTAATGATAACTAATTTACTTTCGTAAATTAGTTATATACCGATATCATATAACAACTGGAAAATCACCATCTTCGATACGTATTCCCTTATCTAATTTTACATTTCTGTCCACGTATACCTCTCCTAATTACGATGTCCACTTTCTTAATTCATTGATGATGATTTGAATATTTTCTAGATATAATTAATGTTTTATTCTATTCTTTCCACATTTTTACAATACACTTTGAATTTACAAATATACATTCATTGATAAGAAAGTTAAGAGAAATTCAGACTACAAACATTTGTTCACAATCATACATGATTTTACTAAATAAATAGGATATCAGCAATTGCAGAAAAAACTCGACTTCAATTAGGATTACTTAAATCATAACGCAATTAACAAAAATAAATATTGTAAACAATCGGGCACTATTATCTAACAGTAGCAACAATACCAATACGAATTTCACGAACGTGAACGATATCAACACACTATATGTAATAAGATTTTTGTTAAATTTAATAAATAATAATCCTGAGTATATTATATAATTAATGATTTAGCATACTATTATTTTAGATATGAGATTAATATCGATAATATTTTATATTGATTAGATTTGATCTATTTTATAAATAGCAATTAGTTGAAATAATATAATATAATTAATTATTATTATATTATATCATTTAATAAATGAACATATATATATCGAACGATTACATAGAAACATAACTTATGTAGCGAAATAATAAGCGATTTATTTGAATATTAATTTATTTATGATCTCATTTTGATTATTATTTATAATGTTTTTAAAATGTATTCATTTAATACGATTCGACGTAATTTCGATAGATCATTTTAATTGATAAATAATAAATGATAATTGTAAATGATAAATATAATATTTAAAATATAAGTAATGGATACATAATATTATATTAAATAAATTATACTATATTTTGTTAATTAAACATTGTACTAAGCAATATATTCTAGTATTATATTACAGATATGTTCTATGTAGCAAATATATAATATAATATTATAATGTACCATACATGTTGTTAATATTGTTAAAAGTATTAAAAGTATATATATATATATATATATATATATATATATATAATGTGTAATTTATCAATGAAACAAATAAATAAAGTACTAAAATGATTGAATAAAAATGATTATATTTTTATACAAATTAATATAATGAATACTTTTACATAGAAATTTAATCAAAAATTATATATAATATCAATAATTATAATAATAAATTATTATATTTATCTTAGAATAATTATTATATTTAGATGCAATAATATATATATCGCAATTTAATCACAAATTATATATACCTTCAATAATCACAATATATTATTACTATATATATATTAACATATAAATAGTATTATATAAGTTTTTAACAATTATATAATTTTGAATATACGCGATTTATACCAAATAGACATCAGAATTAAAATCAAAAGTTAATAATAATATGATATTTATTTATATATAAACTAATTAATACTAAATAGTTGGTTATAGTGTAATATTGTATTTTAATTAAAATATAATAGTTACATAATCAAATTACCCATGTTAGTAAATGATATATATATATATATATATATAAATATATATAAATATATATATATATATATATATATATATATATATATATATATATGTTTAGTATATCAATATATTAGTAAATTTTGAGTCTAATTAATTATAATTAATAGTTTAGTGTATAGTTATGATTTAAATATGGTATGTTAAATGTACTATTTTAAAATGAAAATAAAATGGAAAATGTTACTATTACCTAACAAAATGATATACATATATCATATTATGATATGTATAAGCTAATTAAAGACATATGGTAATATATGCAATAGAAAAGATAATAAGAGTATATATTATACACTTTAATTTTTAACGTATTTGATTATATTCTTAAAATTATATTTAGATAGAATCATTAAATAAAAAGGTAATATATATATAATTGATTTACTTCACATAATACTATCAATTCTTATTATTACGATTATTAGTAGATTGTTGTAATTTTAATGTAGTTACCGTAATTCATTGTGCCATATATATTATCTACTTTTAATGTATCATTGTATATAAACGATGTACAAATTGTATATTATCATATTTTATAATATATTTATTTATTAAAATGAATTATTTATTTTGAAGAATCGTTATTTCCAATCATTTCATGTGTATTTTTTATAAATGATCAATTAATTTATTATAAATTGATTTCCTACAATTTTAAATTAGGACTAATTATATTCGATTACTAAAATTAATTTATATTTATCACTAGATAAATCTTCATATTTTCCCGATAGTAATTAACAAATGCTAAGTAAGAAGGTATTTCTTTATACGAGTATTTCTTACAAACTGTTATAGTTTATCCATTCCCAGTCTAAACTCTCTTATAATATTTAGCTGTAGAAGTTTATATTATATAATACTTTAAACTAGTAAGTATTTGGAACTGAATACTAAGGGATATTCATGGATTAACATATTTTATATACATAATGTAATCATACAATTATTCATAATCGCTACATATACTAAACATGTATATATATTATGTTAAAATAATATATTAAGAAAGATACATTAATACATTTATTTTAAATGAAAATAATTAATATTCCATTTTTATGATATATTCAAGAAACAAGACGCTGAAATTGTTAGAAATGAAGTAGAAATTATAATTATATAATATTAATAATAACTATTACTATATATATTCTATGTTGTATACAATATGATTGGTCTCTACTTTCTTTATAAAGGATTATAATGAATACATGGTATAAATATAATATATATTTTGATTGTTATAATTATTAAAACATTTTACCTCAACATAATGTAATGTAAATAGTTAAATTAATGTTACTTAGTTATCTAATAATCATTACTATTTACCATATTTCAGTTCAGTTATTATATAAACATAAAATATAACTAAATTTAAAATAGGATCAATATAATGAAAAGGTACACTATGAATTTATAGATTATAGATATCTAAATTATAGAAATATATATAAATTATAAATAAACTCAATATAATTTATATTAGGTAAATTATTATTTTAAATACATATTTACAAATACACTTTGAAAGTTATTGTCTTTATTTGTATTGAATAATATTTAGTTTTTATAATTGTGCGGAATTAACACTGAGATCAAACGGATTATTGGATTAATGTAAACATGGTTTTCACTCACTAATCGCTCAAATGTAGAAATATATCATCAATTTATTCAAGAATATATATTATCAGTCTGTAATTTATAAATACCATATAAATAAATTTCATTTTTATATACATTTATATTCCACAACGTATTTGGTATTCGATATATGAATATATTTATTTATATAATATAACTATTATAATATATATTACTTTATTAATAGTAATGATAAATTCAACAATTTATTTTATTATGGAATTAACATATCTAATTAATAAATTAAAATATAAAGTATCATTTATAATATTAAAAATAAATATTAAATTAATAATTAAATTCAATTTTTGTTAATCACTTTAAGCACGATCTAAAAATATCTTAATTACTTTCACATCCGACTAAATTAGAGAACATTATTCCATGTAACTTAGTTTGATATATAACAGTTTGTTTTAGAAGATAAATTCTGGTGGATTGTCAATATTTCTAAAAAATACTAATAATAACTTAGTTTGAATACCCCTTAATAATAGATACAGATAAATGTTAAATATAATACCACCACATTAATGTTAATCGTGAAATTATAAAATTACAAATCTATGATATATATATTATTAAAAATTAAATTTTAATATTAATAGATAATGGAGCTACAAGAGAAAGTTAATCAAATATATATATATATATATATATATATATATATATATATATATACATATATATATATATATATAATGGGTGTGTGTGTATATGTTAGTGTATGTATACGTATGTGTTTATATTTTAGCTAAAGCCAATATAGAATTTAATACATTTGATTGTTGTAACTACTTTTATTCAAACAAAAAAATAGACATAATAATAATAATAATAAATATAATCATCATCATATATATCTGGCAATACTATTAACGTGTAAAATTAATAGTGAATGTATACCATATACAATAGTCTATTATATTATGATCATGGTCTATCTATACGTGGATGCTATTTATCGTTAAATATGCAACAACAACTGAATACCGAATAACAGTTTGTTGTTACGGATTCTTCTTAGAGCCTCGATGGCTCTGCGGTAACTTGAGCATGATATACAGTATTACGTAACTCACAGACATCACTGCATTAATATAATTAGAATCTACGATTGTGAATTATTGACGATGTGTTCGCGATATATATCATTCACAATTATAGTTATATAAGTGAATGATATATATGAATTAAAACTTATAATTTAAACTATCATTTTCATAATAATATTCAATATTAATATATTGGATATATATATATATAAATATATGTATATATATATATATATATATATATATATATATATATATTATTAATCTTGGATATAATCATATAATTGTGTTATTTTTGATTTTAATAAACAAATATTTAAAATTTAACATATAGATTACAATTTCAAAAGAACAGGTAAAAAAATAGTAAATAAATTAAAATTATACCTATTAGGTTATATCTTAAGTAAGGATATATATCAAATGAATACACATATGTATATTTTGCATATATTTTGTATATATGTATATTTTATATTTGTGTCTATTGTATTTTATATTTAAATAAGTTGCAAAAGTGATAAATTAGCTAATTGAATATTATATACAAACTATTTCTAAAACTATTTCAATATTAATTTCTATATTAATATATATATATATATATATATATAAATATATATATATATATATATATATATATATACATATATATATATAAATATATATATATATATATATATATATATACATATATATATATATATATATATATAAATATATATATATATATATATATATAAATATTTATATATATTTATATAACACTGTCGTAATTCACCATAATCAATTTCATTACTCAAATCATCATTCCTCACTGACCATTTCTCAATAATCTGCTATTTCATTTTTCTTTAATAATACAATGTATTTTTTAAAGCTAACTCAATAATTAATAATCTAGCCTTATTAACGATCTTCAATTGTAATGTATGATCTTTTAAACTCAATCCAAAATCATAATTATAATCTAAAATCAGAAAATACAACTGGTATTATAGTATCTCCTCAATCCACCAATTACAATTTATATATTGTCAAGGTTTAATTGTATTCAAATTAATATAAAATCATATACAGAATCATAAACAATATGTGTCAGATATCAATAAACTAATTAGCAGAATTTAAATTACCCATAACTATATCCAACTTATTTACCAATCCCAATTCCAAATTTTCAATATAAACATAAATTACCACCAAGTTAGTATTTAAATTCTACTCCCTTCGCATCTTGCTTACATGATTCACTCAATTTTCAAAGCTCATATCTAAATTAATCTTCGTTAAAATCACCATCCAAATAAAACCGTAAATACTTTCGTTTTGGGTATTGTGAAAAGAAAAATATAAAAACTACCTATTTGTCCCTTGCTGAAAAAGTATATAAGTAGATTTCTTCAATTTATAATATGCATTTAAAATCCTTAAGGGGAGACCGCAGCGATCGCGTTTAACATGGTAAAGAATAGGGAAATATAGCTCTATATAAAATGTAATAACGTACTCAATACTTGGAAATGTGCCAATATTTGTTGACCTACTTATTGGTAATATATAGTCGAATATAGTTAGATCATTATATTTTAGCAAATCATTTTAAATGTTTTTATATATTACAATGAAATACAGTATTTAAAAAACAACTTAAAAAAACACTTTTATGTGAATAAATAAATATATTACCAAATATCTATTGTGATATATATAAATATAAAAATGTAACTATATAAATATATATAATATCTTTATACACACACAAAAATTAATGAATTAACTAATATATTGAATGAGTTATTGCAAATATAAAATCAGTAAGCAAGTGAAAATAATTATTCTGAGAAAAACGGCTTCAAATTTTATGCACTTTTATTATAATTTATAAATTTATTATGCATAGTAAAAAAAATAGTATGGTTTGCAATGTTTATTATTATTGAATATATAAATATTCAATGTGATATCTACATATATACTAAACATACACACACACATATATATATATATATATATATATATATATATATATATATATACTTCGTTGTTTGATCATATTTTCGACCTGCTTCTGTCTCTTATTCTTAGGACCCATAATTTACTTATGAATTTACTTATAACAAAAGTAATATGATATATAATATAATAGTATGTAGTTAATGTATATATGTAAAGAAATTATATTAAAAAATAGCTACAAAAGGAAGAAACGCAAAATGAAATGAATATCGTAAATAATGCTTTGAAAATTCAAACAAAGGTAATTAGTTTGTTTTGTTTTGTTTGGAACGATTGCATTGGTTGTATCGATCACGTGAATATGATATTTGACAACTATATAAACAACTATAGATATTCAAATATTCACGATTTTAAAATTTAGAAAATCCATTATATATACGGTTTTATACAAACAAATTATAAAAATAATTTATTCAATTT
>OZ038315.1:29525009-29532509 GCA_964035775.1 Osedax frankpressi
CATTTAAAATCCTTAACTCCGATATGCTACTTACTTTATTAGCTTTCATTTGCATTTCTGACCTCTGGACTATTAGATAATTCAAACTATTAAATAAAATATCACTATTCGTTACCACTACTCGGAAATAATTATAATTAATAACTATTACTTAATCTGTTCATGTTACAAGTTTTGTCCAAAAATAAACTGTATTAGTCTTAATTTGTATATATTTACTTATATATACGTATTCATTAATATATTCTATCTCTAATTAAATAATGACCCCTTTTCTAAATATTAACTCTATAAATTTATAAAAATTATCATGTATACAATTATGTACATATATCATTAAATATTTACTTTAAATATTAGTAAAACTGAGTATATATAAATATATATTCAATGTCAATATCTGCTGCCTATAATATGACCCTTTATCTGAACAATATTAAAATAATTAAAATAAATTATCTTGATCTGAATCATCAATTCGTAAATAATATGTAATGACCACATAACACAAATTTAATAAAATATACATCCTTCTATAAATATAGTATCCTTAACTATTAAATAGGTAATTTCTAAATATATACCTTTAAATTTTCGTTAAAATTACTTGTAAAAAGTACAACTGTCATTCAGATATAAATTTAATAAGAATCCGTTAAGAATAGTAATTAGATTAAAATAATTGACTTATAACTAAAATTATTTAAAATTAAAAGTAAAGGCGATTATTTTAATATTAAATTTGATAATAGAATAACAAATATATCTTCAAAAATTAATTTTACAAATATGCATTTTTAGGGCGAAAATTACAAGGTATTATAAAATAATAATACGTAATAATAATAATAATATAATAATAATGATAAAATTAAATATTGAATCAAAATATGATTATAAATAAAAGATAATGTAATTATATACATTTTAAATATACAAATCTATTTATTAAAATTATTTTTAAATGATCAATATGTATGTTGAATTATAATTACGATATATAAATCGAAAACACTAATATACGATTACAAATTTTATTACAAATTGTATTTAGATGATCTGCAAATATGATTTATAAATAATATAGATCGCCCACAAGAAGATGTAGATCAAATAAAAGATTACATTTTAAATATTCGAGAACGCTCAAAAATTGTGTAGCTCATAAATCCAATAATAACTAAGTTATTGTGAATATATATATATATATATATATATATATATATATATATATAAATTCTTAGTTATATATTATTTAATATTATTCGTAATTATCTAATGAGATATACTTATTTGGTAATAGTTAATGTCATTAAATGAAGAGGTACGTAAAATGTAAAAAGTAGTATTATGATTTATTAAATTAAATTTATATTATTTAATGAAGTTAAATTATATTTTTTATTTTTTTTTAGAAAAAAGAACTGGATAAAAAAGTATATAAATACATACATTCATATTAATTTTAATTAGCTTATTTACTTAATGCATAATACACATAATACATACTTACCTTATAATAGATAAAGTCGTTGATGAATGTAATTATAATATATAATGAAATATATAATTATATATAATTTAAATGGTCATTTATTATTTTACTTTTATTTATTTATATTCTCAAATATATGTAACATACTACATAATTCAATAGAAAGTGGAATTTGAAAAGGTACAATTCTAAAATACTATATATTTATACAAATAACAATTAATATAATTATTAAAAACTATTTTGAATATCGTAGAATAAATTACATGAAGAGGTATAAGACAATTATACTATAAGACTATTATAGATATTATTATAGACTATAAGACTATTATAGATATTATTATAAACTATAAGACTATTATAGATATTATTATTTACAATGTTAAATATATTGCCTTCATTATATTTTTAATATATATTAATGTTTATATATATTATATTTATAGATTAGTGAGAGTAACAGTAAGGTACTATTAAATCAATTTTATTATTATTTAAATAATATTAAATATTAAATTTTCTAACACATATGTAATACTTGTACACATATCTAGATCAATAATATTGAAATAGAGGTTTTTAAAAAATCATAATTAATAATATACTGATATATATCATATAATATTACATACTAGTTTGGTATAATTTTATTAAATATGAATCGGTTAAAAAAATCAATGTATATGGAAAAGCGCTATAATATTAGAGATTATATAAATATTTGATTATGTTTGAAGTGTACACTATATATTGTACAGTAAATAATTACAGTACACAAAGTACATTGTAATGTTTCACTCATATTATATTAAATTGAATAATATATATCATAATTATTTAATAAAAAACATATTATACAACAATAACATCACATATGTTAAATCACAGATAAATATATATATATATATATATATATATATATACATATATATATATATATATATATATATATATATATATATATATATATATATATATTCATATATTTTGATGTGTTATATTATGTATAACATTAAAGCCACTTTAATATATAAATATAATATATTGTGTAAATAGTATATGAATGAATGAAATCAGTTATATGCACAATTTGCTAACAATGAAATCTTAGAGAAAAACAATATTGTGATAAAAACTCCTAACATATTCATGGATAACTTTGTACATTGTTAATTAATATCATTTTTATTTATTCGTTATTTTTAAATTTAAGTTTTGTAATCAAAATAATTCAAATGAATTGATTCTTATTTATCATTCATAAAATTTACTTAATTTTTTGCAAAGTTTATTATGAAAATAAAAAAAAAATACGCGAAAACAATTAAAATAAACTAAAACTGTTATCAAATTAACAATAATATATTTAAAATATTTAAATATAATTAAATTACAAAATTAAAATGAGCACATATAAAGATAATTTAGATTATTTTAAGTGTTAAATAATTCTTAAAATGGTATTAGTCAATTAATATTTAAATTAAAATTATTAATTACAAATTATTATATACAAATAATAAATTAGCATATATAATATTGGTTATTTAAATTACATATTATTTCATTATAGCATGAAATTAAGATTTATTATTTATATTCTGAATTTTAATTAACATTATTTTTTCTCTGAATTATGTTAGAATTTATAATTAATTCCTAGCAATTCTAGAATTTATAGTAGTATATTTTTTATAGTAGTTATTGTTTTAATATTTATTAGATCAGATTACAATTAATCTTTATTTTCATTTAAAAGTTTGATTTCACTAATGCATTAAATCAAATAATAATTAGAATACATTATTATTATAGATATAGCTAGATCAAGTTATAAAAGTATATATAACTATTTCTTGATAGTTATATAATATGGCATAATATTGTGGTATTAGGTGATAGGCATATAGTGTTAATATACAATAATTTATAAATATATGATAATTCTAAAGAATTGAAAATTAAATATATTAAATATATAATGATAATAAAATATTAATTAGCATGACAATTTGGATTCACAAGTAAGTGTACTTATAAATGTACTATAATAATAAGTAATTACCTTTATATAGATGATTATCTAGAACTATATATATATATATATATATATATTATATTGTGTATATACTTATATACATATATGCATATATATATATATATATATATATATATATATATAATATATAAATAGTATATATTATCCTAAATTTACAATATAGAATATTATTTAATTCAATTGAAATAACAATTGCATTAATTTAATTGACTATTATAAAAATACTATTTTAAATAAAACAATATTTTATAATTAATACAACAATTCCACAAGCTAAAAATAAGACAACATTTTATTATAATTACAGCTATTCTACAAGCTATTTATAATTAATATTATGTTTGAACTGCAATATTTCAGGGGAACAATAATAACTTACACGAATTCAAAATTCATATTTACCAAAGTAATTAATACGTGTTAATAAGTTATCGCTAAAATATTAAGCTTCATAAATAACAACTACTTTTATATCCAACTATAATTGTGTGCCTATTATAATGTTACTACAATCTATTATTATTCTATTGTGTGTAATCTGTTATTAATATTATTAGACTATAGTAGTATTAAAATATAGTAATAATACTAAATATAGTAATCATACTAATTATAGTAACTATATTAAATATAGTAATAATATTAAAAACATAGTAATAATACTAAATATAGTAATCATACTAATCATAGTAAATATATTAAATATAGTAATAATATTAAAAACATAGTAATAATACTAAATATAGTAATCATACTAATTAAAGTAACTATATTAAATATAGTAATAATATAAAAAACATAGTAATAATACTAAATATAGTAATCATACTAATTATAGTAGCTATATTAAATATAGTTACTATATTTAACGCCGTACACTGTACGCCGTACACTGTACGCCGTACATTGCACGGTCTATAGACCTATAGGAATTCCTATAGGAATATTCAAGATTTCCATCTCACGCCCTTTTTATATATTCAGATTTATTAAATATTTTAAATTACCTATATTAATATGTGACTAAATTGGTTGATTGAAGAGTGTATAAAATAGTTAAATTAATTATATAAAATAATTAGTACATCCAATAAAATAATTATAGGAATACTATATAATGTATCTATTTACGTTTATAACTATTTATAAATATCAAATAAATATATATCATTAGACAAAAATAGCGTAACATTTTTTAATAAATGAAATATGTATTTAATTATAAATCATAAAATCACTCTTACTAAATACACTTTTTAAAAAATGTATTTAAATATATTTTAATGAATTTAAAAAAATATATTTTAAATAATATGGAAACTTATTAATTCATAACTATTTATTTTTGAATGTAAACTATTTTATACCATTTTAAATAACATTATGCAACGAGTTAATTATTATTTTAATAATACTTTAAATATTTTTATTTACGCACGTATAACTATATATAAAACACATATATTATTTATATTATATTATATTGTTTATTTTATAGGTACAAACTATACTTAAGAAGGTTATATTTATTAATAACTTATATTCATAGGTTATATATAGATTTAATTTCTATAATAATTATATATATAAATATATATATATATATATATATATATATATATAAATATATATATATATATATATATATATATATATACATATATATACATATATATATATATACATATTATAGATAAATGAAAATGAACAGGTTAATAATGTATTCCAAATATAATACTTATTACATAAGGGCAATAATTTAAGAGTAACTAATTCCAAAATAATAAATAACAAATTATATTAAAATTTATGAAGAGCTTCGATAAATAAAATATATTTATACTGTTTTGTCATGCATCATGTATAAATATTATTTCCACTATTTTAAATGGTATATATTATAATACATTATTTATTATTGCAATGATATTTTATAAAATTTAATAACAAATTTATCAAATGTTGACGAATATATATAAATTATATAGTTTATGTTAATATATACATTAACCTAATATATATATATTAATATATATAAATATATATATATACGTATATGTAATATTAATTATTATATAAAATATATCATATTTTAAATTAAGGTCGCTAAAATAATTGTATATATGTATGTTTATATATTTTATATAATATATATTAAATATAGTACGAAATTTGGTTATCTATGTATTTTGTAATAATGAGCTATTCGAACAACTTTTTAGATATAACGGAAACAAACCTATTAAAATTATTTACAACTTACATAGTCTTTTAAATATCGATATCAATTAGATATGAAAGTATTACATTTTTCTATGATAGATAATAGTTATAAAGTTTGTTTAATATGAATACAATGAAAACTTAAATGAAAACTTAAATGAAAAATTTTTATAATAACAATTATACTTTTTAACAATTAGAATGTAATGTTTATTTTCTATACAGAAGAATTTAATTAACAAGGTTCTATATATATATGTATATTTATCTGTGATATAGTATAATATAGGATTAACTTAATTTAAGTAACTTATATCCTATGATATAAATTAAAAACTAAAATAATTTGCATCTAATCCATATAAGGAAATTCGTGATAAAAAGGTATATATTTGAGTTAAAGTATATATGAATATTAATAAAATATAAGTGCATATTAAATTAAAGTATTATAATAAAATAGTATTTATTATATATCACTTATAATATAATAAAAAATACAAATAGATTAAAGTACTTAATGATAATGTAAGAATAATATAAAATATAATTATGTTATTGATACGTATTATATATTATTAGATTATATTGATTATTATATATGCATTAGTAAAATATATTAATAAAAATATAACATTTTTAGTTGAAAAGATTGAAACTTAAAGTATGTATATAAATAAAAATTATAAATGTATAACTTTATAAAAATTAAAAATAAATTAAACAAATATGCGAAACATATATAATTATAAAATTAATTGAAAGTATGATGGTCTAATTGATAATGTGTACATTATATATATATATATATATATATATATATATAAATTTATTATAACGTATAATTTATAATATAACATCTCATAAATAGTTATTACTAGTTATGTTATAGTATAAGATAATATAATTATGTATTAAATTGAAGGTGTATATCATACAATCAGAAGCAAATATCAGTTATGCAGATACAGAAATTGTCTGATATAATCAACGCTAAAAAACATTATAAATTATTGTTTTACACCACTATTTCAGTTATATCGATTACATGAGTTATACATTTAACCATAAAGAAAACTATTATATTTTTCAGTCACGAAAAAAAATACACATTGTTTTCTAATTATAAAAAATACATGTTTCATAGATAATATAATTATTTCTATTAATTAATATTTATATACATTATCCAATATTGTGTATAGTGAGAGGGAAATTATATGTATACATATAAAATAAAATTTATATATACATTTTTACGTATTTAAATTAAATTTTTATTATTTATCAAGAAAGAAAATTCCAAAGAAAAGGTTATCAATATATTAAAAAAAGTAATTATACCACAGTGCATATATATACCAATATATTTTATTAATAATTTACATATAAAATATATATTTAATCATTTCTAATATATATATATATATATATATATATATATATACATATAGTTAACATATATTAAATAATTATATATATATATATTTATAAATTTGTATTATAGTATATGGTTATAAATTATAAATATTATATAAATTAAATAATATTTAATAATTTCTAATATATATATAATATTTTTGAATATTTATTATAATATATGGTTTTGATTATAATATAGTGATACATTGTTTTATTAGATGTAATGTTATGTATTAGGGGAACATATTAAATAATTTTGATATTTCTACTTCCTTTTTAAACTGCTAAAGACTGAGAT
>OZ038315.1:29542509-29592806 GCA_964035775.1 Osedax frankpressi
AGATCTATCACAAAGTTTGATATTATATATCCTGGTATTTTTATAAAAAATACTTGGATCCGCTACATTCAAATATGATGTATTTTTTGGTTTAGATAAAATTTAAGTATATACTTCATATTAAAAGAAGAATTATTAACCGTTAGAAAAATTTCCGGTTTAAATTTTATCTAAACCAAAAAATACATCATATTTGAATGTAGATGATCCATGTATTTTTTTATCAACATAACAGGATATAATATCAAACTTTGAGATAGATCTAGTTGAATAAATATATATTGCCATATTGCAATATATATTGCCATTTGACCATTGATATTTTTATTATAATTTTTCTTAGTTTATCACACATCAAATGAATATCAAATATATCCTCCCGATATATAATATCTACTACTTTATTATGTATATAATATCTACTATTATTAGTAGGGTATTATTGTTACTTATAAGTAAATAATTAGTTACGAGTAATTATTTTTATAGAATCTTAATTAGGGCATACTTTGTAATATTAAGTAAATCTATATAAGTTTCAGTAGTATCGTCTGCTTTATTCGTCAGTAAAGTTTCATCATAGTATAGTACTTGAAAACGTGAATATCTGAACGTTATAATATTCATATATATGTATAATAATTGTAAATCACTATTCTACCAAAATAGTATTTATTATCGAATGTATAATAAATATTGTATATTAAAACTTAATCTTATATATCAGTTAACAAGATAAATAACGTCCATTAATCAGTATATTTTTAGTTTTTTATGATAAATCTCAATAAATATTAGTAAAATGTTATTAAAAATATGTAATTCAATATATTATTTTGAACTAATCTTTATTTGTATTAGTTTATTTATTAATATCAACTTATATTTGATTTCAATTAAATATATAAATTGTAGTGTAGGTGTAAGATTTCATATATTTATTATGAAATAAGTTTTATAAATAATTTAAATATAGATATATAATTTATATAATATAATTAATGTTTTAATAAAATTATATAAGAATCCTTATAAAATAGTTATTTGTATTCAAAATTTATATAAAATAAGTTACTATATTATCTTAAGGGAAAATATCATTTTTGAAATTTATTATAATTTTTCGATGTATATATGAATATTCCTTGATTTTTGGACTTGTTCAGTTTATTGATTTACATTGTGGTATAGTTATTGGTAAATATCATAATGAATACATTCTATAATTTAATTTATCCTTAAATCAATATATATTTTGGATTTCGTTTATCGTGCTTAATTTTTAATTCAAAATGAAAACGAAGATATGTTTTGGATTTTGCTTTTTACATCCATTGGTTTATATTTAGTCTTTCGTTTTACATTCGTAATATTAGATAATAATAGTTTACCGAAATCGTGTTCTTGTTTTAAATCATGTTATTTATTGATAAGCTAATATTTAAACTGAGACATCTTGACATTAGAATATATATATATATATAAATGTAATAAGTACTAATTATAGAGAGCTTCAATATTTCATCTCAATTCAATAAATATATTTAAAGATAAAAGTTGTTATACAACTTGATTAGTAATCTAGGCTTTCCGATATGTATTCCGATATGTATAGTACGATTTTCATCTAATTTTCTCAATTATTTCTAATTTTAGCTCAAAGAAAATGTAATTTATGATATTTTTGAGAGAATTTTCTATAAGTAACTTATTAAAATAACCACAAAATTACGTTTTTATATAAGTTTTTCAAGAAATTCAAGAAATTACCTAATATTTACAAGATTAATTCTTCTAAATAAATTTTCTTTTAATAAATTTCATGAGGTATTTTTTAAAATGTTAAATAATTCGTAATCTTAGGAATATTTTGGTATATAGATATAAATAAATATTACTAATTTCTATACTAAAATTATTTATCCAGATATTAGTAAATATTCTTTAAGTAAATATTTTAAATATTTTTTTAAATATAAAATTTTTCATCAATAAATAATTTATATATTTTTTTATATAAACTTCTATATATATATATTTAGTAAATATTTAGTAGATATTATTTACTTACTAAATTTGTAGATTTAAAATACCGAGTTCGTTTAATATAATACTTCACTAATAAGTTATAAATAGCACATTTAATAATTAAACAAATTATGAACAGACAATGATTACTCTCGGAGTACTTTTGGCAAAATCAAAACAAGAAATAAGACTTATAGAATCGAATAAAATTATACTTGCAGATAATGGTATGACTTTAAAAATGTAATAAGTACTAATTATAGAGAGCATCAATATTTCATCTCAATTCAATAAATAGTTTATTTAATTTATAATATATCATTTATAGTAACCATATATTATTTAAGTTCTGAAGATTAACAAAGAAGTTATAATAAAAGTTTGTTTCATATTATGAAATAATTAAATTTTAGTTTATTTGGCATACCATAATACATGTACATGCTATTGACTATACTATTGAATTATATATATAATACTATATATAATACTATATAATACTATATAATACTATACTATTGAATATATATATATATATATATATATATATATATATATATATATATTCATAATTAAAATTCTTAAATGATAAATTTTATTATCCATAAATAATAGGTCCACGAAAACAATAATATTGGTATGCATATTTAAATCTATGTATGAACATTCACATTATTATTATTATTATTAATGTATCAGTGTTGCTTTTAAATTTAGTCGAAATGAATAACATTGAAATACAAATATTTGTATATTACGTCTACTGTTTATTTAGATGTAAATCAGTTTTGTATTATTTAGATCATTTGTATTGTACAATTTAGATAATGTAGTTAATATTGATGTATATATATATATATATATATATATATATATGTACGTATCTAACCATTATTATAGTATTCCAGTACACAAGTGTGTTCGAAGTACATTTTTAACTATTAATAAATAATGTAGTTTTACCTATTCGCGTATGCGTTACATAGCTTTTATACATTATATTAACATAATACTATAAAAAAGAGTGACTTAACTACATAGTATATAATATCTAAACTTTAATTTATTTATTTAATATCAATTATCGAATATCAACAGGATTCACTGATTCGGATTCAAGTAGTGAGTCTGTAATTGAAACATCACATTCTACTATGCCGGTAATTTCTATAACTATATTATTGTTTATTATGTTTGGTATTATTGTTTCGTGTAACTAGTAATATACTTGCATACGTTTTATTAAACCATATTAAATCATATACTATTGAGCCCTTGCATAAACACCAATAATAATCTATATCTAATATATTTAATAAATAATATATTATATTATACTATTCTATTAAGTACTACTCCTATAGAAGTAATTGTAATGATGTTTGGTATTACTGTTTCGTGTAACTGCCATACACCATAGTAAATGTATTATACCTTATTAAACCATATACTATTGAGCCTATGTTAGATAAATACCAATAATAATGTAGGATAATAACATTATAATATTGTTATATAAAAATTTAATAATTCATCAGTAATTTTCAAACAAAAGAAATCTAATTTTTAATTCAACGTTACCTTTATTCCCTTATTGTGTTATTAAATACAAAATAATAAATACTTCAATCTATATATATATATATATATATATATATATATATATATACATATATTCATAATTAAAATTCTTAAATGGTAAATTTTATTATCCATAAATAATAGGTCCACGAAAACAATAATATTGGTATGCATATTTAAATCTATGTATGAACATTCACATTATTATTATTATTATTAATGTATCAGTGTTGCTTTTAAATTTAGCCGAAATTAATAACATTGAAATACAAATATTTGTATATTACGTCTACTGTTTATTTAGATGTAAATCAGTTTTGTATTATTTAGATCATTTGTATTGTATAATTTAGATAATGTAGTTAATATTGATGTATATATATATATATGTATATATATATATATATATATATATATATATATATATATATATATATATGTACGTATCTAACCATTATTATAGTATTCCAGTACACAAGTGTGTTCAGAGTACATTTTTTACTATTAATAAATAATGTAGTTTTACCTATTCGCGTATGCGTTACATAGCTTTTATACATTATATTAACACAATACTATAAAAAAAGAGTGACTTAACTACATAGTATATAATATCTAAACATTAATTTATTTATTTAATATCAATTATCGAATATCAACAGGATTCACTGATTCGGGTTCAAGTAGTGTGTCTGTAATTGAAACATCACATTCTACTATGCCGGTAATTTCTATAACTATATTATTGTTTATTATGTTTAGTATAACTAGTAGTATACTTGCATACGTTTTATTAAACCATATTAAATCATATACTAGTGAGCCGTTGCATAAACACCAATAATAATATATTTAATATATTATATTATACTATTTTATTAAGTACTACTCCTATAGAAGTAATTGTAATTATGTTTGGTATTACTGTTTCATGTAACTGCCATATACCATATTAAATGTATTATACCTTATTAAACCATATACTATTGAGCCTATGTTAGATAAATACCAATAATAATGTAGAATAATAACATTATAATATTGTTATATAAGAATTTAATAATTCATCAGTAATTTTCAAACAAAAGAAATCTAATTTTTAATTAAACATTACCTTTATTCCCTTATTGTGTTATTAAATAGACAACATAATAAATAATTCAATCTATTTATATATAAATATATACATATATTCATAATTAAAATTCTTAAATGGTAAATTTTATTATCCATAAATAATAGGTGCACGAAAAAAATAATATTGGTATGCATATTTAAATCTATGTATGAACATTCACATTATTATTATTATTAATGTATCAGTGTTGCTTTTAAATTTAGCCGAAATGAATAACATTGAAATACAAATATTTGTATATTACGTCTGCTGTTTATTTAGATGTAAATCAGTTTTGTATTATTTAGATCATTTGTATTGTATAATCTAAATAATGTAGTTAATATTGATGTATATATATACATATATATATATATATATATATATATATATATATATATATATATGTACGTATCTAACTCTTATTATAGTATTCCAGTACACAAGTGTGTTCGGATTACATTTTTAACTATTAATAAATAATGTAGTTTTACCTATTCGCGTATGCGTTACATAGCTTTTATACATTATATTAACACAATACTATAAAAAAGAGTGACTTAACTACATACTATATAATATCTAAACATTAATTAATTTATTTAATATCAATTATCGAATCTCAACAGGGTTCACTGATTCGGATTCAAGTAGTGTGTCTGTAATTGTAACATCACATTCTACTATGCCGGTAATTTCTATAACTATATTATTGTTTATTATGTTTGGTATTATTGTTTAGTGTAACTAGTAATATACTTGCATACGTTTTATTAAACCATATTAAATCATATACTATTGAGCCGTTGCATAAACACCAATAATAATCTATATATAATATATTTAATATATTATATTATACTATTCCTACTACTCCTATAGAAGTAATTGTAATTATGTTTGGTATTACTGTTTCATGTAGCTGCCATATACCATATTAAATGTATTATACCTTATTAAACCATATACTATTTAGCCTATGTTAGATAAATACCAATAATAATGTAGGATAATAATATTATAATATTGTTATATAAGAATTTAATAATTCATCAGTAATTTTCAAACAAAAGAAATCTAATTTTTAATTCAACGTTACCTTTATTCCCTTATTGTGTTATTAAATAGACAAAATAATAAATACTTCAACCTTTATATATATATATATATATATAATATTATATATAATATAATTATTTTCACGTTTAATTTAAAACATTTATACAAATATATAATCAAAGCATTAGATTAAATAGGATTTTTGTTAACATTGCATTTATTGATTTCGCCTTTTTCCATTTATGCTATAAACTATTTAATTATATTATTAATTAAATTATGTTGATTATTATTTTAATTATTAATATAAATGAAAATTTATTATAATTATAGTTTACTTATTATTTAGAATGTTACTAATTTACTTTTAATTTTAGACCCTGGATGGTTTTTTACAAATATGATTATTTATATATATTATTTCATATATTATATAATATATGGATATATATATATATATATATATATATATATATGTGTGTTTGTATGTGTGTGTGTTTGTGTGTGTGCGTATATATAATAACAACACACTTACACAATTATAATAACACATTTAATAGAAAATAACCAAACTAAAATTGTAAGTCATATTCTATAATATTATAAAATAAATTCCAATTGTTTCGGAGAATTGCTTTATAATTAATATATTTTCCATTTCTATTGATTTAAATATTATGGATACATTTTAGTATTTTAATCATTTCTTATATATTGATACTATATAATATATTATAAAGTACTCTTTGACTATTAATAGATTATAGGGTGCACTTTATAGGAGGATATTCATATATAATATAGCGTCACTATAAAGATAATACAACTAACATTTTAAATTTTGTAAATATTATTAACTCCTTAGTCAAATTAATATTATTTGTAGTCAATGATAATTAAAATTAATATTTTATCTATGAGTTTAGTTTAATTATTACTATCATTTGATATTTATATATATATATATATATTATGCATTTCACAAATAATATAAAATAGTGAATGAAAAATACATTAAAATCATATCAATTTTTAATCATTTGGAAATTAATTAAATATTGATGATTATTAATAAATACGTTATGTTTTGTAGGATAGGTATAATTGTGTTAGAAAAATGATATAGTAATAATTCTAAAATATAAATATAGATATAAAATACTGTAACAAAGCAGTAATGTAACATAGAATATTCATATTTCTAAGAAAAGTTTTGTATGGAATTATTATTTCGAAATATAATCAAACACTATTATAAATTATTTTATGTTTATATTATTTTGACAGTGATTATTTAAGTAAATGTAAATTAAACATTACTTTATATCATATAGGATGAGGAATAGTAGTATTTATAATTTGAAATTATTAGTACTTATAATATTGGATATATTTGTTAATAAAATAATGTATTCTATCAGTTATATTGACTATATGATAATACATATTTATTAATGTAACTTATATACTTTGTCATATTCGATATTATTTAAAATGTAACTATCCTATAAATTTAATTCTAGATGACCACTGAGTATCCTGAAGGTAAATATAGAATAGTGTAAAATATAGTATAATAATAGTAGTAAATAATGTCTAAATAATGTATTACATCTAATTGTAGATCTTCATACAAATGTGTATATATAATATAATGGTAATATAACCATTCATATAATAGATACAAATGATATAATAATTAAACTATATATTTATAACGATATTAATATGAATAAAGGCTATTTATAAGTAGACTACCCCATATTTGATTTATGAGTAAAGTGCCTCATATTTCAGCTCTTCTATAAACTATATTTTTATTTTTTGACAAACTTAGATTATTACGTTAATAATAATAAAATATAATAAATAATAATATCAGAGTTCATGAAAATCCAGGGTTCAATGAATATTAAATCTTTATTTATAAGTATAAAATCTAAATAAATTAACATTGATTCAATTCAAACTTAAATAAAAGTCGAATGCGCATATAATTATTAATACAATATAAAATTAAATCAGAGAAACAAAGCGAGGTTAATATACTTATATAGTTTAGGTTAATAATATATTAAAAATATATATATTCTATGTAATAATGATATATTTATTCTAATATTAGTGTGTATGGGTAGTCCTATCATATACATTGTGTCTACTAAATTAGTAAGTCATATGCTTGTATTAAAATGATACGACATATGCTTGTATTAATTCGTATGTAAATAACATATCAGTTATATCAGTGATACTGGTTTTCCTTTGATAATATATAAATACTGTCATCAGAAAATAACCAAAAGAATAAAAGATACTGAGGAAGTAGAAAAAATACAAGAATATGAAGAATCAGCAAGATACGGTAAATTGTTTTATATACTACAATGCATTATGTTAATTTTAATTACAATACACTCTTAAGGTGGAGGGAGAGGGGGAGGGGGAGGGGAGGGGAGGGGAGGAAAGGGGAGAGAGAGAGAGAGAGAGAGAGAGAGAGAGAGAGAGAGAGAGAGAGAGAGAGAGAGAGAGAGAGAGAGAGAGAGAGAGAGAGAGAGAGAGAGAGAGAGAGAGAGAGAGAGAGAGAGAGAGAGAGAGAGAGAGAGAGAGAGAGAGAGAGAGAGAGAGAGAGAGAGAGAGAGAGAGAGAGAGAGAGAGAGAGAGAGAGAGAGAGAGAGAGAGAGAGAGAGAGAGAGAGAGAGAGAGAGAGAGATAGAGAGGAGAGTATAATATGTAATGTAATTATATTAATTATTAGTTCACATTCACAATTATACATTTATAAGTTAAAGTAGAAAGTCAAATGTATCTTGCAAATACATATGCTAGTTCATATTATATAATTATCGAAATGATTTATTAATTATAAATATTATTAATAAAGGATTACTTATTATATTTATTGTTACAATCACTTGTTTGGCTGTCTGCTCAATGAAATGCTCAAAGAAAGAAATAGGTATATACTAATTATATTTATTCAACATTTTATAATATGTATTTAAGATTACTCAGGTAATCTGGGCGCACATTTCTTCTATATCATATTACCATATAAGTAATCTATACCGTAAATGTAATAATTATTTATATTAATATTAAAATATATGTGTATATTGTGTGTATATATATAACGATCATTAAAAACCAATCCAAATCTTAATAATATTTTTAGTATATTAATACGTATATATACGAAAACAAGTACATTTTGTTTTAAAATTACACCCCACAGTAGGATTAACAAAATATTATAATCACTACGATATACTTATCAATTATCTGGATAATCTTTAATTATAGGGCTTACAATTTGCATATAAATAAATGTAATACAGTAGTTTTAAAAATTATTTTAAGTTGTATTTGTACCAAATGTTTAAATATCTCATTCCTATTGTAATTAAATCATACTATATACTATAGTGTATACCATACAATATATCGCATATAGTAAACTGTTTACAATATATGATACTTAAATAACAATACATATTATAATACATATAGTTATATCACATATTAAACTATATGTTACGTAGACAATTTATCTGAAACCGCGGAGATGGTGAAACAATCGGAAACGAATATTACAATGAATATAACACCTGATAAAATGATTCAATCTAGTAATGTTCTGTATGATTTCAACGGGTATAATATTAGCAATGAAACGAACTATATGTAAAATTGGATTTAACCTTACTACCATGTAACCATAGGTTAAAATATAACTATACCAAGAGTATACTATAGATAAATAGTAAACTATAGATAGTTCTATTACGTAATATTGTAAAAATTTTATTAAACTTTTATTATATGTAATATATTAAGCATAACATGATATATATATCACATCATATTATCAAATCTAGAATAAAGATATACGAAGAAAATTAATGAATTGAAAAAATAAATAATAATGAAATGCTATTTATTGTGATTTATTTTTAAAATATGCTTAACACAATTTCTGATATTACATGCTATATATAATATATAATATAAAACATATCATATTTAATATAATATATAAATGCTTACAATTATATGTAACCTGGTTTTCTGATATATATATATATATATATATATATATATAATGTTATATACTATAACATAATTGCGCATATTGAACATATAAATGTATATAATATTGATATAAATGAAACTTAATAACAATAAAATGTTAATAATAATTAATAATTAATTTTTTCAATGGTTTGTCTTGTAAATTTCTACATCATTATCCTTCAAATACGAATTTAAGTTATGATAATAGTATTTATTGATACGTAAACATGATAATTGTATTTTATTGAAATATTCAATAAATATTTAAAAAGTGATTAATTAAATAAAATCGATACAAATGTTCCAAAAGGAAAATAATTAGGAAAGGATTAGAAATGTTAATTGGATATTTCGAGATAATTCGATAAGATCAATAATTAATTTGGCTAAACAAAAATTTACTCTTCCTTAATACAAAAAAGGACTGAACTGATTAACATTTCTTCAGACACAACCTCCACTTTCCTTAATCTATACTTAAATAATATACAAGTTCTAACTACTGACTCAATTTCTTACCTTGGCTTTAAATTCAATGACAGATTTAATTTTGAAAACATATCAACACCCTGAATCAAACTACACCAACTTTCATAATCAACTTACGTAAACTGAGAACATTCAAAATAGACCAATGACTTACTGAATGCCTACTGATATCCTATTCGACAACATTAATAGTCATACCATCAGAATAGATCACCGACTTCCCAAACAGACCACGTGAGTCAGAACACAAGTTCGACTAAAACTTAACGGGCTGACTACCAACGATGTAATTACCTACAAAACTATGACTATTTTGTAATCTTTTATCTCGCAATAAACTTTACAACCTATATTACAAAATCTTCACTAAATCACTTATGAGACTATTATGATCATACAAACTAGACCTACATAATGCACACCGTATTTTTTTCACACATATCGGTAATAGGAAATGTATTTGGGTTTCCCTACATTTATGGAACAAACTAACCACCTCAATACAAATATTAAATGTAAGGTAGTGAAATAAAAACTAATTAATTATTCCTAATAAATAAATAAAATCTCTATCTCTTCTTTGAATTTTCTTTCATTTATTACTACACCTACTCGTTCAAGTGCGTAAATCTTTTTTTTTCGATAATAATAATAATGAACGATAATTGTAACATATCTGTATTTTATAATTGTTATTTAAATTTCGTTTTCTAAATTATTTTACATATTCTAATACATATTAAGTATCTACAATATAACCAGAAAACATAATTTGCTGAGAAACATGCTATGTTTAAAAAATAATTAATTTTAACTGAAATATTAAAATAGTAATAATTCTCCGATAGATTTTGAATGGTTTTAAATACAGCAAGTACATATATTCTTCATATAAAGTTTTTTATTTGAAAAAAATAATTTAATTATGCTGTTTTATATAAAATATTTAAAACTTAGGTATAATTTATTATATGAGATCATGATATTTTGTCTTAGATTAATATATTATTATATTTGGTTTAATATTATGCATTAGTTTAATTAATTTTCAGTTATACTATATAGCAACTCGTTATGTTAAAATAAAATAAATATTATTTTTTTAATTGAAAACAATTTGATATTTAATAAAATTTAAATTAGAAAATGTAAAACTAATATGTACTTTATTTTAATTGAATCATAAATAATGAAATATTAAATTAAAATAATATTTGTATTAATATGTATCTAAATATATCACAACTGCATACAATTGTTAGTATTGCATATATATAATTATATATATATATATTTAATATTTGTTAGACATTTGAGTTTACTTTATATGTGACACATTACTAATTAATCCTTACTTTTAAAGAGATACAACTAAAGTTATTATTATTTAGATATTTAATCAGTGGTGCATTCGTTTAATTCACACAACAAACTAATAATATATCTTTGAGTATATATTTAATATTACAATAATAAAGTATATACTGACATATTGTTTAATATATATTATATACTATATCTTAGTAATGGATACTAAAATTATATCACCGATATTATAGAACATCGCTTATAATTTTAATTACAATCGTTTTAGAATCTTAATAACTAGCTGATACTAGATACAGTCAGTTATAGATAATGTACTGTATTTGAATTATTCATAATATTATGTAATGTAATAAGATAATTCTAATTATCTTTTACAATTATATAGAATATTGGATTAAAATGAAATCGAATAATATAAAAATATATATTATATAAATTAATAAAATTATATTATTATTTCAGAAAGAAATAAAAATTAATGCGAGCAAAAACAATAATAATACGGCATGCCAAAAATATATTTGTATTATTTTGCAGTCTATTGTTAGTTAAAATGTTGCTTAGGCTCCACTAGCCCATGTCTATTTAGATCTTGGTAGTTTAAATGGGTGCTTAGCAATGACACTATCCTCTCACTGATTGACTAGTTTAAATGAGTGCTTAGTCGTGTTCATTATCTTCTCACTAGTTTACTAGTTTAAATGATTACTTAGCGATGTCACTATCCTCTCACTGGTCGGTTAGTTTAAATGAGTGCTTAGTGGTGATCATTATCCTCCCACTGGTAAGATCTAAATAGTGATGGTATAGTGGAGTATCCTCCATCTACTATAGACTGCAAATACATATCAAAGAAGGCCGTATTATTATGTATATAAAACGAATCGTAAACCTAAGTATCGTTAGTATAATACATATAATAGAATATATATACATACATATATATAACAAATTAATCTTTAAATATTTTGATAATTAAATTTTTATAAAATAGAATAAATTATTAAAATAATAATTCTGTATATAATATGCGCATATACATTATAAGTTAATTTCCTTTAAATGATAATTTAATCTGATTTAAATTTAAATGAATTCAATATTTAACAGATTCCGTAATATGTTTAATGATGTCATAAAACCTAAAGCAATTTCTATATATACAAAATCCTCGAATTATCTGACATCTAAAGCATATAAGAATACTAAACATAAGAATACTTCAAATATAAAGCATACCTATATCTAATGGATCACTAAACACAAATAATTGGCATAAAGCATATCCCACACCAAAAGAACCAACCCATATGGAAGAAAACTATAAAAAAGACAAACATTAATTTAGTTAAGAAGACATTCTCAAGCTCACCGGAAAGAATCAGAATGCAATTCGAGAATATTTCACTTGACCAACGAAATGTTCTCGGATTGCATTACCTTCTTAATTTAATAAATAGATATAAATAAAGTATTACTTTTATTATTTTGATATTATATATTATATGAAATATATATTATAAATATAAAATATTTGAAACTAACAAAATTAATATAGTAAATAATATGTTTTTCAAAATAAATAAATAATCTAGGTAATAATTGTGGTACTATGGGTGAATGAGTAAATGAGTAAGTAAATTATTGAATGAGTGAGTAAGTGAGTGCGTGAGTGTGTAAGTTATAGAGTGAGTAAGTGGATGAGTGAGTGGGTGCGTACGTGTGTGAGTGAGTGAGTGAGGGAGTGAGTGAATGAGTAAGTGAGTGAGTCAGTCAGTCAGTCAGTGAGTCAGTCAGTCAGTCAGTCAGTCAGTCAGTGTGAGTGAGTGAGTGAATTAGTTAGTTAGTGAGTGAATGAGTGAATTAGTTATTAAGAAAGGTAGTGGTAATATGTTAGTGAGTGTGTTTGTGAGTGAATTAGTTAGTGAGTAAGTGAGTTAGTGAGTGAATTAGTGAGTGAGTGATTGAGTGTGTGTGCACGAAAATACAATTTTTACATTGTTCGAAGGTGAGTGTAAGTATTATTTACGAAATATAACAAAATTAATATTGTAAATAATACGTATTTCAAAATAAATAAATAATCGATGTAATCATTGTGGTAATATGTGTAAGGAAGTTGCGTGAGAGGGAAATGCATGTGAGGAAGGTATGCAATGCACATTGTGTATATGGGAGAAATGTATAGAGGATAGTTGGTGAAGAGTAGTAGTAAGGTTGGTAAGAAGTAAGTATTAAAAGTGGTAACGTAATATAGGCTGTAGAAATAAGTAAGGGCTTATTTATAGTTGAGTAATATATATAGTATTAGATACAAGTAGAGTGTAAGTCATTTTGATAATTCAGTAGCATAGGAATATTATAATGGTGTGCAAGGTTATATCAGTCTAGGTCATGTAAGTATTTGTGAAGTTTTGCTTTTAAATGTATTTGTATTATTTTCATTGGTAACGGTTACGTTTAGCTTATTCCAAAGTTGTGGACAATTGTTTGTTATGTCTTGTTTAAGCAGTTTTTTATTGGATGATCTTAGATTATGTTTCAGTTTTAATGTAATTGAGTCACTCATATATTTAAGGATATCAGTTTTTAGTGCGGTATGTATTATTGTTAGAGTTTTGTACATGGATATGGTTTTAAAGGTTAGAAATTTAAGTTTCTGTATAATGTGATGTGTGTTTGTTTAGGGAGTTTGAAAATAAGTCTACAAGTGTGGTTAATAATTTTGTTAAATCGTTTTTCTTGTATTTTAGGTAATTAAAAGTGAGTTGAAGTAGTCTAGTTTAGATACAATGTAGGCTATATATTTTATAGTTACATTGCTTAGATATTGATGAAAATATGCTTGTCGAAGATTAAATCAGATTCAAATATTACACCTAAAGTAGTTATTGTAGTCGTAATGGGTATGTCTTTATTTGCAATTTTAATAAGTGTGATGGGTGGTGGCGTATGACTTTTACTATGGAAAATGATGCATTCAGTTTTCTGTAAATTAAATTTCAAGTAATTATAAATAAAGTAATTTTCTAATTTCGTCGTTATGCTATTGATTTCTTTTAGTGTATTCGGTAAATCATTATAGGTTGTGGATATGTAAATTGGTGTCTCGTCAGCGTACATGTGGTATTTAGTATTATAGCAGTTCATAATTAAGTCGATATCGGATATATATATATTAAATAAAAATGGACCCAAGACACTACCTTGAAGTACTCCGATTTGAGAGCAGTTAAACATTTTACTCAGTTTATCAGATTTGATATTGAAGGTTCTCCCGGCTAAATATGATTTTATTAGTTTTATTATTATGTTATGGAATTCAATTGATTATAGTTTAGAGAATAGCATTTTGTGGTTTATCGTATCAAAAGCGCTAGTTAAAATATGAGAATTAAAAACGATTGTTTTTTATGTTATTAGAAATGTAATTAGTAAGATTAAGTAATAATGTTTCAGTGTTATGGTAAGGTTTGTATGCACTCTGCATTGGATTATCTAAACTATTGGTGGTGATATGTTTAATGATATGGGTGGCAATAATCCTTTCAAATATTTTTGATAGTAAAGATAAATTAGCTATTGGTATGTAGTTGTTAGGAATGGTAGTAGTCTAATGAAGTTTTTTTATGATTGGAGTTATAATGGAGTGTTTCAGTGAAAGTGGAAAGGTGTTATGAGTAATACATTTGTTAATGATATTAGATTAAATGAGTGAAATAAAGTGAATGTTTAATTTTAGTAATTTGGATGTCATATAAGTCGTTCAATATATGTTGAGGTTATAGTTTGTATGGCTTCGGAGATGCAAGTTGGTATTTTTAATTTGTCTACGTATTTATCTCTTAAATTGCTATCTGAGTTGAGTGATATTTCATTATAAATTTTATTTATTTTATCAATAAAAAAGTTTGCAAAAGATTCATTATAAGTTTTATTTCGCAAACATAAAGACATCGACATATATAGATAATTAAACATTACGAATTACCTAAAGGATTCATTAACCTAAATAATATTCAGATAAAGAATAATTAAATATAAATAATTTACATTCCTAAAGTATACCCAACAACAAAAGAAACAACCTTCTTAAAGGATAATTACAAAAAAGTACCTCCATTAATATAGCTAAGAACATTTTTTCACACACACAGGAAATCAGAAGAGAATATTTCACTTGACCAACGAAACATTCTCGGGTTGCATTGCCTTTTTAATCTAATAAATAGATGTAAGTAAAGTGTTGCTTTTATTATTTTTATATTAAATATCATAGGAAATATATATTATAAAATATTTGAAACTTGTTCAATCTATAAATAGTTATTATATATGTTTTGAGAATAAAATTTTAAGTTGCATTGAATTCAACAATAGTTGATTTGAGATCAATTAATTCTAAAATAATCATTATAATTAAAAGTTTACAATACGATATATATTATTATTTAATCAATATATTTTATAACTATAAAGATTATTTTAGAATATATATATATATATATATTTATATATACATATCTAAATTAGACTAATTATATATCAATATATTCACATGTATATTATTATACCTTACATTAATAATGATATTGTACAAATAACTATTATCACATTGTTGTCGATTACTGGATCAACTAGTGGTAGTTCTAAATACTAACCCGTCGCATAGACCAAACTCCTATACTCCGTTAATAGTGTTTAGTAGATTGCGATACTAATTCGCTATAGTACACCCACTTACCGAGAAAGAGCAAGGCTAGTTCTTTGAGACTGATGTCCTGCTTGTCAACAGTCCTGCATAATATCGAACTCTGTAATCCTCAAACACGTCGCGGTTTGGGTAGTCGTCGATCTTCATATCGAGTAAGTTGAAATCCTTCTTTAAGTTGTGACAGATGATCAAAGTGCTGTCCTATAATGTGTAATTTACTTATCAAGTAAACGAATAAGAAAGAGAGCAGTTAAAACTAACTGAACTAATATGTAAGTATTATCATGAATATTAGAAATATCTATTATATATATATATATATATATATATATATATATATATATATTATATATTTGACCTTAGGAAATTCTAATAACAGTTTCTCGAACATCCTCGAAACATGGAGCATTTTTTAGATCTTTCTCAGTAATTCAATAACGTTTAGTTATGTAATCCATCATTTGCTCATCGAGTGTGCAGAAATTATCCATTAGAGTTATGTTATCCTTGTCAACAATAGAAACGCGCACTTGAATATATCAATTTATATTTGTACATTCAAAAGATAATAAATAATATACCATAACTAACATTTAAATGTTTATATAAATAATCATCTAAAATGCAATAGTTTACTATATACATTTATAATACATATACTATTAATAATTATTAATTATGTAATATAAATTTTAAATGACATCGCATATGAAAGCGCATCAATTCATTCATTTAAAAAAAAAGCAAAAATAAAAATATTGGTAACTAAATGAATAACAACTCAACGAATATGTGAAAGTCTATCTCTACATTGTCCATAAAGCATTTGACAAATAGGGTAACATTTGATTTTACAGATACATAAGAGTAAATGCAATTGAAGGAACTGAACAAATCCGTCAAAGAACTAGAACTTGCAAATTAATATATAAGTAAATTAATTAATATATACAATGTAAAAAAGCATTAAAGAAATTATAAAATTAATAATCATATAAACAAATGTTAAGGAATTAGTTAAAAAAATTATATGATAATTTTAAAAATAGAATAAGGAAAATTTTAAATATTGAAACTGTAATATTATATCTTAAACCTTCACATAAATCATAAAAAATGTACAAAGTAATTAACAACATGGTTGAATTTCTCTTTGTAATGGCTCTAAAAAGTAATTATTATAATAAGTTATTCCTAATGAATAAATAAAATATCTAGCTCTTCATTGAATTTTCTTTCTTTTATTATCATACCTACACATTCAATTGTATGCGTAAATCTAATTTTTTTTAGATAATAATAATAATGAACGTTAATAGTAACATATCTATTTTATAATTTATTTAAAAATGTATTTTATAATTGTTATTTAAATATTTTTTTCTAAATTATTTTACCTATTCTAATACATATATATTATCTACAATATAACCCGAAAGCATAATTTGCTGAGAAACAAGCTATGTTTAAAAAATAATTAATTTTAACTGAAATATTAAAATAGTAATAATTCTCCGATAGATGTTGAATGGTTTTAAATATAGCAAGTAAATATATTCTTCATATAAAGTTTTTTTTTTTGAAAAATATAATTGAATTATGCTGTTTTATATAAAATATTTAAAACTTAGATATAATTTATTATATGAGATCATGATATTTTGTCTTAGATTAATATAATATTATAGTTGGTTTAATATTATGCATTAGTTTAATTAATTTTCAATACTACTCGTTATGTGAAAATAAAATAAAATAATATTTTTTTAATTGAAAACAATTTGATATTTAATAAAATTTTAATTAGAAAATGTAAAACTAATATTTACTTTATTTTAATTGAATCATAAATAATGAAATATTAAATTAAAATAATATTTGTATTAATATGTATATAAATATATCACAACTGCATACAATTGTTAGTATTGCATATATATATATATATATATATATATATATATATATATATATATATATATATATATAACAAATATAGCTACAGTTATTATTATTTTGATATTTAACCAGTAGTTCATTCGTACTATATCTTAGTAATGGATACTAAAATTATATCACCGAAATTATAGATCATCGCTTATAATTTTAATTACAATCGTATTAAAATCTTAATAACTAGCTGGTACTAGATACAGTCAGTTATAGATAATGTACTGTATTTGAATTATTCATAATATTAAGTAATGTAATAAGATAACTCTAGTTATCATTCGCAATTCAATAGAATAGTATATTAAAATGAATAAAATTAATTATTATATAAATTAATAAAGTAATATTATTATTCCAGTAAGTAAATGAAAATAAATGCATTGCGTGTACAAACAATAATACGGCATGCCATACACTCAACATGTGTTTGAGTTATTTTGCAGTCTATAGTTAGTTAAAATGTTGCTTAGGCTCCACTAGCCCATTACTATTTAGATCTTGGTAGTTTAAATGGGTGCTTAGCAATGACATTATCCTCTCACTGATTGACTAGTTTAAATGAGTGCTTAGTCGTGTTCATTATCTTCTCACTAGTTTACTAGTTTAAATGATTACTTAGCGATGTCACTATCCTCTCACTAGTCGATTAGTTTAAATGAGTGCTTAGTGGTGATCATTATCCTCCCACTGGTAAGATCTAAATAGTTATGGTATAGTGGAGTATCCTCCATCTGCTATAGACTGCAAAGGCATATCAACGGAGCCGTATTATTGTTTAAAGAAAACGATTTATAAACCTAATATCGTTAGTATAATACATATACTAGAACATAAATACATACATATACATAACAAATAATAATTCTCCAGATAATATGTGCGTATACATTATAAGTGAATTTCTTTTAAATGATAATTTATTCTAATATAAATTTTAACGAATTCAATATTTAACAGATTCCGTAGTATATTTGATGAGGTCGTCTTACCTAAAGCATCCTCTATAGATGATTACACAACATCCTCGAATGATCTGACATCAAACGGACGAGTAAACATAACTAATTGACATAAAGCTTACCCCATATCAAAAGAAATAACCCTCATTGAAGAAAACAACAAAAAAGTACTACATTAATTAAGAAGATTTTCTCAAAAGCACCAAAAATAATCAGAATGCAATTCGAGAATATTTCACTTGACCAACGAAATGTTCTCGGATTGCATTGCCTTCTTAATTTAATAAATAGATGTATGTGAAGTATTACTTTTATTATTTTGGTAGTGTATATTATATGAAATATATAATATAAATATAAAATATTTGAAACTAGTACGCATATTAATATATGATACATTAATATGTGATACGCCTAAAAATATAAGTAACATTCAATTCAACTATAGTTGAATTGAGATGGACTATTGTCCCAGGTTTTATAAAGTTTATAATACGAAATTATTAAAGTATTATTAACGAAATATAACAAAATTAATATAGTAAATAATATGTTTTTCAAAATAAATAAATAATCTAGGTAATAATTGTGTGTGTGTGTGTGTGTGTGTGTGTGTGTGTGTGTGTGTGTGTGTATGTGTGTGTGTGTGTGTGTGTGTGTGCGTGTGTAACATACAAAACGATTGTTTTTTATGTTATGAGAAATGTAATTGGTAAGATTAAGTAATAGTGTTTCAGTGTTATGTTAAGGTTTGTAGGCACTCTACATTGGATTATCTAAACTATTGGTGGTGATATATTTAATGATATGGGTGGCAATAATCCCTTCAAAAATGTTGATAGTAAAGATAAGTTTGATATTGGTATGTAGTTGTTTGGAATGGAGTAGTCTAAGGAAGTTTTTTATGATTGGAGTTATAATGGAGTGTTTCAGTGAAAGTGGGAAGTTGTTATGAGTAATAGTGAGTGAGTGAGTGAGTGGGTGAGTGAGTGTGTTAGTGATTGAGTGAGTGAATGAATGAGTGAGTGTATTAGTGAGTGTGTGAGTGAGTGAGTGAGTGAATGAGTGAGTGAGTGAGTGTGTGTATATGTTTATTCACGAAAATCCAATTTTTACATTGTTCGAAGGTGAGTGTAAGTATTATTAACGAAATATAACACAATTAATATTGTAAATACGTTTTTCAAAATAAATAAAATCGAGGTAATAATTGTGGTAATATGTGTAAGGAAGTCACGTGAGAGGGAATTGCATATGAGGGAAGTGTGCAATGCACATTATACATATGGGAAAACTGTATAGGGGATAGTATATAGAGAAAATAAGTCAGATATAAATGTACGTGTAAAGGAGGTAAAGTATGGTAGTGAGGTTGGTAAGAAGTAAGTAGTAAAAGTGGAAAAGTAATATAGGCTGTAGAAAATAAAGTAGTTGAGTATTGGTTTTTGAGTAATAGGTATTATATTAGGTAAAAGTACAGTGTAAATCAATTTGATAATTCAGTAGCAGTAGGAATATTATAAGGGTGTGTCAGGTTATATCAGTCTAGACCAAGTAAGTATTTGTGAAGTTTGCTTTTAAAAGTATTTGTATTATTTTCATTGGTAACAGTTATGGGTAGTTTATTCCAAAGTTGTGGAAAATTGTTTGTTATGTCTTGTTTAAGCAGTTTTTTATTGGATGATCTTAGATTACTTTTCAATTTTAGTTTAATTGAGTCGCTCATATATTTATGGATATCAGTTTTCAGTGCTGTATGTATTATTGTTAGAATTTTGTATATGGATCTGTGTTTAAAGGTTAGAAATTTAAGTTTTTTTCTGTATAATGTGATGTGTGTTCGTTTAGGGAGTTTGTAAATAAGTCTGCAAGTGTGGTTAATAATTTTGTTTAGTCGTTTTTCTTGTATTTTAGGTATATTAATTAAAAGTGAGTTGCAGTAGTCAAGTTTAGATAGAATGTAGGCAGATGTGAGTATTTTGAGTGATGTCTGATTAAGAAATTGTTTAATTTGTTTTATTTTAAATATTTTATAGTTACATTGCTTAGTTATTAATGAAATATGTTTGTCAAAGGTTAAGTCAGATTCTAATATTACACCTAAAGTAGTTATAGTTGTCTTAATGGGTATATCTTTATTTGCAATTTTAATATGTGTGATGGGTGGTGGCGTATGACTTTTACTATGGAAAATGATGCATTCAGTTTTCTGTAAATTAAATTTTAAGTAATTATAATTTAAGTAATTTTCTAATTTCGTCGTTATGCTATTGATTTCTTTTAGTGTATTCAGTAATTCACTAAAGGTTGTGGATATGTAAATATGTGTCTCGTCAGCGTAAATGTGATATTTAGCTTTATGTCAGTTCATAATTGAGTCGATATCGGATATATATATAATAAATAAAAGTGGACCCAAGACACTACCTTGAGTTACTCCGATTTGAGAGCAGTTAAAAGTTCTACTTAGTTTATTAGATCTAATATTGAAGGTTCTCCCGGTTAAATATGATTTTATTAGTTGTATTATGGATTCCAATTGATTGTAGTTTAGCGAATAGTAATTGGTGGTTTATCGTGTCAAAGGCGGCAGTTAAATCAAATAATATGAGAATTACATAACGATTGTTTTTTAAGTTATTAGAAATGTAATTAGTAAGATTAAGTAATAATGTTTCAGTGTTATGGTAAGGTTTGTATGCACTCTACATTGGATTATCTAAACTATTGGTGGTGATATATTTAATGATATGGGTGGCAATAATCCCTTCAAAAATTTTGATAGTAAAGATAAGTTTGATATTGGTATGTAGTTGTTTGGAATGGGGTAGTCTAAGGAAGTTTTTTATGATTGGAGTTATAATGGAGTGTTTCAGTGAAAGTGGGAAGTTGTTATGAGTAATATATTTGTTAATGAGATTAGAGTAAATGAGTGAAATAAAGTGAATGTTTAATTTTAGTAATTGGGGTGTCAAGCCGTCTATATAAATGTTAGTTTTAAAATGAGTTAGTCATATAAGTCGTTCAATATATGTTGAGGTTATAGTTTGCATGTCTTCGGAGATGCACGTTGGTATTTTTAATATGTCTATGTATTTATCTCTTAGATTTCTATCTGAGTTGAGTGATATTTCATAATACATTTTATTTATTTTATTAATAAAAAAGTTTGCAAAAATTCATTATTTGTTTTATACGAAATATAAAGATAAAGTACGTAAACATAAATACATCGACATATATAGATAATTAAATATTACGAATTACCTAAAGGATTCATTAACCTAAATAATATTCAGATAAAGAATAATTAAATATAAATAATTTACATTACAATACATAAGTAAACATAAGTACATAAAAGTACACCAATTAAAAAAAGAAATAATCCATCTGAAGGATAATTACAAAAAAAGTACCTCCATTAATATAGCTAAGAACATTTTTTCACACACACCGGAAATCAGAAGAGAATATTTCACTTGACCAACGAAACATTCTCGGATTGCATTGCCTTCTTAATCTAATAAATAGATGTAAGTAAAGTGTTGCTTTTATTATTTTTATATTAAATATCATAGGAAATATATATTATAAAATATTTGAAACTTGTTCAATCTATAATTAGTTATTATATATGTTTTAAGACTAAAATTTTAAGTTGCATTGAATTCAACAATAGTTGATTTGAGATCAATTAATTAAAAGTTTACAATACGATATATATTATTATTTAATATTTAGTGAATATCTTTTATAACTATAAAGATTATTTTAGAATATATGTATATATATATATATATATATATATATTTGCATCTACCACCTCAAGAATTTTAATAGCAGTTTCGCGAGTATCCTCGAAATATGGAGTATTTTTTAGATCTTTTTCAATAATTTCGAATTGTTTAGTTCTGTAATCCATCACTAGCACGTCGAGTCTGCAGAACTTATCCATTAGAATTATGTTATCCTTATCAACAATAGAAACGCGCCCTGGAATATATCAATTTATGTTTATACATTAAAAAGATTATAAATAATATATCATAATTAACATATAGATATTTATATAAATAAACATCTAAAAATTCCATAGTTTACTATATACATTTATAATACATATACTATTATATATTATATTAATATTAATAATACTATATAAAAGCCTATTTACTCAGTCAATAGAGAGATGAAATATAAAATAATAATTTTGTAAAATAAAAATAATACAAAAGAAATTATGTAATGCAAAAACTTAAATGCCCTAGATTGTTTGATAAGTCTATATATTAAAAGAGTAGATCATCTTTATTTAAGGAATCTAGATTTTTATATTTATATATATATATATTGTAAATATTTTTACAAACAATATAATTGTATTTATTTTTTTATTAATAACCTAAGATACATTTTAAATGAAACTGCATATAATTAACAACATGGTTAAAATTATCTTTGTAATAGCTCTAAAAAGTAATTATTTTAATATTACAAATTATATATTATTAAAGTATTATCAAACATTCAAATTATACTCTACAAAGAATGGTATGAGGATTTACTTTTACATTTCTTTTTATCGTGTTCTAATGTTATATTTTATATTCTCTTATATCCTTTATCTGAAAAAATACATATTAATCTTAATTTAAATATTCTAAGTATACTTATTCGTGTGTATAATATCGAATAATACATATATATTATCTACAAAATAACTCGAAAGCATAATTTGTTGAGAAACAAGCTATGACTAAAAAAATAATTAAGTTTAATTGAAATATTTAAATAGTAATAATTCTCCGATAGATGTCGAATATTTTTAAATACAGCAAGTAAATATAGTCTTCATATAAAGTTTTTTATAGAATGAGTTATTTGAAAAATATAATTGAATTTTGCAATTTTATATAAAATATTTAAAACTTAGGTATAATTTATTATATAAGATCATGATATTTTGTCTTACATTATTATATTATTATAGTTGGTTTAATATTATGCATTAGTTTAATTAATTTTCAGTTATACTACATAGCAACTCGTTATGTGAAAATAAAATAAAATATTATGCTTTTAATTGAAAACAATTTAATATTTAATACAATTTAAATTAGAAAATGTAAAACTAATATTTACTTTATTTTAGTTGAATCATAAATAATGAAATATAAAATTAAAGTAATATGTGTACTAATATGTATCTGAATATACCACAACTGCATACAATTGTTAGTATTGCATATATATAATTATATATATATATATATATATATATATATATATTTAATATTTGTTAGACAATTTAGTTTACTTTATATGTGAACCATTACTAATTAATCTTACTGTTAAAGAGATATAACTACAGTTATTATTATTTATATATGTTATCAGTAGTTCATTCATTTAATTCACACAACAAACTAATAATATATCTTTGAGTATATATTTAATATTAAAAATAATAAAGTATATACTGACATATTGTTTAATATATATTATATACTATATCTTAGTAATGGATACTAAAATTATATCACCGATATTATAGAACATCGCTTATACTTTTAATTACAATCGTATTAGAATCTTAATAACTAGCTGGTACTAGATACAGTCAGTTATAGATAATGTACTGTATTTGAATTATTCATAATATTATATAATTTAATAAGATAATTCTAGTTATCGTTTACATTTTTTTTATATTATTCGATTAAAATGAAATCAAATAATATAAAAATATATATTATATAAATTAATAAAATTATATTATTATTTCAGAAAGAAATGAAAATAAATACGAGCAAAAACATAATAATACGGCATGCCAAATATATATTTGGGTTATTTTGCAGTCTATAGTTAGTTCAAATGTTGCTTAGGCTCCACTAGCCCATGTCTATTTAGATATTGGTAGTTTAAATGGGTGCTTAGCAATGACACTATCCTCTCACTGATTGACTAGTTTAAATGAGTGCTTAATTCATTATCTTCTCACTAGTTTACTAGTTTTAGTGATCCATTAGATATCGTTGTGATTTATGTTTGGAGTATTCTTATATTTTGGATATGCTTTAGATGTCAGATAGTTCGAGGATTTTGTGTATATAGAGGATGCTTTAGGTAATATCATCTCAACAAACATAATACGGAATCTATTAAATATTGAATTTTTTTAATTTTAATTATTATAAGTTATTCTTAAAGTAAATTTACTTATAATATATATGCGCATATTATCTAGAGAATTATTATTTTAATAATTTAATCTATTTTTTACAAATTTAATTAAAAACATTTACATATTATTATTTTATATATATGTATGTTTGTGTATTCTATTATATGTATTATACTAACGATACTTAGGTTTACGATTCGTTTTTATACATAATAATACATCCTTCTTTGATATGCATTTGCAGTCTATAGTAGATGGAGGATACTCCACTATACCATCACTATTTAGATCTTACCAGTGGGAGGATAATGATCACCACTAAGCACTCATTTAAACTAACCGACCAGTGAGAGGATAGTGACATCGCTAAGTAATCATTTAAACTAGTAAACTAGTGAGAAGATAATGAACACGACTAAGCACTCATTTAAACTAGTCAATCAGTGAGAGGATAGTGTCATTGCTAAGCACCCATTTAAACTACCAAGATCTAAAAAGTCATGGGCTAGTGGAGCCTAAGCAACATTTTAACTAACCATAGACTGCAAAATAATACAAATATATATTTGTCATGCCGAATTATTATGTTTGTTCTCGCATTTATTTTCATTTACTTTAAAGGTGTGCCAAAAAAAACCAACCCATATGGAAGAAAACTACAAAAAAGGACAAACATTAATTTATTTAAGAAGACATTCTCAAGCGCACCTGAAAGAATCAGAATGCAATTTGAGAATATTTCACTTGACCAACGAAATATTCTCGGATTGCATTGCCTTCTTAATCTAATAAATAGATATAAATGAAGTATTACTTTTATTATTTAAATATTATATATTATATGAAATATATATTATAGATATAAAATATTTGAAACTAGTACACACTATGATAAATTAATATGTGATACGCCTAAAAGTATAAGTAACATTCAATTCAACTATAGTTGAATTGATATGGACTATTGTCCCAGGTTTTATAAAAGTTTAAATACGATGTGCTATTTAATATTTAATAATAAATAACTTATAATTATAATGTTTATTTTAATACAAATATAACCTCATAACTGTCAATACTACAAAATACTACTTTTTAGATTAGTGATCTTAAGAGTTTTCTTATATAGTAAACCTATACTACCACGGTAATGAATGTCTAGCCTAGGAAGGTGAATAAAGTTAGTGGAGTCAGGAATTGGATATGAAATTAAAGTTAGATGAATGTATATTAACCAAGTTTCTGTTAGCGCTAAGATGTCATGTCTAATTAGATGAATATATCTAGGACCAAGTCTAGTTTATTACGAATGGAGCAGGTATTGAGAGTGTAGGCATTTATTATTTGATTGTGATACTATTAGACATTGGTTTTATATATTGTATTGTGTCTGGAAGTAAAGATGGGAAGTAGGATTAATGTATTTATGATAGTAAACAAGATTTATATTCATTATCCGAAATAGCGATATCCTTAGATGACCAATCAATATGTAAGTTTATACGATATTTTAATTCAAATTTATCATTATTATTATTATAAGAGCATTATTAAGTTAACGGAGTTAAGATAAATTTAAAAGCCTGAGATATAACGTTATTTCTTAGTGATTCCTGGAGTGATCTTTGTAAAATAAAATCTAAAGTAAATATTTTTGAATCTTGAATCATTCCTAATTATTCTAAGAGTATTATTAAATATATTACTAGTGTTACGAATTAAAGAAAACAATACATAGAGTTTTAATGAAGTTATAAGAGGATATTACATTAGGAGAAATATTAATTTTGCTTGGTATTATATTTAAAAAGTTAGGGGTGTTCATTATACTCCCACTGGTAAGATCTAAATAGTGATGGTTTAGTTTAGTACATTTGTTTACACACACCGGAAATCAGAAGATAAAATTTCACTTGACTAACGAAATGTTCTCGAGTCGCTTTACCTTCTTAATCTAATAAATAGATGTAAGTAAATAGATTATTTTTATATTAAATATCATTGGAAATATATATTATAAATATAAAATATTTGAAACTAGTTTAAACTATGATACATTATAAATAATTATTATATATGTTTCAAGACTATTATTTTAAGTAACATTAAATTCAACTATAGTTGAATTGAGATCATTAATTCTAAAATAATCAGTATAATTAAAAATGTACTATACGATATATATTATTATTTAATGAATATCTTTTATAACTATAAAAATTATTTTAGAATATATATATATATATATATATGTATATATATTTATATATACATATCTAGATTAGACTAATTATATATCACATGTATAGTAATATACCTTACGTCTATAATGATATTTTACAAATAACTATCATCAGATTGAAATTGTTGTCTATTACTGGATCAACTAGTGGTAGTTCTAAATACTAACCCGTCGCATAGACCAAACTCCTATACTCCGTTAATAGTGTTTAGTAGATTGCGATACTAATCCGCTATACTACACCCACTTACCGAGAAAGAGCAAGGCTAGTTCTTTGAGACTGATGTCCTGTTTGTCAACAGTCCTGCATAATATCGAACCCTGTAGTCCTCAAACACGTCGCGGTTTGGGTAGTCGTCGATCTTCAAATCGAGTAAGTTGAAGTCCTTCTTCAAGTTGTGACAGATGATCAAAGTGCTGTCCTATAATGTGTAATTTACTTATCAAGTAAACGAATAAGAAAGAGAGCAGTTAAAACTAACTGAACTAATATGTAAGTATTATCATGAATATTAGAAATAACTATTATATATATATATATATATATATATATATATATATATATATATTTATATATTTGCATCTACCAATGAACCTAGAAATTCTATAAGCAGTTTCTCGAACATCCTCGAAACATGGAGTATTTTCTAGATCTTTCTCAGTAATTCCGGAACGTTTAGTTCTGTAATCCATCACTTGTTCATCGAGTCTGCAGAAATTATCCATTAGAGTGATTGTATCCTTATCAACAATAGAAACGCGCTCTAGATTACATCAATTTATATTTGTACATTAAAAAGATAATAAATAATATATTATAATTAACAATATTTTGGAAATTATTTAACCCTTTTTGCGTTAATTAATAGATTTTAACAAATCATTAAAATTACTATTTATTTGTTCGATATATATAAACATCTAAAAATACTATAGTTTGTTATATAATTTTATAATACATATAATATTAAAAATATTATAGAAAAGCCTATTTCTCAGCCAACATAGATATAGATGCAATATAGAAATGCAACAGATTTATAAAATAATAATTTTATAAAATAAAAATAATACAAAAGCAAATATGTAATGCAATAAATTTAATAACCTAGATTGTTTGATAAGTCTATATATTCAAAGATAAGATAACCTTGATTTAAGAAATATAGATTTATATATATATATATATATATATTGTAAATATTTTTAGAAACTGTATAATTAGTATTTCTTTTTTTATTAATAATGTAATATTAATTTTAAATGAAACTGCATATGAAAGTTCATCAATTCATTCATTTTAAGAAAAGCAAAAATAAAAATATTGGTAACTAAATGAATAGTATAAATATCAAGTAAAATGTAACTCAACGAATATGTGAAAGTCTATCTCTATATTGTCCATAAAGCATTTGACAAATAGGGTAACATTTCATTTTACAGATACATAAGAGTAAATGCAATTGAAGGAAATGAACAAATCCGTCAAAGAACTAGAACTTGCAAATTAATATATAGATAAATATAGAAATTAATTAATATATACAATGTAAAAATGTATTAAAGAAATTTAAAAATTAATAATCATATAAAGAAATTTAAGGTAATAGTTAAAAAAGTTAAGGTAATAGTTGAAAAATTATGTAATAATTTAAAAAATAGAATAAGGAAAATTTTAAATATGGAAACTTTAATGTTATATCATAAACCGTCAAATAAATCAGGACTTGCTTTAAAAAATAATTATTATAATATTACAAATTATATATTATTAAAGTATTATCAAACATTCAAAATATACTCCACAAAGAATGGTATGAGGATTTACTTTTACATTTCTTTTTATCGTGTTCTAATTTTATATTTTATATCCTTTATCGAAAAAAAATACATATTAATCTTAATTTTAATCTTCTAAGTATACTTATTCGTGTGTATAATATCGAATAATAATCTTAAATTATTAATAGCATTTGTAAGACAATATTAAATAATACTCTGAGTGTATATACAGTATATCAATATTATGTATAATTATTATTACTAAATAAGTAAGGTCGCAAGTGAAATAAAAACTAATAAATTATTCCTAATGAATAAATAAAATCTCTATCTCTTCTTTGAATTTTTCTTTTATTACTACTCTTTCAATATTGTGCGTAAATCTTTTTTTTTCGATAATAATAATAATGAACGATAATAGTTATATATCTGTATTTTATAATTGTTATTTAAATATCGTTTTGTAAATTATTATATATATACATATACATATATACATATACATTATCTACAATATAACTCGAAAGCATAATTTGTTGAGAAACAAGCTATGTTTAAAAAATAATTAATTTTAACTGAAATATTAAAATAGTAATAATTCTCCGATAGATGTTGAATGGTTTTAAATACAGCAAGTAAATATATTCTTCATATAAAGTTTTTTTTTTGAAAAATATAATTGAAGTATGCTGTTTTATATAAAATATTTAAAACTTAGATATAATTTATTATATGAGATCATGATATTTTGTCTTAGATTAATATAATATTATAGTTGGTTTAATATTATGCATTAGTTTAATTAATTTTCAATACTACTCGTTATGTGAAAATAAAATAAAATATTATTTTTTTAATTGAAAACAATTTGATATTTAATAAAATTTTAATTAGAAAATGTAAAACTAATATTTACTTTATTTTAATTGAATCATAAATAATGAAATATTAAATTAAAATAATATTTGTATTAATATGTATATAAATATATCACAACTGCATACAATTGTTAGTATTGCATATATATATATATATATATATATATATATATATATATATAACAAATATAGCTACAGTTATTATTATTTTGATATTTAACCAGTAGTTCATTCGTACTATATCTTAGTAATGGATACTAAAATTTTATCACCGATATTATAGATCATCGTTTATAATTTTAATTATAATCGTATTAAAATCTTAATAACTAGCTTGTACTAGTTACAATCCGTTATAGATAATGTACTGTATTTGAATTATTCATAATATTAAGTAATGTAAAAAGATAACTCTAGTTATCATTCGCAATTCAATAGAATAGTATATTAAAATTAATACAATGTATTATATAAATTAATAAAGTAATATTATTATTCCAGTAAGTAAATGAAAATAAATGCATTGCGGGTACAAACAATAATACGGCATGCCATACACTCAACATGTGTTTGAGTTATTTTGCAGTCTATAGTTAGTTAAAATGTTGCTTAGGCTCCACTAGCCCATGACTATTTAGATCTTGGTAGTTTAAATGGGTGCTTAGCAATGACACTATCCTCTCACTGATTGACTAGTTTAAATGAGTGCTTAGTCGTGTTCATTATCTTCTCACTAGTTTACTAGTTTAAATGATTACTTAGCGATGTCACTATCCTCTCACTAGTTGGTTAGTTTAAATGAGTGCTTAGTGGTGATCATTATCCTCCCACTGGTAAGATCTAAATAGTTATGGTATAGTGGAGTATCCTCCATCTGCTATAGACTGCAAAGGCATATCAACGGAGCCGTATTATTGTTTAAAGAAAACGATTTATAAACCAAATATCGTTAGTATAATACATATACTAGAACATAAATACATACATATACATAACAAATAATAATTCTCAAGATAATATATGCGTATACATTATAAGTGAATTTCTTTTAAATGATAATTTATACTAATATAAATTTTAACGAATTCAATATTTAACAGATTCCGTAGTATATTTGATGAGGTCTTGTTACCTAAAGCATCCTCTATAGATGATTACACAACATCCTCGAGTGATCTGACATCAAATGGACGAGTAAACATAACTAATTGACATAAAGCTTACCCCATATCAAAAGAAATAACCCTCATTGAAGAAAACAACAAAAAAGTACTACATTAATTAAGAAGATTTTCTCAAAAGCACCAAAAATAATCAGAATGCAATTCGAGAATATTTCACTTGACCAACGAAATGTTCTCGAATTGCATTGCCTTCTTAATCTAATAAATAGATATAAATGAAGTATTACTTTTATTATTTTGATATTATATATTATAGGTAATATATATTATAATTATAAAATGTTTGAAATAATTACAAACTATGATACAATATAAATGTAAATTAATGTTAAGCCTAACTATAATTAATGTTAAATTCAACTATAATAGAATTGAGGTGGACTATAGTCCCAGTTTTATAAAAGTTTGTAATACGATATGTTATTTAACATTTAATAATAAATACCTTTTATAACTATAATGTTTATTTTAGAACTAATAGAAACTCCCTACTGTCTATACTAAATAATCATATTACATATAATACTAATTTATAACTTAATTGTAACCTCCCCAATAAATTAACCCCTCGTAACTATCCCTATCTTAATATATTACACATGGTTACCCTATAAGATAATATACAGTAACCCTAGCTCAATGAGTGATTAAGCGAGTCAGTAAGTGAATAAGTGTGTGATGTTTACATAGGAGGATTTATACACCTAATAGCAATTATAAATTTTGTAAATATTATGAATTCCTTAGCAAAATTATAATTATTTGTAGTCAATGATAATTAAAATTCATTTTATTTATATGATTATACTATACTCATGTATAATATAATTGTTACTCTCGGGGGATATATGAGTATATGTAATTAGCCATAACCCTAGATTATAATATAACTTTACCATCGAGTATACTATAGATACATAGTAAACTATAGATAGTTCGTTTACGTAAGAAAAATTAAAAACATGACTACATGTTCCACCGAAAAAATATTTTAAAGAAATTAAAATAAAATTGCTTCACAAAAAATAATATGAAACAAACTTATAAAACATTTGACGTTCTCTTAAAAACATTAAAAATTAACACAAAATCTGAATTCCCTGTAATTGGTGAATCTTTTGCAAACATTGTTATTGATAAAATAAATAAAATTTATAATGAAATATCACTTAAATCAGATATCAATTTAAAGGTATAGATACATTGACTAACTAAAAAAAACTAACTTACATCTCCGAAGCCATACCAATATATATTAAATGACTTATAAGACTAATTCATTTTAAAACTAAATTTATATAGACAGCATGACACCCACAATTACTCAAACTAAACATCCACTTTAATTCACCCCTTTACTCTGATCTTATTAACAAGATTACAAGATATACTTTTCGCTAAACTTCAATCAATTGGAATAATAATTACAACAAAATAATAAAATCATATTTAATCGGTTGAACCTTCAATATTAGATCTAATGAACTAAGTAAAACATGTAACTGTTCTCAAAGTCATATGCCACACTCATAACATATATTAAAATTGTAAATAAAGACATACCCATTAAGACTACATAACTACCTTAGGTATAATATTTGAATATGGCTTAACCTTCAACAAGCATATTTCATCAATAACTAAGCAATGTAACGATAAAAGGTTTAAAATAAAACAAATTAAACACCTCCTCAATCAGACACAACTCAAAATATTCACATCTGCCTACATTCTATCTAAACTTGACTACTACAACTCATTTTTAATTAACATACCTAAAATACCAGAACAACGACTTAACATAATTATTAACCCCATTTGCATATTTATTTTAAAACTTCCTAAACAAACACACTTCAAATTCTACAGAAAAAAACTTAAATTTCTAATCTTTACATACAGATATATTTACAAAACTCTAACAATAATATATACTTCACTGACAATTGATATCCCTGAATATATGAGCGATATAATTAAATTAAAACTACAAAATATTCTAAGATTTTCCGATATATTATATATCGATACATCATGTAAAATTTCATAATCGCTTTGTAACACATATGAGCGATCAAGCTCCCCCTTTAGACTATTACCTCTTTATGCTACAAGAATTTTGAAATAATGTAGATTTGTATATATTCTTAATATAGAGATATATTTATTTGTATATTTACTAATATATTACAATTTCATTTGGTTACGTAATATATATTATTTTATCTCCTAATAAATTAATTAATAATAATAATAATTCAACAATATCTATATATATATATATATAAATATATATTATTATCAAATATTTATTGTAATAAATATTATCTTTGGTTAAAAAAATTTAATATCACATGATTTAAAATTTTTAAAACAAATTCACTGAAATCAAATTTAAAAATATTAGTTATTAAATAATTAATATTTGAAAACTATTAAATGTGTAGTAAATAAAACAAACGATATATTCAATAAAATCTATATATTTTATAAGAAGTAGTATTAATTTCCATATTCATAGGTATCTTGAATTCATTTTTATAAATTATATTTCAAGATAAATATTATTTTTATATTAGAAACTAAATAATTATCAACTTATAATGTCCACACAAAAGTCTCGCTTATTAAAGGTTTATTATTAATTTACTAGAATAGATAAATATATTGTATACCAATTTATTATATGTAAACATTTATAATCCACTTTTATGTATACAATATTATGTTATATATTTGAATACCAGTCACATCAAGCAAATACAAACCGGGCAAAGTTAATTCGAACTATACATTTATTTAGTTAATTTGTTTATTTTCGAATTGACTATGCTCGGAGTATTTTACTCTACAATACTGGATACCTTTTTATTTAAATTAATATATATATTTTATAAAATTTACAAATATAATATTTAATTATAATTTAATTATATTTTATAATTTCTTCTTATATTTAGTATATCTATATAACAGGTCATATTATTAGGCGATGGAGGTGTTGGGAAAAGTTCTCTTATGAATAGATTTGTTATCGATCGTTTTGATTCAAATTTATACCATACGATTGGAGTTGAATTTTTAAATCGTGACATAGAAATTATAGGTTAAAAATTACTACATCAAAATCATAATATTTATATTTTATGTAAAGATTAGAATGTATTAATCATTGTTTACTATATAATATATATGAATCTATAAATATACATATATATATATATATATATATATTAAAGTTTAAATTATGATATTCATACTTTTGTCTAATATTATTTCAAATTCAATAATATCTAAATATGATTATTTTTTGAATATATAAATAACCTGATACAACAATAATGTAATAGTTTTGTATAATATTGTGAAGTGTATGAAACATATGCAATGTCATTTTGCTGGCTTTAAGGATTAATTTATTCATTATTATTTAATTTATTTATATTTTTTAGCGTATATGTAATTTTTATATAGGATAAATTCAATCATAATGTTTGTCAGCGATAATTTACTAAATATCATAAAATATTATTAATAGTTTATACTCCTGTGATTATACATTATCATATGATTTGCTAATTACTCATTTCATTATCCCATTATTAATCTTCTTGCTTCTGAAATCAGTTAACGGCAAAGAAATAAATGTAACACTTCAGATTTGGGATACTGCAGGTTTATTTTTAAAATATCATATTTCATTATATATGATAAGATTATAATAATATAATAAAATATTGAATGCTATTTTCTTATATGCCTACTTGGTAAAAAATCAAGATCATTTAATTTGTGCATTGCCTAATTTTTTTTATGTTAACTAGTAATTTGTAAAGCACATGAAATTATTTCATAAATCTGTTACATAATCCCCTTAGCCTTCGAAGTAAACGTGGTAACTTAATAGTTTTATAAAATCTTTTGATGTGTACACAAAACTAAAAAATAATATAAAAGAAATTATGCAATGCAAAAAATGAAATTACCTGGAATGTTTACTGGATGGTAGCATTTAAATATAAAATAAATTATGCATTACTCATACAATTTTTACCATTAATTTTTAGTTAGGTGGTTTGTAAGCAATGTAAATATATACATTATAACACATGTTCTAAATAAATATTTCCTATATAATATATATATATCAACATTTAATCAACTATATATTTTATTTTATATTGTTGTACAAAATTAATATTAAATCTTATATATTTATTTTAAATAAAAAATAAACATAATATATTTTAATGCAATAATAAAATATATTTTTATATAACAAAAAAACTTAAATCATCTGTATCATTTTCTATATCAAACCTAGAAATCTCCCCAGGTCATTTCATTTTTTTACATTGCATAATTTCTTTTATACTATTTTAATTTTTTTTAATACCCAGTAAACATTACAGGTATTTTCATTTTTTGCATTGCATAATTTCTTTTATACTATTTTTATTTTTTTTTAATATCCAGTAAACATTCCAGGTATTTATATTTTCATTTTTTGCATTACATAATTTATTTTATATTATTTTTTATTTTTAGGTACACATCAATAGATTTTTTAAAACTATTAAGTCACCCTGTTTACTGGGGTATCATATGATTTTATAAAATTATAACATCTCTTTGTTTGCTGGGAATATTTAAAATATTAAACTTGTTTACTTTTAAATTATATTATAGTTTAATACTTTAATTTATTAAAAATATTAATGTATATAAAAATTATAGTGCAAAAAAATTAAGTTAATTTATTTACAATAATTTAGTGTAAAGGATACTATAAAATTAATAATATAATTTCTATAATTATGTTTTAATTCATGTTTAGTGTCGAGTAAATAAGATTACTCCGGATATACTAATGTATTAACATAGTATTGTGGTTAGATGATAATAATATGGATTCACTAGTAATATATGAAATGGGTATGAAATTAGATTTACAAATTAATTGATCCGTTATATCATAGGATATTTATTTATACACTTATTATGTAAATGTATAATTTAATAATCTATCTTACACAATATCAAAATCTAGATATAATAATAATAATTACAATATTGTAATTATCCTAATTAAAAGTTTTTAAATAAGGAATATATTTAAATAATACATAAGTAATGTATATTATATAAATAATTTTAAAAAGTTCATAGCTATTTTAAAATATTAAGACAAATTGAATAAATATTTAAAAAATGATTGAACATAATTAAGAATTACAGAAAAAAATCTTTTAACTTATTTGTGTAATATATAAATATAATAATAATTTATATTTAATTTATATACTTACACTTTGAAATTATGCAAGGTTAATTCATTTTAATTAAATTAGTGAAAATAAACATGAATACTTTCAATTTTGAATACAAAATAAATTTAAAGATTGTACACATTTCACCAATCAGCTATGAGAATGTTAAACTTTTATATATAGAAACACCATTATTAGAAATGCATAGATATGTTTTTAGCCAATCAAAACACTGCTGAAATTCAAAGTGTAGCATTGTGAATGCAGCCTTTATATAATACAAATAAATATCTGTGACAAATATAATTTCTAAAACTATTACATATTTCTGCTTGGAAAGAAATTAGCAAACATATAGATGTAATTATTTTATAAAATTTTTACTTTACGAAAATTGTTAGCCAACATAATACAAATTATCCAATACAAAAGGTGATTTAAATTGAATTTTATCGCAGGTAATTTTCTATATATTATTTTATTTTTTCGTTAACCCCACAAAAGGATTTAAAAAATACTCATATATTTGTGTATTCTGTTATTAATTACAAATTATATATTACAAGTTTTTTATTTGCAAATTTTTATGATAAATTAAATAACAAAAAATATCCTACTAATATATTTTTGTTGATACTTTATTTATTTAGTTTGCATTTGTAATTAATCATTATGATATAAAGATAAGGAATGTTTATTTATATTATGTTTTAAATTAAACTATTGTTGATATTATTATTAGTCATTATTAATGATATCATTTTTAATTAACTCTATATATGATGTTATGTAGTTATTGTTAAAATTAATTATTTATATTTATTTGTTTATATTTGAAAGGAATACAAATATATTTCAATGGATAATGAATATATTATGTATTTTATTATTATTAATATTTTGTCATTGTAATTAATTAAAGATACATTGAGGTTTATTGATGATGATTATTGGTACATTATGGATACATTGTATAACATTGAATTACAGATACATATAAAGAGTTACAAATTAATAGTAATATAATTGTAGAGGTAATTACAAGTTTACATGGTAGATTAGTAGTAACTATATTTCCATAGATTTAATATTGAATTACGCGGATCTATATATGATTTCATCTATAGATAAATAAAAATTTTGTAGGAATATTCGTCAAATTTTATGTTGGAGCTATCGGGTGGATGATGCCAACATTAGGTAGATTAAGCCACGAGTGTAGTTCAATCCCTCAGAAGTAGATTGTAAAAGTATCTCTTATTATAAGGTATTTTTGTATACATTTTTGTACAAGGTATAAGGTATTTTTTATCTCTTTTGGTAATTCAAACATTAATATATTGTTTTTTAATTATTTTCTTGACAGTTTTGAATTCAATACACGATTTGAACGAGAATATCAGATATCAGTATATCATTAAACAACATTCAGAAATAATAATGACTTGGATTTAGTTTCACATATTTTGAGAACAGTTATTGTTGAATATCTACAACACAAATTAATGTTCAAGTCAATTAGCCAATTTGCTAGATTGTAAATCAGAACCATATATATCATTAATCTGCGATAGGAGAGTGTGATTAATTTAATATTTAATAAACTATCTGAATAGATATGAATTGTCAATATTACATCTTAATAAAAATTGGCGTCAGAAGTATTTACCTTATCAGTGTTTACGGTATAATCTAAAAAGTCTAAAAAGTTGGATAAATCAATGTAAATAAAATATTGAAATAATCGGTAGATACAATAAGTTTTGTGTATTATAAATCTATATAGACGATAATAAATTATCCAGTTCCAATTTTGATTAATATAATATACTTGAATTTATTTATTATAGAATATAGTCAAGAAAGGATAATTTCTTGGTTAGTAATTTATATCAAAGAAATTACTATTATATAAATAGTACATAATACATTAGTTACACATTAGTTACGGTACGTAAATGATAACTAGAGGAAACATGATACACAATAACTTTATGGGAATGGCGTGAATTAATATTGAATTAATAAATATTTGTTTTAAAAATTTATTTCATAAAATTATAATTTATTTAATTTTATTAATGTTATAATAGTATATATTGTCCTACTTATAAATAACTTTATCTAGTGATCCATCAATTATTGAATTTTATTTTTTATAAGATATGAATCGAAAAATTATTTCGATGTAGTCTATTTTATGTAGTCTATCGTATTAACTTTACTCTATAGCAATATTTGAACCATAATTAAAATCCAGTCATCCATATTCAACTAATAACCATTTATATCAATATATGGAATTTATCATTTTTATAAATAAAAAAAATATATATTATACTATATAAAAATAAAATATAATTAATCGTGTTTGTCTAATAACTCTATAAATATATATACCAATTTTTAATTTAATATTTTTAAACCTAAGGATATTAAATTCTCACATATAGTTAAATTTTTAAAATATACAATTAATTGAACCTATATTATTCTTTATATATAGCATAATACTTAAAATATGTACAGGAGTAGCTATTTCTTTTCATACTGCATTCATTTTGCATGAATCATAACAAATTAGTTATACAATTATAAAACAATAATTTATAACCTAATGCATATTAAAAAGATATATTTGCTAATTACCTCCCATCTTTGTGAGGTTTGTTTTACTATTTACAAAATAAAATAGTATTTACAATATATATTATTATAAATATTTAATACTCATTTTTTGAAAACTATTTTTTATTTTTATATTTTCCATGGATTTAAAATTTTCTATTTGAAATTATAAATTTATGAGTTTTCCTATTCCCATAAAATTAATGCTCCTATAAATACACTTTATAATATACACTAACTTTATGTTAAATATAACAATATATTGTGTACATAAATTTATAATTTTCCAAAATTATGACTTTTTAATTTATGACTGTAAAATTTACATTGATTTTAGTTATACTTTTTATATAGAACATTTATATAGGATTTATTCTGTTTGCTGTTTTTATATCTATATATTTTACAATAATATTACATACATTTTTAGATAATTTACATTATATTTTCACTTATATATATTTTATTTATTATATTTTATATATTCACTGTATTAATAGATGGTGCACCTTTTCTATTATCATGTGTCTTCAATATAGGTGATTTATTGTTATTAGTTATTGGCATTACAAATAAATTATATAGATAGTCCTTATAGTATATATTATAAACAATAATATAAAATGTACAATGTACACTGTATACCTTATATTTACAATAACATGTATTTATATTATTGATATAGAATACAGTGACTTTAATGTAGATTGTAAATATAGATCTGTCCTCAAATTTATTTTATCATGCTGACGTTGCATAAGAAAATTTAACAAACAAAAGGATATGTTTTTATACATTGTACATTATACATTTTACACATTTTATTCATATCTAGCACTATAAACTCTATTCCTTCCTCGCTTGATCCTACTTACACCAGTTATTAAATAGGACAGGAGAGATTCCGATCACTTCGAACGCCGTTCTATCGCGGAGCAGACTGTTGTCTATTGGTATTTGGAGTCGACGATCGGCGTTCTTTTGAGGAACTCTCAGACTGGCGTAAAGAGTTCATTCATTACGCTGGTGTTAAAGATGACTTCCCATTTGTAGTGTTGGGCAATAAGGTTTCATTTACGTGTAATTAATTTTTTTCTATATTTATGAATGTATTTATGAATGAATTTTAGTGTATACTCATTATTATGTATTAATTTTTTGGTATATTAAAAATTATTATTTTAAAATCTCGAATGATCATAAAATGAAAGTCAGATATTAATTATAAAATATTTAGCTAAGAATAGATATTTAGAACAACGATATAAATAAAGTTAGAGATGATTTTACTCGGCAGATTGATATGGAGGAGAAACGGCAAGTTGCAGATGAGGAGGCAATAAATTGGTGTAGGACCAATACAGTTGCCCGTCCAACGGACCTCTCAAAAGAACACAACGCAGACGATTCAATCAAATACTACAGCACCAGCGCTAAGGTTAATACATCTATCGGAGCATTATACAGATTATACAGACTTAGTAATTAATGCATATTTTTTAATTAATATTAAAATATTTTTTTTGTTTACATTATGAAATATTTTTATTATATATCATAATATATCATAATATATCATAATTCATGACAATAGGATTCTCGTGGAGTAAACGATGCATTCATAGATGCGGCCAGGAGGGTATTAAAGTTATCACTAGAACAGGAATCCTTACTACCTTCGCAGGTTGGCGAGTTCATTAACACTTTAGTATTACATATTGACGAGATTTACTCTTCATTATTCATATTTAATAATATTTAAACTTTTCTAATCATTTAATAAATTAATCTGTAATTAATTACATAAATATTTATAGAACAAATGTTTCAATTTCACTTTAGTTTTTATTATTATAAAAAAATAAAAGTAATATATAATGAAAAGCTACGTATCTTTTGCTATATTATAATTGATATCAAATTCTTAAAATTTAATAATGCTATATCTATATTCTTTTCAATAATTATATATTACCATTTTATATATTACCATTTTCTAATAATTTAGTAATTTACTAAACATGTAATCTAACTAATATACTATTTTTCAGATAGACTCAATCATACTGAAGAACCAAAACAGTGCTACTGGAGGATGTGCTTGTTGACACCAAATAACACTCCATACATTGACACACTACCATTATATATTTAAAGGACAAATTCAGGAACTATGTGATAGTGTGTGATTTGTATATGAATTTATTGTTTTTCTATATTACCAAAGCTCGTGGTAATACTACTAATTAGTATTATGGTATATTATGGTTTTTGATTTACACATATTATAATTCAAAATATTTATTAATAAAATTATTTTTACAATAAAATCAGTAAATAAAAGTAAATAAAATCAAAAATAGGGCGACAATATTCTATAATATTAATAAAATGTTTGCATAATAAATTGCATAATAAAATTATTTAATGGAACAAACTATTTCATAGTTAGTTATATAACTAACTATTTAATAGTTAGTTATAGCTATCGGGTTATTAGACAAACATACTAAACAGAAGAATGCATACAGATATGATAAGTGTGTTGAATGCAACAGATGATGATGATGAGTAATTATATTTCAAATCGCGACAAAACTCACCAAAGTAATTTTCATTACACCTGAAATTATAGTTAAAATTGTGACTAACAATAAATGTATAAATATAATATTTTAAAGATCTATTTGAACTAACAAGCACTTCGTGATTCCATCTTCTATAATGCATTTTCCGGAGTTACAATCACCATTGGTATCATATAAGGCACATGGATTTTGTTTCAAATTTACTGTAAACATTATTACTATTTATACATTTTATTAATTTTATAAGATTACGAGAGAATAACATTATATGCTATATCTATAATACAAAGGCTACATTATTTAATCCTAAATTATAGTTTCCAGAATACTGATAATCCAACTAAAGTAATTTGTAAAGAAAAATCCCATTCGTACAGATCCGTACAGAGGTAAAATATACCAATAAAATTAATGAGCACTTAAAAAGACTCTAATCTAGGAGGAGAAAAAATTGAAATTTTAAAAAATGTTAGTCATATTCCAAAATATTTTCATTCTGAAAATTTAAGGTATTGCGCAATCGTTGCCTCTTATTTGCAGCATTCGTAAAGCTCCGAAAAGTTTCTAAACTTTGAAATATTTAGCAAATATTTGGTTAATGAGCATTTGAAAAATATTAATTACGGAAAAAAAATTCTAGTATTTCTCGACGTAAATTTTTCATGGCATTGAAAAAAATGTATTTAAATATCTCTTAGAAAATTAAAACTTATTTCGGCAATAGATTCGGAAAACTCCAAGAGTAATTACACTAAATATATAATTAAATACCAATCGTTATATATATTTTTTTATTTGTATTTTAGATCTCAGTCTGACGAAATCCCAACATTAAATTTTAGTAAACAGCATAAAACTCGACACAATTATTTTACATCAGCGGTACTAAGTTGCATTATTCTCTTATGTAAATATTATTCTCCTTTTCTCTTGAACTTAAAATAAATCAAATTAAAATATCATAAATTAGCTAAAACTGTAAGCTTTGAATTTTTCAATTTATCTCTAAATTTTTAAAAATTGTACACCCATACATATATATATGTATGTATGTATGTATGTATATATATATATATATATGTATGTGTTCATACAATATTATGACACTAATGAACGGAGTTGGTCTAAACTTAAAGCGTGTACAATATATGACCTTCAGACTAAACTGTGACACTAACCACCAGCATACATTACGCATGAACTACATTAGGCTGCAATATTATGACATAAACCCCTAGCGTATAGAATATATGAACTGCACTAGGATGTAATATTATGACACTAACACCCAGTATGGAGAATGTATGAATATTACTAAGCTGAAATGCAATGACACTTCCTTAATTATTAAAATTGATACACTATATATTATTGAGTAAATTGCGCTTGTATTTTATATATAATAATTATAGAAGTTTGTATAACAGATATTAAGATAATGTATATAAAAATATTATAAAATCGAATATTTACATTATATAAATTTTTAAGCTACATATAATTTCACAACTAATAATTGCTTCATTATAGTTTCAGCCAACATTACTCTTGTCTACCATGTTACAAGGCAATCAGGAATGTATCGTAATGCAATTCATTATTTTCACCCATTTTGGGTCTGATTTTAAAATACATATTAGATTATATTAATTTTATATATAATATTACATAAATATATACGTATTATTATATATATTATAAATATTATATAAAATTTATTATTCAAATTTTAGTTGATACTATTTTGAGTACGTCTGGTAACCTGATATGATAATATAACCATCGAAGTTGAAATGGTATTACTAACAGGTTTTCCCCTTTGCAACTACTTTCGGAGTATCTAGTGGCTTTACCAAATCATTTTCAATCTCTATATCTGCATCCTCGGTTATTTTGACCAACTTTTGTGTTGTATTTGTAATTAATATAAAATTTGATATTACTTGAAATAGAATTATAAATAAGCAAAATTTATTATAAATATTCAAACAAATTATTAAAGAACCTCAGATGCTGTCGTATAAGTATTTTTCATCGACATCTTATTAAATTTCACCGAATAATCGATACCGAGACTTCCCGGATAGAATCGAACAATGTGCACAGACTTGAATCCATTTACGGTTTTGTACAATGTAGTCAACTGTCGTGTAAAAATAGGTATAAGTGTAATATTCATTTAAAATTGTAATTGGAAGATTATAGAGATTCTCAGAAATTCAAGAATCAAAGAAAATGAAATAGTATTTTTAAATAAATCATCAACTTACTGATTTTTCAATATTATCTTTAAGTTGAAGGCTCTCAATATTTTTCATATTGTAATAGGAATTTTCCCATTTCTTATCAACTCGGATTGAAATAGTTATGTAATCTCTTGCTGTAAATGTTGAAATAATTTTAATATTAATTTATAAACTATCTGAAATATTCAAAGATCATTAGAAATCATAAATTCAAGTTTACTTGTCTGCAGTGGAATTGGTGTATCAGTCATATCAATTATGTTATCACATCGTTTAATTATTTTTTCCTGAATGGTTTGTGCTAAAAAAAAGGTCATGATATAGTTATAGTATAGTATAGTTATAGTATAATATAGGTATAGTATAGTTATAGTATATTATAAGTGTCCAAAGAAAATATTCTATTATCTCAAGTTTTTAAAATACTGAATTATTTACTGAATATTTACTGAATATTACTCTAAATAAACCATTGATCATCTTGAATATATATGAAAAGCATTGACTTTTATTTATTCCTACCAAACAAATTCCTGTATTCTTGATACCACTGAAAGCATATTGATTAGAATGTGAATAATTGAAATCTAACATTTTATAAATAACAATTATTGCAATATCTTAATATAAACTCTAATTTCGCATACTGCATACTTAATTCTATATTGATCTAGTTCGATATAAAATATAATATCTAATTCACTATTAGAGGTTACTTCCTAATTCATACTTTTCATAAAAGCTGGATTATACTTTTATAATAATTTAATAAATATCACTCGGATTGCCTTTGGGTAAAAAACTTGATTGAGAGAATATCGCTTATTTACGATTTTCAAACCCATTACCTACCGACAGGTGTTGGCAAGGCCGGTTCGAGTGAGTGTGAACTCTTTTAAGGAGTTGATGAGATCGGAGGCGCAGACTCGCATAGAATCCAGGCACACTGTATGGAAACGAGTAGAGTAGGTGACTACGAATCACATAAATGAACCCTAGATACATTTAATTTTAATACTATGGTATAATTCATTTTATTGGTTTTTAGCTCAATAAATAAAGATATACAAAAATGAATTATAAATAAATAAAAGTAAAAATCATAAATAAATGTGTTAAAAACTATATTAATACACCCACCAATGTATTCGCACGATACTTTATTATTGAGAGGATGAGCACTGCACAATTTGATATCGTCAAAGCATTTAGTGATTCCATCATTACTTCTGAGAACAATATGTTAGAAATATTAATAACAAAAAAATAATCATAAGTGTTTGTCATTTACACTTTGCTCTGGGTTACTCATTTCAACCGAATAGTAATAGATAGAATTTCCCAAGTTTTATTATTATAATATAATTAATTATTTTGGGAAATAAAGACATTAATAAAAATTGAGAACATACAATGGAATATTAATTGGGTTGATATGTAAAAAAATTAATAATTGTGACACCTATTTGCATATATATTTAATTTATATATTTAATTAAATTAAAGTGTGATTTTAATTTTAAATCTCTATAATCATTATTGATAAAGAAGTTTTTGGGAATATTGAAACTTTACTTATTTTAATTATCTTATCTATAATTTATAATCAATATTAATTATTCAGAAACAAATTAGATTAACTAAAAAGATACAAATTTATAAACAAAGTTATTGTAAGATCCCTAATCTCGAGGATAGGAAAATAGAAGAAAGAATTGAAGTACACTAAACTCACTACACTAATCCCGTTACCTGCATTGTTCGAGGGTCATAGAGGATTGTTTGAAGAGTGCATCGGGTTGGGCAATTAAATGCGAAGTCAATGAACTCAGGCAGCTATTTGTAGAATTCAGACAAGCTACGGAGAAGTATATTCATATTAGATGTCTTGTAAAATTGTCTAAAGTGTTGTTCTATTTAGATCTAATAAAATGCGGAAGAGTTTTCAAAGTAAGCTATAAACATTATATTTAATGAGTCGCACTAAAAAGAAACCTCGAGAACATTGCTACACAATTTATAAAATACGATATTACTCCGTGGATTCCTAGACCCAATAAACAGACGAGGTACGAGTCGAATTACATGTGATACTTACGCATATTGCAGATATTGGAGATGCTAATCAGAAATTGATGCATTACCCGCAAATCAGGGGGGGTACACTTGCCATTGGCAATGGATTCTTTGTGGCAATCCAATAGCTGATCTTTTAACCTAAACCATAGTCGAATAAGAGAAGGTATGTCGTACAATTCATAGAGATATAGAAGTCAAATGCTATTAACCATGACCAACTCATTACTATTAATTATTATTCTAATGAATAAAAGATGATTGTTTAGAGACTTAAGCCAGATATTCTACTCACTTGCAGATAATTGTGAAGTCAGGGTTCTTCAGACCAATATTTCCATTGTAGAATTCAACCTTGGCTTTCAATGCGAGTTTTGAGTTGCATTTATTGACTTCCTCCAAGCAAACTGCAAATTGTTGATGCAGAAGTTAGAAGTGTGAAGTCATCACTACATAAATTGTAATCATAGTCTAGTAGACCATAGTTTAGGAATGTCTGGACAAATAAATAGATAATATTATGAATAGATATAATAATAGATGAACAATTAGATCAAGTAGATATAACATCTGGACAGTAGCGAGCAGGAAGATGGGTAAATAAAATCTTCACGTAAAACTTCAAATCAATGTCAGAATATAATCTAGTATTATATAATTGAAACTATTAAATTATACAAACCAAGTTTAGAGCAAAACTGGTCCAAAACATATTTGAAATTCTGTTTAATTACACAATATTAGTTTTTCATTAATCGATTAGTAATTATTTATAAATATTGAATGAATAATTAATTAGTAGTTATTGATTAATTAATTAAATTATTGAAAGGAATTTTGAAAGTGATTAAATAATAAATATTATTAAGATTATTGGATCTTATAATTAGTGAATTGGTTTTTTCATTTAAATACAATAATTGGTTGTGTTCACATCTGATTTCGTGTTATGCTTATTCTATGATGAGATTGGTTGGAATCACGTTTATGTATTAATATTAATAGTTCATTTATATATTTCTATAAATAAAAGTGTAATGTTCTTATAGGTAATTATTATTATTACATATATACAATACCTTATTTTATTTAAAATTAAACTATTATTTATTTAACTAATTGTAATATCATGAATAATTTCAAAGTGTATATACAAATTAAATATAAATTATTATTATATTTTTATATTAAAAACATAACTTAAAAGATTTATTTATGATATTGCTTGTATACTATTTTTTACAAAATGTATTTGAATTATTAAATTATTTTCATATTTAAACATGCTATGAAATTTTTAGAATTGTTATATATTTCTAATTTAAAAGTAAAATTGTTATAATTTTGTTATTAATTATTATTATGTCTAGATTCTTATATTGTGTATCTTATAAGATAGATTATTAAATTATGCATTTACATAATAAGTGTATAAATAAATATCCTATGATATAACGGATCAATTAATTTGTAAATCTAATTTCATACCCATTTCATATATTACTAGTGAATCCATATTAGTATCATCTAAACACAATACTATGTTAATACATTAGTATATCAGGAGAAATCTTATTTACTAGACACTAAGAACATGAATTAAAACATAATTATAGAAATTATATTATTATTTTTATAGTATCCTTTACACTAAATTATTGTAAATATTGTTTATTATTATATACACCTGTAATATATGATAGTTTATGTAATTAGGTGTATTGTACAATCATTCATTTATCATACAATAATTGTTAGATGTGTACAATAGCTGCAAATTCAAACCTACTATTCTAAATAAACTCTTTTAAGCTTTCCAATATAAATCAGACTGTATGAACAAGTAATACAAATGCTACTGGTTAATGTAATTCAAATATACTATGTAATTATATGTAATGTATATGTAATGTATATGTTAATTATAAATATATATGTTACTCAGTATCATTTTTAAAGTTAAAGTTAAAGTAAATCTATTTCAAATAAATCTAATTCATAATTGTATTTATTATAAACAATTAACTAATTATTATATAAATTAATATTTTACAAATTTTTAATTTTAAATTGATAAAATAAAAGATTATTTATAAGTCTTATTTACCATATAATTTTTTAATTTACCTTTTCACAATTATTATTTTATTAATCACTACTAAAGTATTACATAGCATTTCGAATAATCATTTGAATTCTGTTAAGAATTCTATTATAAGAAATGTATAATTAATTATTTATAACATAGAAGAATTTTAATAAAATAATTAACTAGTTTTATTTTTATCGAAAATAAAAATATTAATTTAGAAAATTGTATTAATAATCAATTCATCATTATGTTGTTAAGTCAATGATTGAATAGGAAATATCATATGTTTTCAGTGAGACATATTCAAATAGTTTGTTATCTATTCTGTCAATCTATTTTCAATAATATTAAATTACAAATATAATATTAAATCTGTTTGTGCATTAATACATGTTTATATATTTAAAATTAAAACAATTGTCAAGTTACTTAAGTTATTTATATAATTATAATTATGTCAAATTAATAGAGTCAATATTATACATGATTATTCATATAAATTGTAGTATTTAATTTGATGTTATATAGAGGACCAATTTATATAAACCTAAATATATATAATAAATGTGAAATATTATTATAATTTTAATTGTTGCTTCAATATTATTTTCAATTTAATTCTATTATTATTTAATATTATACATTTATGAAATATTATTATATAAATAAAATAGTTTCCATATAATTCTGTAAATTTCTTTGCAAATTTCCTATCACTGAACTTCTAAATCAAAATATTCTAGAATAGACTAATATTACAGAAAGTAGGTTAGCTATATAAATTTTATAAAATAAATTATAGCTTTTATTTAGAATAAAATAATGATTCCCAAAAAAGTGGGCAGGGCCATTAAAAATTTGATTTTCTTGCTATTTTTAAAAAGTAAAATAAATGAGAAAATAGATATTCAACAATGATAAGCCAGTATAAATATTTATGGACATTTCCATTATTAACAAATAAGTCTGTAAAGTTATTTGATCTATTTACCTTAAGTTCAAATGTTTCCTTTCCTTTGTCTTCAATACATTTTTGGAAATCAGTTCGAGGAGAACTTTATAATTTGAAGTTAATAGGTAGGGTATGTTAGCAGATAATAATGTTACGGTTAATAGTAGGGCATGTTAACAGATCTAGTCTAATGGGTCATATTAATAAACTATGTTAACGGGAAGAGGAAACAGAAAGATTATTATTGAAGGATTATAACCGAAATTAAATAATATATATATTTAAATACTAATATACCAGCATTAACAGATTGACATCGCATATATTTTAGACTACTACATATTCATTACTAATATAACCTTTATATCCAGATATATCACATCCTTTATATCAGTCTTTCATTTGTAACACACATAACTAGTAACACATATCTCCTCTCTAGTTCCACCTCTTACACATACTATACATTACAATACCACCTAAAGTATCTCTGGCATTATTTGTTCTTTCCCGCTAACACTATACACGCCAGTTTCCTTCTCTTCTTATAAACCTTACCACAACTAGTACGAAACTCAAAGCTCCACAAACATAATCTACACTATGGTCAGCAAGTGAAAATCCATGCACATTAAACACTGCGAACATACAACATCGCAAATGAATCCTAGGCGCATACTGCATAGAGGCAACCACAAACCCACAAATGTCGTGGTTTATAGGAGATTTCATCAAATCTTCAACGATAGTTGCATAGTCGTCGAGCTGGGAGTATTTACTGTAAACTGTCTTTGTGAAGTCAGCGATATAATTAGCACACTGTGCTAATTCCTTAATAATATCTGAAATTAGGTGTTAAGGACTAT
>OZ038315.1:29593006-29640506 GCA_964035775.1 Osedax frankpressi
GGAGGGGAGGGGAGCCACTAACTTATTTTTGCGCACATTTGTTTCAAAGGAACCATTGAAATTTGCCAGATTTGTTTCACTGGAGCTGAACACTGCTCTTCAGGATTTCCCTTATCAAAACAACTTAAAACACTTGGTAATTCACTGTGGTTGGATAGTAGTAGTTAATGGGCTAGGGTATAGTTAGGTTGCGGATAGAGATTATGGAGTCGTTAGTATGAGGAAAGGATTAACAGCACTGGGGAGAGATTAGTATAATGATTAATGGATTTTAAAGCTTATTAGAGTAAAAAGGTGTTGTTCGGATGTGGGGATGGGGACAGATTAGTTAAGAGGGAACTATATATGGTTAAGAATAGGTTTACAGGATGGGAATGGCTTAATAATGTTGGTAAGGATTACATAAATGGGGAGATGTTAATAGGGTTGGAACGTATTACTAAAATAGGAAGGGATTTGTTGGCTTTATAGTGATTAGTGAGGTTATTACTAGATTGGATATAGATGAAGTATAAGAGTTGAGTATGTATTGGGTTTGGGGTGAGGTGTAAGGGTTAGGGATAGGAGAGGAGTAGAGTAGGGGAGAGGTAGGAACTTGGTAGGAAATGGAAGGACCGTGGTTTTAAAGTTAGGTTAGTGCATGCTATTATAATAAAGGTAGTTGTTGAGAAGTATTAATAAATAGTAATGTAAGTGAAGTCTGTTATCTGTCCCTGTTATCTAACGGAGACTGTCTGACTAATCTGAATCTAATAAATCATAAAATTGAATACATCTATTATGTTTGTATATGTCATCTTTTGCATATCTATAGATAAAGTTATCATTCAGAATTTCTATTTATATTATGTATTGAGTTGACAATCGTACTACAATAGCGCTATTGTATTTTTTATGAATCTTTTATGTATCTATTACTTGAAGAACTGCTTTAGGCAGAAAGGAAAGATGATTCGTTTGCTTTTAATTAGCAAGCTAGAGTATATACTCTATATATATAATGATATAATGTATTATATTAGATGTTCTCACCAACTATATAGTATATAGTTTGAATTATAGATACATAAAAATAGAATAATCAATATAAATAGGATATACATCTGTACAGTTGTTTTTACTCTATATAAAAAGATACATTAGGGGAATTTAACATATACACTACATAATATATATAATTCCTATGTATTTATACTCATATTTGTATTTATTGGTGAATTTACTGGAATACATACATATTATACATACACACATTATATATAATACTTATTAAACTGAACACCATGATATATAATATACAAGATAAACAAGACTGTAACTACTAATTACAATTACTAATTATTATATAACTACTAATTACATACTACTAAGTTACAAGTAACAAGTAACTAAGTTACATAAATAGGTTACATAACTAAGTTACATAACTAAATTACATAACTAGGTTACATAACTAAATTACATAATTTTCAAGTAAACATCATTCTAACCCAGATTTACCTCATACATGTTCTGATTTAGTTAATATAGACCAAATAGTAAAAATATCCCAGAATTACAAATCTTTGGTATTCTACATCTACTAATCTAGGATACATGTCTTACAGAAAACTTACAGAAAACTTACAGAGAACTTACAGAGAATATACATACAACTCGTAGACAACTTACATACAATTCATAGACAACTTACAGACAATTTACATACAACTTACAGATAATTTACATACAATTGAAAGACAATTTAAAGACAACTTAAAGACAACTTAAAGACAACTTAAAGACAATTACAGACCTGCATATCTGCTCAATGGCGGCTACTCCCAAATCGTCGATAGAAAATGATTTAGCAGCACGACGCATTATATCAAAAGAAGTCTTAGCACATGTTCCATATGCATCCACACATACTGTTAATAATAGGTGTATATAAATCATACTGAATCTTCCATCTTTATAAACAAAGGTGTTAATATTCATTGAACATGAAAATGAATATTATGTAAGAATATTAAGATTATTAATATTTATATTAAATTTACATTTCTAATTAAAAATTAAATACTTGCGATGCCATCTGTGAATATATAATATATTATTTCTAGTTATATATTGTTAATGTATATGTTATCTACTGTTAACATACTATTAGAGATAGGGGACACATGTAACTAATGAGAGTTTTTAATGTGAGTTATTAATTTAATATAAAAACATTAGCATTATATATACACTGTTTTAATTTAAGCACATAAAATTCTAATAAAATGAACACGTTTATTATTCTAGCTTCAAATATTTCTTTGACTTATTTATTTTACTTGGCATAAACCGACGAAACACACTTCTTACATATCATATAAATCAACCTATAACTTATAATAAATTGATATCAGTGAAATAACAGTATAATATTTTTATAATATTAAATATTTTAAAAACTTATATAATATTTCACATTTGATTATAATATATAATATATATCATTACACTACTTATGCTATAACTGCATATTTATAGTCACTATTTTTATGCAGAATATGAGATGAGTTATAATATTGATTAGATATTGTACTGCTAGTAAAAATAGAATAAATACAATTTAGTTAATAGAATATATGCAGACCTTTCTTCGAGCAGTCAGATTTCAAGACTTGCAAGGCACTCGAATAGATATTGATGGCAGTTTTGGGACATGTGTACTCCGTTAAAGACTTATCCAAACATTCAGAGATTAATTCAACTTTGCTGCAAATAATAAGTTAATTAGCTAATCGACGAGAAAGAAGCCATGGATATTTTTAATACAAATTAATAATGATTATTTAAATTTATTACATTATTTGAATTTTAATAGAATGTTTATTTTTTATTGTATTTCATAAATCAATGATTATTTTCCTATAAAAATATCAATTAATGCAAAAATTGTACCTGCATAAATATTTAGGTAAGTAAAATAAATCATCTTGTTTTTGAAAATTAAATATTTCTGAAATTTCAGGTTGACATTTCCTCAAAGATTTTGTACATTCTGCAAACAAATTAAATAAGAAATTATTATTAACAAAATCCAAAGCCGTATAATTAAATTTTTTTAATTATAACCTAGATTAAAACTGAAATATTAAAACTAGTTTTAAAATATATAATTATATTCTCCTAACATTTATTTAACAAAACTATATTTGAAAGTAATAATTATTTGAAATTTTAATATTTTCATAAAATTTAAATGCAAATAAATGCAATTAAATACAAATCAATATTGTACTACTAATATTGTACTTGATAGCTACTTTTGTTAAATAATTATGAATTACTATATTCCAAACCACAAGTTTCTTTTAGTCTTAAGATAATCATGTCAACATCGGCATTGCATCCACTCTTTGCAGAAATTAAACACTTCATTAGAGTGTCCTTGCTGTATATAATATGTTGTTTATGTCTGGGCAATATAACATATGTCAGAATAATAACTAATGTAAATTGTAAGTTACCAATAGTTTTTTTGACGTGAAATCAAGTTAATAACACCTGATTTAGAAACTCATATCTATCAAGGTTATATCTCATTGTTAGTCTCAGTTTATTGTTAATAACAAAATATTCAAGATACAATTCCTAATAAATACAAGGATTATAGTATATATTTTAAATAAAGATTATTTACTTTCGCATAATTAATAATAGTGGTAACATATGTATATTATAAGTGAAGAACCAAGTACAATTAAATATTACTTAATAATATTACAATGAGATTAAAATAGATATTCTTATTCTACTATTGCATATTATTGTTAAAGTTAACAAAAAAAATATTTATTAAACTATATAATGTATATAAATTTAAACTAGGTAATCAAATTGATGATTCATTGATATAAAATTCCTATCATAATATTAATATCTATGGACATATCTGGGCCGTATGCAGAAATTGAAAATAGATAGATTATATTTTAATCTGCTTTTAATTATATAACTCGTATCTTAATTAATTAATGAAGACAAACCCTCCTTCATACATGTAACATAGGCGCACATTGCAACAATGTAACGGTTAGCAATGAAGACCTGACAGCTATCTACGTAGACTAACTCGCAGATGTTGATCGGCCAATCGGCAGTATTGTAGCTGTCAATGCCAGCAAGTGTCAGACAAGCCGTCAGTTCATAGCACAAATTGAAATTAACTTGCTTAGAGATCCCAGGTAAGGCTTTTCTGTAATTTAAAACTGCCTCTGGTAGCGTTGTTTAAAGGGTTAAAGCGAGATGAGTATAGATGAAGTCGAGATATCAATTGCGCGAGGTTGAGTGAATGGAGGCGTAGTGAATGGAGAGGGTTTGGGTTCGGGGCTGGATAAGGTAGCAATTGGTGTAGGTCCTAAACATTAAGGTAAGTAGTGTATAAAGAAGAATTGGGTGTAGGTGGAATGGATTATTGAGGGATAAAGTGTAGAGTAGAATATAGAAGAATATGATGTAAAGGTTGATAGGATTGTTGGGAATAATTATATAATGTTAAATAATATATTTATGTATATTATAATAAATCATAATAATTATATGAGAAAACATAAATTGATTATATAAATTAAATACATTCTGCTTTAAAACTACTAAGATATATATTAATTATTATAATTACTATATTATACTCATATTATATACATTATATTAAATGTATAGACTTTATATATGAGAATATATATATTATATACTGCATTGTGTTATTATTGTTAAGAGAATTTATGAGAATTTATTATATATATAAATAATCTGATATATATTTATGACATGCAGGTAATATATTGAGGACAAGTAAATAGTATGGTTAGGTGTATACCAAATTGATATTATTCTATGTTTTTCTTATAACCATGTGATAATAGTCAATTGTTCTGAGTTTGTATCCTTACATTGCTATGCTTACAGATAATTAAGTGTCAATGAACCAAAATCATGTCTCAAAAATTACAAGATAATTGATTCTACTAAATAATATATAATAACTTTTTCTTATAGAATAGATTTATGATTTCAAGGACACATTATATGCAATATTATATACTATTTGCTAAAGAAATTTTTACAGATTAGTTTTAATTTAATTTATATGTATTTATATAACCTATTTATATAAGAAATAATACACTTCTCATATAATGTATACAGCTATTTATTGTTTTTATTGATTAAATGCTTCTTTAAAAATTAAAATAAATATATTATATTATAGATCAATGCTTTTTACACATAATTTAATCATATTTCTTATAAATTACGATATGTTATTTGTTAATTACAATGTATTAATATTTCCCAAAATATGTTTAATACAATACTTCAGTATGATTGTATTATAGAATCACAATCAAAACTCACAGTATAAAATATGAATACCATGTATTATGTATACTTACATATATATATATATATATATATATATATATATATATATATATATATATATATGAATATGTATATGTATGTATAAAACAGTTTACTGACATATAAGTGACTTTCACTTGAATATGTTATCGTGGAAAATAACCAAAAAACAATAAAGATTAAGATTAAGAAAATGATTAAATTAGAACATTTTACAGTATTTACAATCCTGATTAGAGTTACTTTTTGTATAATGGATTATTTGTGGTAGATACGTGGGTAATTTAATACAGAATTAACCAAGGCAGCATCTAAAAATAAGATAGATGCTTTGTATGAGCTCAGTTTCATGAGATTGAAGAGATGGCAAGACATTCACTAGCTACTTCTGCAAACACGACGATAATTATGCATTATAATCATGGATCCATCTGCGAGGGAGTTCTAGAAATTTAATTCTACATGTAATTATAAAAAGTAGAGTGTGCTGATTATTAGTGAAAATGAATTTGATTTATCGAAACTATGGAACAAATGTGGTGTAGATAATACGATTGTATTTTATTTGGCAATGTTAAGGGATAAAATGTTAGATCGAAATTATTTAGGTTCATTAGTGAATTTAGTGCACATTTGAATAGAGAGCAATTTGATGGGAATTATGAATAATTAAAATTAAAATTAATAACAATATATAATATAACTTTATACATGTTTAGTTATTGCTATACATAATCTAAAATAATAAATAATGCTCAAATACAAAATATAATTACTCAAAAATTCGTAGATAAATTTATATATAAAAAATATATCTGCTGAAATGAAAGAACAAAAAAATATGTGTAAAATGTATACCATAATGAAAATAATGAAAATATTAAATAACACTTATACTTATTAAATTATATTCTGAATTTATGGAAATGTTATTTCATCCTGCTAATGTATATAGCTAATGTATACATTTGTTTAAATTATAAAATGGGTTTATTAAGTATCAAGTATATATAATATAAAGTATATATATTTTAGTTAAATATGCAAGCCCATGTACTATATATATATATATATAATTAAAATATAAATAAATGATTTAACTTAATAAATTAATTATTATAATTTCAACAATAATTAGAATATACTAGAAATATTTACTTTTTTTATAAATATATCATTTTTAATATGATAATAGCATCATTAACTGATCAATAATAACTAATTCATTAGTATTATATAAAATATATTATATAATATATAATGATGAATAACATATTATGATTATAATTATATTAGATATAATACAAATGTATATCCGGTATTATATTATAATATATAATAATCTTCTCTAGAATAATCATATTCCTCTATCTATGACTAATCCTTCTCTCTACCTCTACCATTCTTCACCTATCTAACTATTATTTCATGCTGTATTCAGGTTATTGTTAATTGTGTATTTTTGTTATATAATTATATCTATGCCATTCTACATAGATCGAACGCAGTGTCATTACTTCCTATAATTAATATCTTTAAAAGTATAATTTAAACATCTAATTCATAATTTAATGCACTTAAATAAATTATAATATAAAGTGATATCAGTATATTTGTAATCTATGTAGAAATAATCCAAAAATAATAAAAACTAATACTGATTTAACTTGAATAATTCGATATAATTGATATAACATGTCTAATTGAAAATTAGATAAAAAAACCAATGAGATTAAATCATTAAAACGGAGTTTCCACTAAATTCTATAATTAAAATTGTTGATAGACTATTTTGAGCATATTGGTGTGAATCCTCAAAATTGTTAGATATACAATCATACCAAATTGACAAAAAAAGTTTGTAATTTAAAAAAAATCTTATTCCTGCTCGAAAATCAAGTCAAAAATTTAAATTGTCGGAATTTCTATGCATTATGGGAAAAGCTCCGAAAAGTTTCTAAACACCAAACGAATATTTCGTCAATCGAGTATTTGCGATATAAGTATAGCGGGAAATATGTTCGAGGATTTCTAGGCTCAAAAGAATCAGTGAATAGAGAAAAAATGTTATTTCAAAATTTTATTTTCACCAAATTCCAAAAATGATCCTAGATGAATTAAAACGTATTGTACTAAAGTGTGATAAATATTCTAAATGGGCTTATTAAAAATAATATGATCTACATTTATATTAACTCATGTCTATTAATAACACTGTGATTCATTATTATGATTCATAGTTTAACCGTTAACCTACATAGAATTAAATATTATATATATATAATAACGTTATATACATAATATATATATTATATATATAATAATAGAAATGCATAACTATCAGATATTAGAAACATTATGTAACACATATGCTAACAATACTGGGAGAATACCATTAGAGAAAAATATTAGAATAATAAAATCATTTTCATATCATGAAATATTATTTTTACAATATATAAATATAATTATAATGTATATAAACACATATTAAATTAATATTATTTAAATAAAATAATAAAACATTATATATAATATTTATAATTGCTTTTCTGCTATTCCAATATTAATTAAATATTATTTGAACTACTAAAATAAATTATCACATGAATAACCAATGAATAAATCCATATTAAATTGTAATGTTATTATTAATTATTAAAAATAATATATGAGATCTATATACATTTATGGTATCAACTGTCCGAATTACTATCAAATCAATATATTGATATACACACATAATTAATTTATATATTTATATATATACCTATATATATATATATATATATATATATATAGTTTTATATATAAATTCAAAACATATGTATATCAATATAGCAAATGAATATGATACACATGCATTAATATAAAGTACCCCAGTTAAATTGTAAATACGAATAATTAAATATAACTATTTAAATGGGCGTTTATATTCATTAATGTATATCAGAGATGCTTTTATATATTTTTGTACATGAAATTCGAGTTTCGAGTAAATCGATTAGTAATGAGTCACGCATTTCGATGAATCACGTCGAGCTCTCAATCTCTATATACGTATATAAGAGGTATATGAGATACAATGCTAGCGCAAACTTGAATATGAATTTAAATGTATATAGTGTATAGTACTGATATATCATGACAATATGATATATTAACAGCACAAGGACTCAATACAATGGCATTAACTCTTAGCATTTAGTATGTATTATAGCATTCTATATGTATTAATTACCACTTGAATTAAATTATATGATATTAACCAGCGAAGATTGGATACCCACTGTACTAAATTACCAAAGCCTATATATAATATACTATATATAATATAATATATTATATATAATATATATATAATATACTATATAATACAATATAATATATGATTAACGCTTGCTATATAACTACGTAATATATAAATATATTTGTATTTACACATATTTATATACGTATATAAATAAGAAAACTAACTAGATAATAATATTATAGGGTTATTTCTTATATATTGTATATTTTATATATAGCTTTATATTGCTTTAAATATCTTTATATCAAATTTTATTATTAGATTCTAAATCAAACTCGTGTTTTAAAATATATGTATAATATATAATGGACCGGTTCGTTTCCTAGCGATTAAAGATGACTTGAATGATTTTAATAAAAATAAATATAGGATTCCGAATCAGTAACCTGAAATCTATATGATGGCAATTTCCATAATCTATCAAAATAATATTTATATTTCCTCAAAAAATATATACCTTAAATTTTAAAAATGTCTCCCGTCACCTCATCTGTCGCTCTCAATTACTCGACTAATATGTAATATTACCTTATAAAATTAAAACTAACAGATAGATAATTGATAAAGCTATACATAACTATAAACGGTTTTATTCGATAAACACGTTTTTGGCAAATACGTAGTAAAGTTGTAAAATCATTTTTTTAGATTTTATATTTGAAACCAATTTTAGGGTATTAATAATATCAAAATTCTATATATTAGATTTTGCCCGTATATTTATTATATCAATATCTATATGGTTTATAACATTTTAAGAGAGAATCGACGTTATATTGTTTAAAAGTTTTTGGAAATATATATTCTAGAATCTCCTTAGATGAGTCATGCCTAGCTCTCGATCTATATATATATATACGTATATAGGAAGTATGGGGATATAATGATAGCGTAAATGTAAATATGAATTTAAATGTATGCATGAATGGTACTGATAATCATGACAATATTATATATTAACTGCACTAGGCTACAACTATGACACTACACAAATTTTAATAATTTTTAATATATTTTGTATTGATATTTTTATTATTTATTTAATGTTATTCTCCTAAAATATATCAATATCTTTCAATTAAAATTATTAAAATCTTAAAATTATTAAAAATGTATCTCTACATTTAATATATATTGCAATCTGCAATAACTTGAGCTTGAATTATATATAATTTATAAAATAAAATATGTGTATAAGTAATATCTTTATATCTTTATATACAGCAATATAATATACAGTAATTCATATTCTTCATATTATTTTATATAATATATTAGAGTATCAATTAATTGGCACTATTATATAACAAAATCATTTATATAATATTCAATATATTTAATCGAATATTATTATTTTGAGATTATATCAAAGAATTACAGAAATATTATTTTAAAACAAAGTTCCCAACATATAAAGAAGTAACAATTAATATTAATAATCAAGATATACCTGATAATGTCATATCAATATCAACATAAGAGAGATTTCGATAAACAATTTTTATTGTTAATCTATCAAATTTAGTTTAAATAAATCATATCAAGATTTGTAATATATTTTTAATAATATAGCATCACAATATACAAATACTTTATATATACCATATTTATTAGGATATGTATTTCTAATTAACTTAATAAGACAATAGGTAAAAGGTTATGTTTATTATGAGAAATATTAATTAAATAGTTAGTTTCATAAGCTATGCCTCTATAGGGTATTCCGATCATTTGTTGGTAATATTCCATTATCTTGAATGTTTATATTTACATTCAAAATATACTCGTGTATAGTTATTTGTATTAGTTCTTACTCATATACACAACAATTTAATCTGTAATGTAAACATTTTTCTATAATTTTGCAATATATATATTTTATTTATGCTGTCACTCACATTTTCCATATTCACTTAAATATATTTATAATATTTATAATATGAATGTAAAATCAAAAAGGAAAACTAGTATATTAATATTGAAAATATTAATTAGATAATCATGCACAAATCAGTTAGTATCTACTAAGTTAATACTGTTATCCAAAATAGTATTATTATAGTCATCTTCATTTTGAATAAGGAACTAATTGACCAATTAGATTATTATCATTATTTAATAATGGATCATAAATATATTCATCAGATATTTCAATAATGGATAATATTGAATTAGTTTCTGAATACTTTAAAATAATATAAGAATTTGTCATATCAAGTTTTTAGTTTTAGTTTATAAGTTTATTATTTACATACTATTTATAAAAATGTAATATGGATATTAATAAAAAAGTTAACTTTCGTTATTCTTTATCAAGAATTATATGTACCAGTATTTATCTTTGTAGTGTGTAATAACTGAGCTTTTTAAAACGCTTTCACTTGTGTTTTGAATATTCTGGGTAATTTGTTGCGTCATATATAAATAAAATGTGCAAAAACTTAATAAAATGTTAATTGATGAAAATAAAATATACACCAGTAGTAAACATTTGTTTGTGGGACAATTATGATCCATATAAAAATAATAACTTGTTGATTAAATTAATAGCCTGTACAAAGATGAGTATTTATATATTAACTGAAATATTTTATAAATAATATTCTATTATTATTTTTCACGAAATTATTTAACACCTACATGATGTTTACCTGTATAGTTAATCATAAACTATACAATGCCCTCTTTGTTTTAATATATTATTAACATTTCTCTTTAATAAATTTAATATATTAATTTAATAAATTTAATATATTAATTTAATAAATTTAATATATTAATTTAATAAATTTAATAAATTTAATATATTAATTTAATAAATTTAATATATTAATTTAATAAATTTAATATATTAATTTAATATATTAATTTAATAAATTTAATATATTAATTTAATTAATTTAATATATTAATTTAATAAATTTATATATTAATTTAATAAATTTAATATATTAATTTAATAAATTTAATTAATAATTATCTTTAATGAATAAAGCAAAATAATTCTATATGTGGATTTGGTATAAGAAATATATAATAATTTAAATTCAAATATATAGTTCATAATTTATATTATTAAGTTAATTGTGATAATTAAAATATATGTTTTATTTGTTCTAAAAAATTAAAAGTGTGATTTCATCATTAAAATAAAAGTGTTCTATAAAAAATGTAGTTGTAAACTATTGGTGGGAACTCAGAAACATATAAATAATACATAAATAAAACATATTTTAATAAACATATATGCTATATTTATGAATATTAATAATAATTAAATGTGTAAATTTTATACGATATTTATATGTTCATGGTGCATCTTCTGCAGTGAACAAAAATAGTTCTCAATCATTCGATTATAATAGCCTAAAATAATACAACAAATTTGTTGATAATAATAAATGTATCTTACAGAAAGAATCAGTGTCATTAGACTATATGGTACTTTACTGTACTATTAAATTATATATAGTTATATTGCTAATAAAGATTGTAATACATAATATCTATTTCATTAAAATTATAACATATTAAATTTACCTTTAATTTTAAATAACTTCAAAATTAAACTTTAAATGTAATTTTCTCAGTATGAATTTCTAGACTAAAAATTTGATAACTTTTCAGTTTATGGTCAATTTTTAATAATAGTTTCAGACATTATAGTTATACCTAAAATAATTGATTAATAAAAATAGTTAATTTTGTTCAAATATTATTACAAAAATGTGTAGAAAATATTACATTCTTCCAAAATGTTAAAAACAATATTTGTAAATTAGGGATTCCTTATTACATTGTAATAATTTTGTAGAAATTTATTAATTATTTTTAAATAATGAGTATTAATTAGCGTAGAAGTAAAATCCCTATTATTTTACATTGGATCAAAGATACCTAAAGATATTAAAATATTAAAACCCTACATTATTAAATTATTTAAAATAAAAAAAAACTAACAATTTATATTATTTTACAGATAACACAATATATGATGATAACATATCTAACGTGTCTATGTATTACTAATTGTACTAAATTTGTCTGTTGCATTATAATTAAGCCTAGATTCTCCGTATTTATAAAATATCTATCACTATAAAGAACTCTACATTACAGCAAATAACAGACTTAGGCAGCAAGCCCATACAGATTAGTTAATTAAATATGTATTTTAAATAACTATTTGACTTCATTAATAGTATTGATCGCATTACTCTGTAATTATCCTATTGTTACGTATCTCCTTCATCCTAATCATTTATATTTCAATATTAAATTATATAACAATAACTAAGTACTTCACCTCCATAACAGTCTAAATGGATTTGGTTACATCAGTAAAAAAGAATGCATGAGGCTAGTTGAACTTATCCAGTCAGAGGATATCAGAAGTCCTCAAATTTCCCAAATATTTTTGTATGCAGTTTGAAATATTTTTTAAGTCTATTGCAGTTCATACATTATACATGCTATGGGTTAGTGTCATAATATTACTTCCTAGTGCAGTTCATACATTATACATGCTATGGGTTAGACTCACTTTGATCATTAATATCATAATATTAAACCAATACATAAACAGTTGGGAGTACAATTTTTAATCTTTTCGAGTAAATTTGAAATTCTCCATAGGTAATTTGTGATCCTGATATTTATTTTTATAAATTTATGAGAATAATGGCATAAGAAAATATTCGCATATAAGAGAATAATACACAAAGAGAATAATGGCATAATGTGAATGAGTACTAGTGATATAAAATAATCAATAATCAAGAAATATACGGTGTATAGTGTACAGTGTATATTGTACATTAAAACTTAATGTTGGGACCTTGACAGGCTCTAATTATAGACAGTATAAAATATAAATAGAATATATATATATATATATATATATATATATATAGATGAAGCGTATATGAGTAAATTTATATATTGCACTTTTTTCAAATCTATTAAATTTGATTAGGAAATTGTTCTAACTCATGAAACCTGATGATATAACTATTATAATTGAATAAAACTTTTATAATTTTTTTAAATAGAATATAATTATAATATAATTTAATAAAAATAAAATATATTTTCGTTTTTATTATATATCTAAGAACCTAAGAAATCAGATTGTCACTATTCTACAATCTATAATAAAAACTAAAAAGTTTTGGAGTAATAAACTTAGAAAATGTGTATAATAACATAAACAACATAATATTATTTAAAAGCAAAATTAGCACATGGTGATTCTTCAACCCCTTGGGGAAAAAGCCAATTTATAATATGTGTGAATTTTACATATGTAATTATATATATAATGGAATAAGGGGGTTAAATCACATTATTATACAGAAGTATGTAATTAAGATGAATTACATAATACATAATATGGATATTTAACTAAAGTGAATATGAGTTTATTTCAATACAGTATACAATAGGATATAATTTAAAATACGTTAGGATCTCCAGTGAATTCACTTATAAAATATACTGAGTTTATATGTCAATTTTCACTGCATGGTCTTGCTAAACAGTCAGCTTGACCAGAATAAAGTAGGTCATCACAACAATGGCAATTGCCTTATTGTAAACAGCTGCGCTGTTATAACCTCTACGAATAAGCCCAGTTAATTTAAAGCTACCTATAGTATATTATATATATTTATCTATAGTATCTATGGAATTTTGACGTCACTACATTTTATATTATATGCCTAATAATATTATTATAAAGAACTTGACTCAATATATCTATATCGAAGAACGTATATTATTTAAAGATTCTAGACTATGATATAATAATTTGTTGATATCAAAATATCATGTGATGTCTTGTAAGGTATCAAAGTTCACATGAATTTTAAATTCCGACACATACATTATATATATGCATCATTTTATTTATATAAATACCCCGTATAAATGTTTACTTATATTTTATAGAAATAATACCCTAAACAATGTACAATATACATTGTTCAATATATATATATATATATATATATATATATGTTTTTAAAATTTAAGTTGGGGTATTGCGTTACGTCATTGTTTACATATGTAAGGGTATAATAACATACATAAATAAATAGTAGGTTAATCCATGATATATATTGTATTTACCAAACTATCATAAATATAAAACCATATAATATGAGCTGTACTTAACTATATCATTTATTATTTATATTATATAAATATATATATATATATATATATATATATATATATATATATATATATATATATATATATATATATATATTTACATAAAGATCTAACCGGAAATTCTAAGAACCGATAGAATAGACAATAATAATACATAGTACTTCATATTCGACAGCGTTGTTTGAAATGATACATTTTATCAAACGAGATATAAATCCGTGCTAAAACGATATTCATGTATTGATGGCGACACCCAGCGTCAGACTATGATAATCTAAACAAAAAGTACTGAAATATAAATCATAGATCAAATGATATAAAATATAACATATGTTATAATGAACAAATAATAACTATAAGAACTATTAGTATAGAATTAACTAATTTAAATCATAACGTATCAATTAATGGTTATTTATATATAAAAGTTTATAGTGTAATTGAATAATGTATACAATAAATAAACTATAGTTTATATTAACTATATATAGTTAATACAGTCATAAAACATATGATAAATTATATCATACAAATATATATATATATATATATATATATATATATATATATATATATATATATATATATAATTATATATGTATACTATATTACAATATATATTAAACATCTAAATATATATAAAATGTAACCAAATATACTTTAAATACTATACTATTAATCATAACATTGTATTATGATTAATAATGTATTATATAATGAATTAAAATACTTAAACAATTCTTATATTATGATTCAATGTACATTTTAGATTATAATTAAAGGTTTCATTGTTATAAGTAATAAATGATGACTACGTTATAAGTATAAGATGTCAACTAATTATAGTGTTATATCTATTAAAGTGTTATAACTAATTATAGTGTTGTAACTACAATATTTATGTAATTAGTTTAAATAATATCTTCAGACTTTATTGGATTATTGATTATATTATTTAGCATTGCAATTCCACATAAATTTGAACTAATACAAAAAATACGTTTTATATCATAAAACAATACCATTTGTAAAAAAGGTGGGAAAACAATAAGTATCAATAATTCCATAATTTTATTTCCAGTTCAAATATTCTATAGGTATTATATTAAAAAATTATTATATTTAATTGCATACAAATGTGTTTATATTAAATTTAAATAAGTGTATGTAAATCAAATTAACAACGCATGATTAATTAATAATATGTACTCATTCTTATTAAAATTAAATATACGAACGTAAAAAGATCATGAAAATTGTGTGTCTTGATTTACAATTTTCAGTATACATCGTTATTCATAAACATTACTTTAAAGGCATTTGATTTTATATTGAATAGTACATTTTAACTATAAAATTTAATAAGTATGGCATTCATGAATTTGATTAAGTAAGGTCTTATTTTTCAAATAGCCGAGTGTTTTTTATTTCAATAACAATGTATAATACTGTATTTGATAGTATAAATATAAACTATTTAATCTCTTACGGAAAAATATTAAATCGATTATATTCTTTATTAATTTTATATGTACATAAATCTCAATTGAAATAAATATAACAATATATTCAAACTATACTACTATTACAATAGTTGAACATATTACGAATGGTCTAAAAATGTTATGAATATATTACCTATAGAACATTATATAATATATAAAAAAAACAATTGTGATAAAAATAAAATAATAAACTTTATTATATATAATTTCCATATAAAATAGTAATACATTAGTACTTTAAATAACTTAATACATATAAAAATATACCATACTAAAAAATTGAAATAATTTGAAACTAAAGATATAATATAAAATAAATATCAAAAAAATTATAATATAAACATAAATAATACACATTACAAATATTTATAAATACAGTTATCAAATTTCAAAACATTAACAAAGTTAGTCATCATATTTACATAATACGAGTACATGTATTAATACTATATGATTTATAAGAAAGACATTAATTATATTACCAAATGAGTATTTTCCTTCATTAAGTACATATACACCAATCATATTGTTTACCGAATATTAAATTGAAATTGTCTATCAATTATAGACTATTCATATTAATGTAAATCAAAGAAAATGTATTTGATAAAATTATATTCTATAACATGCAAATATATTTGTATAACAGGGATGATATATAATATACTATATACATATTTTATTAGGATAATACCGATAACAAATTATCATGTGTAAATGGATTTATAATTTATAAATTTATAATATTACGTATTATGATTGACTTATCAATATGTTAATTTAAACTTAGTGTATTGATCTCAAACATAAATTGTATTATTATTTGAATACATGCATATTTACGTATCGTTTATTATTACCATATATATATTATTAAGATATGTATTTTATTTTACTCATTCGGTTTGATCCCATTATTCTATGACAGGGCATTTTGTGAACTTAAACCTATAACTATAAATAGATAACCATAATTAGCAAATTATTAACTTAATTAAAATATTCTAATTAACTCATTACAACTTTATAAGAATATATTCAATTGTAAAGACTAGATTTTAAAACTGAATCCATCTTTTGATTATATATATATATATAACTTATAATGAATGGTATCAAAGAGATAATTGTAATAATAAATAAAAAATTCAAAATTATTAAAATATTACATTTAGTAATACATTGAATATAAGTAGATAAAGGTCGATTTTATTCCCAGCAAATAATAGTATATATTATATAAATTAATTATAATATTATGCATTGATTGTATATGCATATTATTTGGTTAGTTTATCGTATAAATGGAGGATAATAAAGAAGAAATTGAATTCCAGGAAATACAGTTTGAAATATTAAACTTAATGAGGTATTATAATAAGTTATTACAATAGTACAATAATACAATGTCTTATTATTAATTAGCTCATCTTTATTAGATATTAAATATTTCAATTATGTTAGTTTGGAATTATAATTTTTATATTTATTACGATAACTAATATTAGTAAAATCAATATTTTCGTAAATATTTTTCTTTTAAAATACTCTTGTTCTAAACATAATTAGTAGATTATTCTACTATTTATATCTATGCTTTATTATCTAATTATATAAATTATATTATATAAATCTTGTAAAATATACTTTTAATATAAATATAAATAGTAATATAATATTAATAATATTAACATAAATATAAACATTGATGAAATAAGATTAATAAATGTACTTGTATAAATGTGAACTTTAAATTATAACTAATTAAATATACTAATTTTATTAACATACTAAAGATAAATTATTACATTAATGTACTTGTATTGTTAAATGTATATTATGCTTTGTTTTAAAAAAAACTAATATAAGATCACATTTAGGAATCTAATTTAACTTTTATTTATATAATCAAAAATAGATTTTAAATTAAGTTTTAAATAGGCATTATATTAATTTTAAATTACATTATTCAAGGATAATAAACTGTTAAAAATATAGGATATTTGTACAAATTTTGTCTGTATGTATAATATTAAAAAAATGTATCTTCCCATTGTTTGGAAATTTTTGAAATTAATTCATAAAAATATATAATATCATAAATGATTATTATTTTATTCAGGCATAATTAATAATACTTTTCGGAATAATTCTCTATTGACTTTCAGACTAGGACTGTGGATTAATTTAAATACATATATCATATAAATACATTATTTACCAATGTTTTGCAATAATATAAATAACCTACTTTTAAATTACTAATTTTATTTTACTTATTATAAATCTATTTAAATAATTTGTTCTATAATACTATTTGTTTCAAGTTTGTTTCACATTTAAAAAATTTCTAGAAGAAATACATTTTTAAAATTTTAGGTTTTCTTATTTTTATTGCATTTAATCTTATAATGATATTTCAAAGTTATATATATAATAGATCTACTGTGTAATATTTCAACTGGTTAATTTTATATTATATTAATTTCCTAGGAAATTATATTGTATAATAATGATTGACTTTTTATAAGTAAAATTGTATTTTAAAATTAAATAAATATTTTTTTAAATATTTAAAAATTAAAATTTGAAAAAAATTATAAAAAATTTCAACACATTTTTTAACAAAATTTACATAGGAACAAATATTTATAACTAAATATTAAAATTTAAAATGTTATTTGAATATGTTTTATACAGTTGGTTAATATGCCGATAAGATTATGATTGTGTAATGCTTCCATGCACCTATCTCAAAATCTGAATACATCACAACACTATATTAGTATATACATTATTTATTTTATAAATAGAATACCGTTAATTGAAATTTAATCTCCTAAAACTACATGTAATATTTTAATTGTGTTTATTTAAGTACAGGTTCAGATGTCGTCTCTATATCTAGTTTAAATTATTTACTCAATAATTAATTTAAAATACATCTATATAATGTATACATGCGTTTATAATCTATAATATATATATAATATTATATATTATTTCACAGTTTAATTTTATAATTTTGGAATATGTACTTATAATGAATAAATTGAATATTTTTATATTTATTTAACACTATTAGTATATCAATTTATAGAATTTATCCATTCATTTTAAAAAATATTCAAAGATTACCGTAACATATATAAACAAATATACACATTGTAAAAGTAGCTATTTAAAAGTATTAAGTGATTATATGGAGTACATGCCATCACTACTATGTTACTTTGTATCTACTTGAGTGGCAATGGTACACAGTACCAACGAGTATATAATACCATGTTACTTTGTATCTTCGATTGTAGTTATTGAGTGGTAATGGTACACGGTACCAACGAGTATAAAATACTATGTTACTTTGTATCTCCATCTGAAGTAACTGGTACCAGTGAATAATACTATCTTGTAGAGCCATTAGAAAATATTTTATTAAAGAATTGAAGGAAGTGAATATCCAATGAATTATAATAAATTACTATTACATTTAGTTTCCATGAGTTATCAATTTTGATTTAGATTTATATAAGTCACACAGATAGCTGTAAAATCATAAAGATACAGTTTATAAATACCATTTCTACCAAGTAAATAACATAGGAATAAATCAAATAATTGAAATTGCAAACCCAGCAAGCAGAATGATGTAATAAGTTTGTAAAAGCTTTTGATGTGTCCACAAAAATAAAAAATCATATAAAAGAAATTATGCAATGCAAAAAATTAAATTACCTGGATTCTTTGCTGGGAAGGTAGTAAAATGTTTGTTATTAAATCCTACCCACTAATTATTTTTTATATCGTTTATAGAGTAATCTAAAACAGTTGCCGATTTTTATTGTATATTTAATGTTTTATGGATACCATTATCTGAAATTTAACAAATTTACTATAATTTGGTTAACACACATACTTTTGGCTTTCTAGTATGAATAAACAAACATAAACAACCAACATATTTTCATATACTGGATCATGACAATTTAAATTCTTGCTTCTTTTAGTACATGGGTTTGTCATTACTGAATCTTTATTTTCTCTTTTTATAGGTTATAAATATTATACTTCGCATATAATAAATATAGATATATATATAACTCAATACATATTTATATCCTACATCTTCAATCTTTAAGTTTAATAAAATTCTTCTCTTGTATCTCATCTTTTCGATGCAGGTCAATAATAGTTGTACAGTCATATTTATATCCCGCAGTTATTCAAAAGAAAGTAATCTTTCTATATCTACGGATATATGTTCAGCAGAATTAGTAGATTTGGCAATATGGTGGTACCCACTTTATAATATCTATTTTATATATTTAATATTGCATTCTAGTCTATATTGTTTTATTGATATTGTATTAAATATAAATTAATATAAATCTATTTATTATAAATAAAACTTATATTAATTCGAATATCATTATTATTATGAATATTATTATCATATTATTATGAATATTATTATCCCTTATCAATATATCAATGTCACAAATTAAATATATTTGCTTAAATAAATTGGTGGTTAAAATTAAATAAATAATAAAAATGTATAAAAAAATTCTTAAAAAGTTGTTAGTATTATAATATTGCAGCCTAGTTCAGTTCATATATTCTATAAACTTGAGGTTAATGCGATTTACATTTATATTAACAAAATGTATGTGAACTATATCGGAAACTATATAATATGATATAACATATTTATAATATAAATAAAATGTATTATATTATAATTGTATGAACATCAAATTTATTTAAAATAAAAAAATACATAAAACTCAAAACCAATAAATAACCAAAATGCAAATATTATAATTGTAGTATATTTGTATAAAACATAGCCAAGATTGAAATTTATTTAATGTCCATACACAGATAGAAACCCCTGACTCATAATATATAGTATATGTAACCATTATATATTTAGTAAATTAGTGTAGTTGGGTAGCCATGATTTGATCTTCAGTGTTAATGAATAACAACACAATCAAGTCAAACCCAAACACAAATCTATAACCAAATGCAAACATAAACCCAAATTAATTCCTAAACCAAATCTAAAATCAAAACATAAACCTAAAAGTTACAATTAAAATATATGAATATATGACATTATATTTATTTTAAAATGAACACAACCAAACCGAAACTTAAAAGCCAAATATAAACCCAAACCTAATTCCAAAACCGAATCCAAACCAAAAACATAAACCCAATATAATTATAGTATATGAAATTAACCTGGAGTAAAATGTATATTCATTTATTCCAAAAAACCCCCCATAACCAAATTCAAAACCAAATACAATACCAACATTATATATTTTAAATATTCTAACATTTTCCCCACGATACTTATATCTCAAGTACACGATTGACTAAATATTTGTTATTTCGTAGTTTTCATAGTTTTATACCTCACATTTTCGACTTAAGACACTTTCGACTTGGAATACAGTCTTTTTAATTGCGATTTTCTTGCCCGCTCCTAGATTTATTTAAGTTAAAGTTTTATTTAAGCGCCCGTTAATTTTAGCGACTATTTCGATATTTTTTACCATCGACTCGACGCGTTCGCTTTGGTACGACGGCGGGATTTTATAGTAGGGGATGTGGCCTTCAGGGTGGGGCTTTACTAAAATAGTATCTTTACGCATGCTAAGTAATTATGTGTACATAATTACTTAGCAATATTAATAAATAATAATTTAAATTGCTATTAATATAGATATCAATAAAAATACAGTAATTAAATTCTGAAATATATTACATTTATAATATAGTATTAAATTATTGAATGATTCATATATATTTTAATAAATGTATTCTTAATAATTGATATTATATTAAAGTACATTTTTAAACTATTTATATAATTATTAAAAATACTATTTTGTACATATGAAAATTATAGTCCTAATTATTTGCAGTAAAGATGAACTCGAGGAATTAATGAATGATGATGAGGCTATAGATGATTTGGCATATAGAAATCAATGCCTCAATAAAGTATTAGATGAAAGAATCGAAATTTGCCAAGTGAATTACGATCTCGCACGTAAATATTAAATAATTAAAACATAAAAATTAGAATTATAGTTTTTAACCAAATATTTAAATATACTGATTATCATTTTGTAATTCTTTATAAAGTTGATAATGTATTAATTTAAAGAATAAAATAAATTTAAAAATCTAAAATCTACATTTAACATTTAATTAAATATATTATTATTTAATCCCAATTTTAAATTGTGAGAATATTGATATTTTAGTTTATTCTTAAATGTATATGAATCAAATATTACATATAATTTATCAATTATGTATTAATTTGTACATAAACGTATTGTTATATATAATACAAATGTAGTCATTAATATATAATTAATAATTTGGATCTAAAAATTAATTATTCAAGTACAATTCTCAACATTATCTAATTACATGCAATCTGTTCCCAATATCACTTTAGAAGAAAATATTAATAAGAAACCAGATTTACAAAAAGCAAAGGATAAGCTCATATCATTGGTAAGTTTTTTCATATCTCAATTTATTACCTACAATTTCACCGTTTAACAACGTTATTTATTCAGGTAGATGATTACAACACAATGAAACTGACCCTCGACGAACAAACGCTAAAATACAATGCTCTACAGGAAGGTTATTCTCCAGAAAATATAAAAAATCTCCTTCTTGCAAAGATTAAAAATATAGAGAAAGAATCGGATTCCTACTCATCGATGTACTACAAAGGTTTCCTGTTTAACTAAAATTCAAACTGAATACATTTAATATCATTTTAATATTTATTCTAATTCAATTACAGGTGAAATTCATACGGATGAATTTTCTGTAAAATTTCTACAGATACGCAAGAAATTCCAAAATTATAAAATTCTATCAAATAGATTAAAATTAAATTTAAATAGTTGACGTTTTTTATTTAATGTGTACTAAGTTATATCAAGTATTATATGTAATATACCATTTATGCAATATCATATATTTATTTATAATTATAAAAAGAATAAATATAAAGATAATAATTTTGTCATTGCCGGTTGAACAAATCTTAATAAATATTTAATTTGTAAATAATAAATTTAAAAATATATAAATTCAAATATAAATAAATGTATAAATAAAATAATGATAAATGTATAAATAAAATTGATAGCAAATATATTTTATCATTTTTTCTGCTTTTTTGATTTCTTTCCTTTACTTATCCAATTTGTTTTTTCTTTGGTTGAAAAGACGATACACTACATTGTTACATACTGTTTAATATTCAATATATATAAGTTAAGGTCAATATAAATAATGGGATACACTAACATTATCATTCAAATAATTAGTTATAATAGCAATTCCAATATTTAGACCAGCATTCTTTAGATCATCTTTGAATTTAAAAATATCCAATGGCTGTATGACAAATAATTAATACTTGTAATTAATATTTTCTCAGAAAGTATGTTTTCTGTTCTACTAGTAACTATTATATAAGAATATATTCTAAAGTGGAAAATACCTTATACTTCAAAATATCCAGATAAATATCATCAGTATTTGTCTTTATGAAATTGTAAATCTGAGAATATAATACCAAATTGTTGTAAGGTTATTCGAGTTAGAAGGACTTGAACATATCTTTATTATCTTTGATCGTATTAGCATAATATATTTTATAAGCAGTTATATTATTGTACATAATTAATATTAATACAGTATTATTGATAATTACATTATTAAATACCATATTATTTTCTACTATAATACCACACTATTTTGCTTTATAAATCATTACATCATTCCATAACTTAAATATCCAAATCATTTTTATAACCTGCATTCTTTTCGCTTCTATTCCCTTGACGGACTGGGTACACTGTGTAGATGAGGCTAGATTCTCTAGTTCTTCAATGGTATCATCTGCAATCCTGGTACAAATCATTGCAAATTGTTTTAAAATCTATCCAGTTATGCATCTGAACATATCCGAAAGCTTCTATAATATTCACCAATGATTGCAATAAATTACTTATATAATTAAATTATACAATTATTTTGGAAATATAAAGATATATAGAAGTATATAGATAGATCTCTGATATTTTATAGAATATAATTTAATTTCCGTAATAAATGGTAATTATTTAAAATTGTTTCTTTAAAATAATTTATTATTCTAAAATGCAAATTAAATACAATTTAGTTTAGTTAACAGATAATTTATTTCTAAAAATCATAAGTAAACCCTTGAGATGAATTTATGGATGAAGCAATTCTAGATGAAGCAGGAGGTGTGACGGGTTGTTGCGAAGAATGTGTCATTATTTGTATATGATCCAAAAGCTAGTATAATAATCACGTTATTAATAGAGTTCCGGGATTATATATTGTAAAATATTGATTTATTATCTAAAATATATAAATATATATTTTATACCTTAATCATCTTCTTTTTAGGCATAGCTTTTATTCCAAATTTATGGCATCTATTCTAATAATTTAATACAATATCCATTAGTATTTAAATGCAAATATATTGATGATATATACAATTTTATAGAATTTATATTTAGAGAAAATGTTAAATTTTAATAATGATTAAATGATATCGAATTGTCTTTATAAACTATTCTATAAAATTGTTACCCAATAAAAACTTATAATCATATATTGATAGTTCATAAGAAAAGAACTTGGTAATACTTAAAATAAGTAAAATCTTAAGGTTTAGATTTTTGAGACCATTTGATTTTCTAGACAATAATAATATCATTTTATATAAAACATTGCCTTATAACACATGCCTGTAGTTCTGGTGTCACCATATTTGCAATTTTACGCATCGGTGAATCTGAATATATGGCAGTTATTCGTTTGTTTGCAGGAGTCTGTTGTAGAAGTGTTTGTAAAGGTTTCTTTAGCGTTGGTCAAAATAAAAGGTTTAAATAAGTGGTTTATATTAAACAAACATACGTTAGGATGATAGCAAACTTGAATAAAATAAGTATTTAAATTGTAGTGATTAGAAATAAGATATAAAAAACGTAGGAATGCTAAATTTCATAGAATAAAACTTTTGTATTAATGCTTGGCGAGCGTTCGGGGTCCTCTTGAGTAAAGGTCGGGGGGTCAAAGTAACTAGTCGAAGCTCGGTCGTCGACGGCACGCGAAGACGTGTTGATTCCGCGAAGGCGCCGATGCAGGATTCTTCCGGAACTCGATCGTTTCGCTTGACTCGACAAAATCGGTGATTCGCTTTCGGACGAGATTTCGCCGCCGCCGACTCGAAGGCGGATCGTGGGCGGAGCTACGCCGGAGGGGGAGGCGTCGACGAGTGGCGGCGAGTCGCTCATGCGTAATACGCCGTCGCAGTCGCTGTCGCCGCCGTTAAACACATCGTACTGCGTCGGACTCGCCTGCGTCAAATCTATATCGTACTGCGTCGGACTCGCCTGCGTCAAATCTACATCGTACTGCGTCGGACTCGCCTGCGTCAAATCTATATCGTCGACGCGCAGACTCCGCGTCGTTGCGTCGTCGTCGGAGCGTCGGGAAGTTGGCGTAATCGGCTCGATCGTCGTAGTTTCGGGGTACCGCGAATTCGGTGAGGTCGGCTGAAGCGTCGCGAATGTCGAACTTCGGAAGTTGGGCGCCGTCGATTTAATCGCGGCGGGTTTGTAGTGTCGCGTTGAAGTTGGCGTCGTCGAGTACGCAACGGCGTTTACGTCTTCTTTACGTTCCGCGTTCGCCGGACTGACGACGTCGTCCATCCTCAAGACGCCGTCGTCGGAGAAGTCGTCGGAGTCGAAACGGTCGTCGGAGTTGAAACGGTCGTCGGAGTTGAAACCACCGTCGGCGTCGAAACGGTCGTCGGCGTCCGCAGAGACGTTATCCGGCGTCGAGGCGGAATCAATCTCTCGCGACGGCGAACCTCGGGGAGATGGGGAAAAGCCGCCGTCGAGACTAGGGGACACGTAGGGCAAAGAGATATCCGTAGACGGTATCGGAGATCGCGCATCGGCTTGAGACGGAGGCATTTCGTCTGAAGACGAATTCGAAGGCATCTGCGCAAGTACTTCTATGACGTCTCCGAAACCACTGGCTTCGAGGTCGTTGTAGGTCTGGCAATTGCCTTCAGCTGATACATCACTGGAGCCTGTTCAATCGTAATAATTTGACTAAATGAAGATACATTAAATAAAATTACTATGAAATGAAATGTTTATTGATTGTGAATAAACCAAAATATTATTATACTTACTTTTTTCAATGGACTTTAATTTATTTGTACTATCAAACGATTCTGAAATTTCATGATCTAAATGAATAATAATAAGTATTTATATATATATATATATATAGTTATATGAAAATTATTTGCATTTTAATTAACTATTAAATAACATATTTATATATATGTATAAAATATTCATTTTATTAACTTTTTAAAAAATAAGTTTAGTGCAATAATTGTATTAATATAGCATTATTAATTGAAGTTAATTTGAATACATCTCACAAACCATTACAAATAGACGCTAGTCGAATATCAGATTTGAAGTCGATATCAATATTCATTAAAGAGTCTTCGGCAGATCCGTTAGAAAAAGGAGAGGATGATGTTGAACTATTGACATTGCAATGTCGTTGCATTTTATGAATTGAATTTAATATAGCGGTATCAGCGTTTTCCAATTTTTCACTCGACACTTGAGAATTTGTATCCAATATTTCTTTTGATTTCTTAGAATTTATTTGAATTCTCCGACTTGAACATGTCCCATCAAAGTCGGTACATTTTGATGGTTCGCTAGATCTAGTCACTTGTGAATTACACCGTAATCTTTCACTAGATCCCTGGGAATTTTCCCGTAATAATTCACTTGACCTCGATCCCCGAATGTCGCGATTCACCCTCCGACCTAACGTCGACGTCTCGCCGCCCCTCAACATATCGTCGATTGTATTGGAAAAGCTGCGGCGGCCTCGAGGGCTTCGACGGGACTCGCGTCGGATGCGTTCGCAACGAGACGACACCCGAGGACGCGTGGCGTTCGGCGTCGACGTCGACGTGATGGACGTAGCGACGGCGGAGAGAGGCGTTGCCTTCGTCGCCGTAGACTTGGCGGCGGCGACTGGGGTAGTAGTATTAAGGCGTTGCGATCGACGTCGTTCCCGTGGCAACGGTTCGTCTATTCTAGATAAGTCGGCTATATCGACGTGAGAAGTATTCGCCGCGTCGTCCACGGCGACGTCGAAGAGTTCGACGGAGACGTCGCGGGTCGTAACCGCGGCAGGGTAGGAGGTGACGGGGTCGGGGACGTAGGATGGGGTGGGGTCGACGGTAACGGGGGCCGAGGTAACGGCGCCGAGTTCGGGTGAAGAGTCAATCGTGATTGCGTCGCAAAAGGTCAACGTCGAAGTTGCAGACGAATTATCGTTGGAAGTCCGTTGGGAAGTGTTAGTCCTAGAGGTCGGAGTGTTCGATTGAGATAGCCTTATCACTCGGTTTTTGTTACTTTCTCCCTCCTCCGGCGGAATGTCCAGTTTCTCTAATGTTTCTTCAGCCTCGTGTCCTCCAATCATTGCCAGTTTCACAATATCGTCGTCGCAATCGAACGCCGAACTCCATTCCGATTGGCCGATAAAACTGCACCCCACTTCGACGAGTTGCTTCGGCATTGCTTCGACGTCGATACTTTGCGCAAAATTTAATAACATCTCATCTTCGTCTTCTTCCCCTAGGGCGACGTTGGTCGCGATATCCCTTCCTACATTCTCCGGCGAACCACGCGATTCCGCGAACTCGAAATTACCCGGCGTAGTCAAGCCGGCGATGTGCTCGAAGAGGTCGTCTATGGAGAGGTCGCGATCGCGGCTATTGTTAGCGGCGGTGGTGCTGCGAAGAGGCGTGGCGTCGGGGCTGTTTTCGCGCGGAGTCAGAACGTCGGAGCACGGGGCGAGGGAGGCACCGGAGCTAGGGGAGCGGGCGGGGCGCGGAGCACGGATCTGCGAGAGGACAGGCTCCGGAGTAGTAGGGCGTACACGAAGTTCAGCCGAGTCCTTCGAGGGATCGGGAGGTGGGCTAGAATCCAGTAGAGCCAATAGCTTATACGGTATGCTGTCATCGGCAAACGGATTAGAAGGCGAAACGAAATTCTCAGTGGGGCGGGACTGTCTTGAGCTCCTGTCAATCAAAGTTTTCTCTACGATCTTTGTGTCCAAGTCGATTTCATTAGTTTGTGCGGTTAGGCTACGTTTATCTGCGATGGTTGAGTGCGGGTCGTAGGGCAGGAGCTTATTGTCTATTCGATCGAGTGTACGTGGATTATCATCTGTATTTTCAAGCACGCGAATCTCTCCGACCGATACTTCCCCGAGAACGTCGATTTCTTTGTCAATCAAAATGACGGCGTTTTCGATCTTCAAGTCCGAGATAGTGTTATCGCTAATGCAAATGTGGTCGGATAGATCGTAGTCATCATTTGCGTCCATCGGATTGGACGAATCTAAAGTTGGGAGAGACCGAAGCGTTGGTGATTGCGAACGCGGAAGCTGGAGAGGAGGTTTAACTGCGTAGTCGGATGATGTAGGTCTGCCACCATCAGCTTTACCGCTAGTTTTCGCCGAGCCCCGCGAATACGACGGGGCCATTGCCACCACCACAATGTCATTACGTCCGTTGCCCCGGGTCTCTTCCGCGTCCTCGTAGTCAACCATTAGGTCTGGCTGTTCGGCCGGGTCCGTCGAGGAGTTCATACTACTATAGGCGAGAGGTAATTGGTGGTGCATGTTCGGCCAGCCAAGGTAACGCCATAAACCAATAACGCTAGCCACGTCAACGATGGCGGGAGATTTCGCGGGAGGGTGGGAAGGATCTCCGCAGTAGATCCATTGCAACAAAGGCAGTATTGATTCTATACAATGCTCGGATAGGCAATCCGGGGTTGAAATTAGGATCTGAGTGGGAAAAGGTTTCAGGTAGAGGTAAGAATGGAGGGGGGAAGGAGGGAGGGGGGAAGGAGGGAGGGGGAGGGAGAGGGGAGGGAGGGATGGGAGGGAGATGGGAAGGGAGTGAAGAGGGAGGGTGGAGTAAAAGAGGGTGGACGGAGGGGGGAGGGAGGGAGGAGGAAGGGATGGAGGGAGGAAATAAGAGTTAACACAAATTAGTGTTATGTTTAAAACCTTTAAGATATCAGGGAAGCGCATTTGAACAATGCACTGGTGTAAATGAAGTTTTGTATCCCCATAACAGGTTAAGGTCAAATCACTGGTATTAGAGTTATTCACCATAGAAGATAGACCATCCGCCAATGACTTGTAAAAAGGAAGTATAGATAAATTATTAAATCATTTTGATAATATAATATAAAAATATTAAAAGTTTAAAAAAAAAATAATTTGTAGTTAGAAAAATTAGTGTAATTTTCTAAGTTATATACAAATAAAAACTGCAGTATTTTAATGCAAGATAGTAATGAATACATACGTAAGTTTTTATTATACCTTAGGATTTAAATATGCTTCCTTGGTTACCAGAGAATCTTTCATTATCTAAAAGAAATGTAAATTTAATGTAAATTTACTAAAAAATCCAAATGTGAAATTATATTATTTATTTAAAACAATTATCAAAAATATTACAAAATAATAATAATTACCTTTAATAAATATTATATGAATTTAAACATAACAGAACTCTATTAACTTATATTATATAGCTTCTACATTTATAAATGTTTCCGTTGTCCCCTTCCTTTTACTTTATTTGAATATTCTACACTACATGGGCTTCTCTGCCCTACAAATGTGCATTATTTCCAATTCCTTTAATTTGTAAAAATACCCCTAGCACACATATTCCCCTTCCATGAACATCTTACAAAAATACAGCACTCTAGCTAACCGTCTGCGTGCTCTCGAAGCCGGGAATCTGCGACATGTTTAACAGTTTATGATCAGAGGTCGTGACCTGGTCGAGATTAAGACGATCGACGTAGAAATTGTCGATTGCAACGTATTCGCTGCCCGCCAAATTCCATAGCGACACCTACATAAATGGTTACGATATAAACTGTCGGTAATGAAACGTAGGTGGACGGTCTTGTAAAACATACAATCGAGCAATTACGTTTATGTCAAGGTAAGGGATGAAATCCAAAATAGCAGGTAAAATATTTACACATTTAATAATATTAGCGTATTTGTTTGCTAATATTAGCATATTAGCAAACAAATATAACCCAATTCAGTTATTAATCGTCATATTTGATAGAATAACACCGGCGGTGAATTCGCAATTTGCAATTAATATCAAAAAAGTTAATAAAGAATAATATTATCTTATTTTAATTTATTTTAAATTTCGCCAGATTTGTTTGCAGTTTATATATCAGATTGAACACTATGTAATAACACTTATGTAATAAATATACTTGAGTTAACATTATTTTAAGAGAATACAAAATAATAGATATACTCTTTCTGAAAATATAAATTAAAGTATTAACGGAATCATATTAATTAGTGTATTATTATTTTTATTTAAAACAATTTAAAATCTTATTTTAATAAACGCCATTAAATTGTGAACAATTTAGAACGAGTTTAATGATAGACAATGAAATGTTTATAAAAATTTAATTATCTGGAATTTTTATAATTAGTATAATAAATTAATTTTTATAATCAGAATGTAATATGGATTTTTTTAAATATGCAAACAAAATTAATCTTAAAATAAGTATTATTTAACCTTATTTACGTAAAGATCACCTATTGTACTCTCGGAGAATATCTTCTGCGAGAAAATGTCAATTTCTTCCGACTTCTATTTAAAGGAAGATCATAAAAACAATATAGATTAGAATATAATCCGAATGATAAATTTAAAAAATATATAGAAATTATGATTTACATTCGAAAAAATGAAACAAAAATATCAAGTTAATTTAATTATATTTGTGGTGTTATTAAAATTTAAAGACATCAATTAACAATTAGCGTTTTACTCGGAAGTTGGTATACCTTATTACATATAAAATATGTTGACAAAGTTACAAATGATTTTTCAGTACCAGTTATGGAAAATGCAGATAATCGAAAATAAATGTATTCTTATTTCTATTATTTAAAAAAAAAATTTGTAGATATATTAAATACTGTAATAAATTAATCTATTATACGATATATATACCTTAGAAATTTATAAATTTTCTAATTTATAATAATCTTTATTATAATAATCTAGTAAAACAATATATTTATATCTGATAAAATTATTATATGAAAATCACAAATTAATTAAAAACCAAATTTAGTTAAATGTTTTTAATCAAGATAAAAAATAATTGACTTAATGTTTAAATATTATTAATAATTTTATTAAATATGTATTAAATATTTTAAAACATTAAAAAAAATAATATGACTATAAATTTCCATTTTTAAGTAAGCATTTTTATAATAAGAGAAAGTTAATATCCAAATTTTAATACAAAATAAATCATTATTAAAGCATTATTATTTAATTTAAGTAATTTCTATGTTAAATCTGTATTTATACCATGTATATGAAATTATATATGACATTAATAATAAAAAAAAACAATTAAAATTTATATATTTATTTTAAATAAATAATCCATCTTAGTGAATAAATATAATATATTTGTATTATATGTATAGACTAGTTTTATTATTAATAATCACATTATTAATATACGAAATATAACAATCACTATCAACAACACGTGATTTCTGTTGCTCAAAAAGTAACCTCATCGAATAACAACTTGGTCATGGCCTCGTGAAGGTTGGTTCTCACTTTATTGATATCATATTCCAGCATAGGTTTCACTCTTTGCAAACAGTTATGAAAACATGAAAACAAATAGTAAACACTTAACTAATAAGTTATTGATTCAAAATATACATGATTACGTGACTATTTAATATTATCAATAATTAGATTTTATTATGTTCAATTACTTTAGAATTATTTAATATATCGCAATATAATGCTCGTGTAAAAGAATATCTATAAACTTTTTCTTTATCGATTTAGTGTTCACATCAACATGATCTTTGTAGGATTCGTTCAACGTTGTTGATAAGGCCATAGCAAGCTTTAAATCATCTTCGTAACTATTTCTGTATAAATGTGTTATCGACTCCAATTAATAAGATAAATTAAGACTGTTATAATCATATCAACTCAGTTTATTTTTAAAAGTGTTTAATTTAATGTCGACGTTTTATTTAACTATTGTGCTGATAATTAATATTAAATGAAAAGTTGAACTAGTTGAGTGATATAGAATTTGTTAATAATCAAATATAATTTTTAAACTATACTTTTATTACCCATAATTTAATAAGGTTATATATATTTTAAAAATGGGTTTACTATAAAAAATTGTAATGTTGCATTTTTTAATACATAATTATTAATAATAGATATAATGTATTGAATATATAGTTATTATTGATTATTATTAAAAATATTAAATTATACAAAATTTTATTTATACTTAAATACTATTTTAGCATACATATGTTATTTAGAGAATATAAAGATATAATAGATACCAACACTTTGATTTTTTTAGCTTTCACAGTTTTTTTAGTCTTTGCGGTTTTTGCATTTTTGGTGCTAATCAATATTTATATATAATATTAATATTAATATGTAATAATTATATTTTTATAAATAAACAATTAATTTTTAAATAAATCTTTTTTTTATTATTATAAATATATTATTAATAAAATAATAGTTATAGTTAGAAATGAACACATTCTTTACAAGGACAATCTATTCGCCGCAAACTCAATTATGAAATATTACATAGTACAATAACGCTACATCATTTCACAATCTGTTAATAAAATCCATCACTCGTGTATCAAATCATTCTCAGACTCACTCACAGAAGATAGAACACCATTCATCTATGATCAATACAATTCATAACCAAATCATCGATACCTCATTCATTCGCTTATCGATGTCCCGAGATTAACTAAAATCCCGCTGAATTAACAAATGAACTCGCCTAGTGCATTCGCAGGCACTATTACAATGCAAAATCCACATAGGTGGCTCCTCCTACAACCTCGCTAAACCACACACGTTACCTTAGTAAACCATCAACCTCGCCGACCGCCTGAGAGCTATTACCCTTTACTCGCGGCGCCCCATTCAAAGCGTCTGTTCAATGCCCCCGTTCTATACCCCAAACCCCGCATTCGACCCGGTCATTCGTGCGCGACCAACCCGCTACTCCTAGCCAGACGTCGGGCCGCCACCAGGGCCGCAGGCATGGTCTCCTCGGCGCTGGTGCGGTCAACTCCGGCCAAATCGGCAACGCCGAGCGAATACTTGATCAAACATTTCTTCGTGTGCAATCTCAGACTCTGGGAGGTTAGGGTTACGGAGGAGATATCAGGTTATAGACGATGGCGGAGCGGATAAGTTATGGGGTGATCTTAGATATGGAGGGGTAACGAAAATTTGAAAATAATATTTTATAATCATTTCTTTGTGTACGTTTATAATCCGATTTTCTAGGAGATGAGAGAATAGGAGAGACATATACAATCCTAGAAGTAGATGGGGATTGGTGTTGATTTGGAGTATGCTAGGTAATATTGGATGATGGAGAAGTGAGGGATGAATGTGCAATGAACGTAGGTATTTCTAGGGGACCTCATTGTAGGGGTAATGGAAGCGATCAGGTGAAGTAATAAAAATATCCACAATACCATGTTTAAATTTTATTAATTTAAATAATTAAATTATAAAATAAATAAATAGATTAAATTATAAAGCATAATTAAATAATTATCATTTCCTAAATAATAATCTTTGATTAAAATTGAAGTTTCCATAAATTATAAAATCATATTTATATTTAATTTCTCCAGAGTTCCTGGTACGATATCAAATGAGCAAAAAAAATTTAAAACAATCCTTATCTCTAAATTGAACATTGTATTCTATACAATGCATAGATATTATAAAAAACACAAAGATAATAATGATCCTCGTAATAAGATCTCAACCAAAAATAGAACCACCCTAAACGTATCGAGTAAAAAACACAAGTGCAAACCGATGGCTTCGCGAAGGAACCTAAGCAAATCAGACAAGCGTTGTCGTCGACGTCGGAAGGAGACGTCCGGCGACAATTGCCTGCGTGCATGAGACGCATGCGAACTGTCATGTGATCCATGGACTTCCCGCAGAGCATGCACACCACGACAATCTGTTTCGAGGGCTCGCCGGTCGCTAGAGGGTTGGCGAACGGCGTTGGCGATATATTTCGGCGCAATGGAGCGGACAACAATAATGTACTGGGATCATTGTTTTCTTATGGGTCCAAAACTTAAAACAAAATTTGGTTTTACAAATATATATATATATATATATATATATAGATTAAGATATTAATTCATTATTATTATAAAATCTTTCAAGTATTATATCAAATATATATCGTTATATTTATTCATAGCAATATATACATAGGTTAGGCTAGAAATATATATTTCAATGATACAATTAATTATAAAGTTATATCATGAAATAATAAAAATAAAAATATAATTCACAGCGAATAACTATATTGTTACCGAAGGACTACAAAATGAAAGTTTTGTGAACCCAGAGAGGTGGACGCATCTTCAATGGACGGCCTTCGTTCGTACCGAGAGCGAAGGCAGTATCGAAAATGTCTGTCGTACTCGCCACAATTAATCCTCTCATCGCATAGACTACATTTCTTAGACTTCTCAGGCATCGTTTCATTCGAAACTGTCGATTTCAAATCCTCGCCTGAATTCGAGACCTCTTCCTTAGCGGACAGCTTATATGTAACCTCTGAAGATGGGGATTTATCTGAAGCGCTGTCGTCTATGACTAGGATGTCGGCTTCGGAAGTAATGGCACTTCTGCTACGATTTCTAGTGAAACGTGGCTTCTTGGAACAGCTCTTGAAGTCGTCGTCGTCTTCATCCTCTTCCTTAGGGGTAGCAACAATCTCTATTAGTTGACGTTTCTGCGATTGCGGGCGGTCTGATGAAGATTCAATGATCCTTCGAACGCTGAGAAGTGTCTGCTGCTTATCTCTTGTTAATTTCCCAGATTGGTTCGATTTCGACAACTTCAATTTCTTCATCTAGGTGGTAATTTATTTATTAGATTATATAGTGGTTTTAATAGAATATTACATGTGATAATTATTAAAATTGAATGTTTATTATTTTCAAATTATTATACCTTACTATATATATACGCAATATAAAGTATATTCCTTTTAAATAAATACATTATTAATTAAACTAAACCAACATTTTAATAAAGTTAATAATCCCACGGATTTTCTTTTTTACGATCTTCACGTGCCTTTTCCAATTTTATATGTTCTTCAATTTCTAACAATTCTGAGTATTTATGCCTGTTTAACTGAAACTGGAGGTTATCTCTTCTTTTTTCGTAGTTCTCGTCGTATTCTTGAATAGTCTGAGCGAGCCACGATTCCTTGAAATCAACTTTTTTACTATAAATAAAAAAATTATTATAATCTAATAATATATTTTAAATTATCAACTTATTATTGATTAACTGTGATATTGACTAGATATATATTTCAATCAAATATTAATACAGAAATTCTACGTGTCATATAAATATGTAAATAATTAAAATCGTAATGATCGTCGTAATCATCAGGGTTATAATATTGATTAATAATTGTTTTGAAATAAAAATAACAAAGTAAGCATATTTTTAAAAAATAGCAAAGAATTCAAACTTACTATCTGTAAATGGCCCAAGATACACAGATAGATAAAATAATCGCACTTCCGCCTAATGCAAATCTTCTTCCTTGTGTCCCTTTTAAATATCCCCTATTTGATAGTTCTCCAATATCACGCCCCATATCCTAATTAATAGATGAAATGGGCATTTATTTCAACCTTCAATTAATATTTTTAAAAATTCAAAAATTATCACAAATATGTCATATTTTTATATTCGTAGATATTTTAATTTGCTAATTAAAAAGCAATCCTAGAATATACTCACGATTATCTAGAATTAATAGTGGAATATACTGTGGATTTTTCACTTTATTTTAATAAATCATTATGTCGATGAAATAAAACATGGAAAATTACAGAGGTCTTAAATTAGTTTAGCATAAAATATATAACCCAAGATTACAAGGAAATCTTGGATATAAGTATAAAAATATATAAATAGAATCTTCATAAAATTAAATTAATAAACAACAATAACAGTACTGTCCAATAATACATGTAGTAATCTTGGGTGCTATCGATATTGATGTCGTATTAAATTATTAAATATTATTAAATTATTGTTATTATTATTATATGATTAAAATTCACTTGGTCAATATAAATTTAGGTTTTTGAAAAATAAAATTAGGATATTTTATGATAGGTATATTATTATATTATATTGATAGGAATAATATTGTATTATAATCTATAGATCATAATAACATAGTATTCCCCAATATTACTTAGTAATCTTGATTATTATTATCATAATATAATAATAGATCAACTAATGTTCGGAAAATAGTTATATTATACAATGTATTTAGAATATAATTTATATATATATATATAAATTATAATCATAATGGCTATAGCCAATATGTATATCCGGATGATCTGTTCTTAATAATAAATTATCATTTATAAAATATATGTTTAAACCAGTGTAGTTATAAGTGATCTAACGAAGTTAGTCTTAGCGTTAAGTAATTTCTAAAACTAATACTAGAAAATTTAAAATAGTATAGAAAAATACATGTAGGCATAGATCTTGAATATTATATGCATATTTATGTTATAGAATATAATTGACATTTAAGTATTCGATGTTTACAAGATTGAATAATACAAATTAGCTACTTTATATTCTAACTAATTCTTAAAATTGATTAAAATAGTCGTAATATAATTTTTACATTTTAAAATAAAAAAATGTAATATATGATAAAGATGAATTAAATACATCATTATTAATAATAACATACATTCTTATATATAATAATTTAAATATATTATGATATAATTCAATTAGTATGCGAATTATACTAATATATCTAAAATATATAGATTGGTAATCTACAAATTAGATATTTTCTATTTTATATAATATATATATAATATTATATATATATATATATATATATATATATATATTAAGTGAGTTATATTCATAGTTCATAAACTAATATATATACAATCTCATGTAACCATGCATATATTCAGTATCGATGCTAACACATCCTCATACGCATATATATATATATATATATATATATATATATATATATATATATATATATAGTATTGTTTCATTGATATTTAACATATATATGCTATATATGATTAATACTTTTCTAATATATTTATTTTTTAATTTATAATAAAAATACCATTATACACTATTTATTTTAGTTGTATTTTTTAGATTTGTTTATCATAATTATTTATATCCAAGATTGCTATCATTTATTAAACTTAATATCATTTATAATATTTCTTATTTTAAATTATCTTATTAAAATGCATGCACACGGTTATTTACAAAACATATTGTTATATAAGTATATGTTATTGATAACACATTAAAATGCACTATATAAACTAATTATATTATTAATTTTAACAATTAATTTATATTTTTTAATAATAAGTAATTATGTGTATATAATATAATAAGACGTTCTGTTGTAATTGTAATTTAATTATATTTAACTATAGGAATTCTAATTATATATATAATGTAATTAAACTATGTTTCGTTTAATAACAATAAAACATATGCAACTGCAGTGTACTTGGCCATACTCTCGATTCTAACAACGCTGTGTACTAGCTATATCTTCATAAATGATAACTGCAGAGGTATTAGCGAATATAATTTTGAAAAATTGGTGTTGGCTGATTCTAAAAACGATTGGATAATAATATCCGAATACGACGAGTAAGTTAACTAATTAATTTTAAATAATTAATTCATATATTGATATATATATATATATATATATATATATATGAGTAAAATAAATTCGCTTTCTACCTGGTATCCTAAGAAACCTCACAGTTTATATTATATGCCCTTTTAAGTTATATATTCTATTGAATATATATATATATATATATATATATATATATATTATATATATATTAATATTTATATATTAATAAATTATTATATTAGTAATTATATATTAATATATGATAATATATATATATATATATATATATATATATATATATATATATATATAGTATAAATAATAATCTGTGTAAAGTATAACTAGTTTTTAACCTATTTTATATAGGTATATATATTAATATTTTCGTACACAATTGTTTAATAGTTTTGTATTCAAATATATGTATACATTATGCACATTACATATATTATCTATATATGACTTAATGATTCATTTTGTATAATAGATTATAATAAAAATAATATTTATATACACTACTATTATATAACATGAATGTAGTTGTAAATATATAATTTAATAGTAACATCATTTAATAATATTTATAGTTTTTATTAATAATTATTTTATTATGAAAATATCCGATTTTAAATAGAATTTTTCTGAATAAACCCAAACATGTATTCACTATGCTATGTTAAATCTACTCTATATAATATAATATACTATATAATATATTAAAGTATAATATAAATATGAATTCATATATCTCATACATTATTATCAGCAATTGTTATAAGTACTAGGCTAAGCGTATATGCTATTATAAGTAGCTATTAGGAGCATAAGAATATCGAGACAGTTATCGTTAATGGTTAATAATTTCGATTTAAAATAATTGTATATTAAAATTTGAATTCCTTGTCAACAAGTTGAGTCACTCCTCTTATAACATAGCATATATTATATTGTATTGTTTAGTATCACGGTATGGTTAACAGTATATAATGTTTAAAACAATAAAATACTGCAAATTTTTTGAGTATAACGAAATACTTTTTTTTAAAAAGTGCTCATATTATTTAATACTTTACGAAAACTAATGAAACGAGAATTATTGGTTATATAAAAATGATTATTAAAAGATAAAGTTTAGATACAAATAATTAGTTCAATATTTAACAAGTTGTACGAGTAATGAGATTAAACTGTACTTGGTAAAATTCAGTTTTATTTCCATATTTAAAAAATTAGATTTCGTAGGTATAAATAAATATAAATATCAAAATGATTTATAAGGATATATAGATTGTTTATATAAATATATAGAGATAACAGCTTAATAATTTAACACGATACTTTATTTATATATTGATAATAATTAAACAATGTTCATCTTTGGTGACTAGACATAAATTTGACAATCTTAGCTTATATTTTGATAATTTTTGTTTACATGATATGCTACTATATTATAATGAATAACGTATATCTATATTAAATTATATGTGTACATTATTAATATTAAATTACGATATGTATAGCTAGTTCAGTTACAAATAATATGTAATCAATATCTAACAGATGCATGGAGTGTAAGGAAAAACGAACGCTTTGGACTAATTTTACCAAATTGGAAGAATTCCAAGGGAAAATTAAATTTGGATCAATTCACACCATGGATAATCGTAATCTAGGAAATAAATACATGAACGTTAGATATATTGCTCATAAATCATCAACTATATTTAGATGACCTAATATACAATATCAATATATATATATATATATATATATATATATTTATATGCCACCATGTAGTATGTGATATAATTAGTATAACTGAGCCAATTGAAACTTTAAATATGTAACAGTATTGTATATATATATATATATATATATATATATATATATATATATATATATATATATATACATACAATATAAAATAACGATTATCATAATAAATACATTTATTTAAAAACGTATGTATTATTAACAAATATTTTGTTTTCACGAACATTCACATCTATCGATATTAATACTCTCGACTTCTACTCTTGAAGTTAGGCGAAGCTCCCGTTATCATTCATTTCGCTAAAAACAAACATGTCAAACCGAAAGATTACACTGGCAATTTTACACTGGAAGCTCTCACTAATTGGACGATGGCCATCTTATCGAAATACGTAAAACCAGCTGAAATTAATCAGGTTATATTTTTCGTAGTAATATATATATAAGATATTATATATTTAGTATTGACTCGGTATACCTAGTACTATATATATATGCTATAGTACATTATTTAATTTAATTTATTAAGTATTATGAAAAATGCTTAATTCTTAATATTGGGTGAGTAGAAATTTCTGTAAACATGTTTAACAAATTTTACAATTTAATATCTGCGTTTCTATGGAAAATCTCACTTATAAAGTTACGGAGAATTTCGAAATGAATCGCCTAAAATATTCGTTTTGAGGACCATTTTCCTGATTTCTATGTATTTGTCTCTTAATATATTGTTACCAATAATCTAGAGCCAGCTATTCTGTTAGAATAAGTATGTACTTTTATAACAATGATATACAACATATGATTTTATAAAATAACTATATTGAACCAATTTACTTTGATATTAAGTACATAGCGTTATTGTCTATATATACAATCATATGGTACCATTTGTTAAATTATCTATTGGTATATTAATATTAATATCAATATTTTATTTTATATTTTCATTATCGATGATAATATCCTGTTTACGCCCAGGATAAAATAAATTCAGGTAAATGGAAATAATGATTATACAGAGTTTCATTGTTGAGTCATATGAAGGAATTTGTCATGATAAAGAATATTTTGGAAATATTTTTTAATTATTTTCTTTTATGGTGAAATATTTTCAGAAAACTATATAATGTATATATATAATATATATATATATATATATATATATATATATATATAAGTATATACCCATAAGTATATACCCGTAAGTATATACCCGTAAGTATATATCCGTAAGTATATACCCGTAAGTATATACCCGTAAGGATATACCCGTAAGGATATACACGTAAGTATATACCCGTAAGTATATAGTATATTGGTCGTACGATGTACCTCCGGATAAAAAGTTACCTTCACAAAGTACATGTCATCATTGTATCAGATGCTATGTTTTCTTTTTGACGATGCTATGTTTTAAATTAAAATGTAATTAAATAAGCGATACGATGCCAGCAAATATAAATACTGAACTACTTTGTCGATAGTCTAGTTTATATATATATATATATATATATATATATATATATATATATATATGGTAAACAATTCACTATGTTATGTCAATTTAGTGTATTTACGTATATATATATATTCATATATATCGTCTATTTCTGGTTCATATATATATATATATATATATATATATATATATATATATAAGTTGATAACAAACGTTAAATATTAGGTTATGATATATGTGCCAATGGCAATTAAAAACACCGTTACTGCGAATGTAACGCAGAAATAGTAATTTACTGTACCGAGAGAGTGTTGTCGCCCCGTTAATGCATTCATAACCCGGGTTAACTCTACCCGCCGATAGTTGGTGAAACCGGATCAACTGAAAACGGAGTGCGTGAGACGGCAGCTGTGTTTTATTGTGTTCTTCCCCCGCCTAAAGAAATGCGATGACCATTGCAGAACTGCCTACTTGCGAATCTTCAAACAGATTCCGTGGGTCTATAAGCTCAGAAACTGGGGGTTAGTACACTGTATATACTATAGTATTGTGTTGTATACTGTACAATGTACAGTATACAATACAATACTATCGTATATACACTATATCGTATATTCTAGTGTATACAATACTGCGAGTTCCACTATTTCATGATATATGTATGGTATCCACATCAGTGAGAATGTTTTTATTTTATTTTATTTTTATTTCAACATAAAATTATTTATATTGAATTCGTATACACACTCCACGAGGTAACTAATAATAAAGAGTACGCCGTGTTATAGTTTCCACGCATTGTATAAATATTACGGAATATGATCCATACTTCCTGTATAAAGGATTAATAAATGAGTTGGCGAACTCAAGATATTCGTCTGTATTCTATTAACCCGATATTCACCATTTCACCGACAGTTACCTGTGGTCTGAACTAGGAGCCCAGTTAGATTTGGAGGCAACGTTCGAGATTAACAGCATACCGACGTTAATAGCTTTAGTGACAAAACGTAGGATGTACATGAAAATGGAGGGAGGTGTTGGCAGCTCTGAGAATATAGCACATTTCGTACGGTTATTATATATATATATATATATAAATATTTATATATGTATGTGTGTGTATGTGTGTATGTATGTACGTGTGTGTGAGTATATGTGTGTATGTGTGTGTGTGAGTCTGTGAGTGTGTGAGTAAGTACATATATGTTTGTATGTATAAATTCACTCTATGTTGTGTTTTCGCCGATATGTTGTCTTGCATATATTTCTCTGTGTGTATAAAATATAAGAATTATAACAATTGGAATAATCTATGATTTATTTTAGAAATACTCTAAAATACAAAAGCAAATAGTTAATGAACTTTATTAAATATATAGCACACGTTAATAACCCATGACGTATTGAATGTTCATAGCATACCGATATATATATATATATATATATATATATATATATATATATATATATATCTAAATGTACCATGGAAACACATGTAAACTTAAGATATATCGTGTGCGCATGACATATTAAAAGAACAATATACCACATATATAAATTATATATATAGGTAACTTTAGATATTAGAGAGTTACAATGATTATCACAATATCAATATTCTACTACGTAAATGAATATCCCTCTTGAAAGTTCGTTTAGTTAATGATATGCATTTGATCTAATGTTGATATAAGATTGTAACTGGAAATATAAGCAATGGAAGACATGTGAAATTATATTTTCAACACTATGATATCAATATGTATTTTTTAGAATATAGAATAAAAGAAAAAGAAAAAAACTAGAAATTCTAAAAAGCTAATAACGCCATTTGAGAATTAACATTAAATTAGGGCAGAATCGAAAAAGAAAAATGGGATGATTTCGAAAATATAATAAAAACATTTCTACGCAATAGCAGTAGAACATTCCTGAGCTAATATTATAAGCCGTTTGCTGGATAATTACAAATCATACATATCGAATTTCTACTTTAGATACAATATATCAGTATCTATTAGTTTATGAATTGACTCATCAAGAAGTAAATTAGACTTACTTGACGATTCTCACCTATGTTATTTTCCAGCTTGTTTAAAAAGTCTACAAATTAAGCGACTCGGTATGCATTCTAAGGAACTACTTTACAGATTATCAGCAACTGTACAGTGTACATTGTACAATGTACACTGTACAGCTATAGCGTACACTATATGCCATAGCTGTACAGTGTACACTGTACATTGTACACTGTACATTGTACACTGTACATTGTACACTGTACATTGTACACTGTACATTGTACACTGTACATTGTACACTGTACATTGTACACTGTACATTGTACACTGTACATTGTACACTGTACATTGTACACTGTACATTGTACACTGTACATTGTACACTGTACATTGTACACTGTACATTGTACACTGTACATTGTACACTGTACATTGTACACTGTACATTGTACACTGTACATTGTACACTGTACATTGTACACTGTACATTTTACACTGTACATTGTACACTGTACATTGTACACTGTACATTGTACACTGTACATTGTACACTGTACATTGTACACTGTACATTGTACACTGTACATTGTACACTGTACATTGTACACTGTACATTGTACACTGTACATTGTACATTGTACACTGTACATTGTACACTGTACATTGTACACTGTACATTGTACACTGTACATTGTACACTGTACATTGTACACTGTACATTGTACACTGTACATTGTACACTGTACATTGTACACTGTACACTGTACACTGTACATTGTACACTGTACATTGTACACTGTACATTGTACACTGTACATTGTACACTGTACATTGTACACTGTACATTGTACACTGTACATTGTACACTGTACATTGTACACTGTACATTGTACACTGTACATTGTACACTGTACATTGTACACTGTACATTGTACACTGTACATTGTACACTGTACATTGTACACTGTACATTGTACACTGTACATTGTACACTGTACATTGTACACTGTACATTGTACACTGTACATTGTACACTGTACATTGTACACTGTACATTGTACACTGTACATTGTACACTGTACATTGTACACTGTACATTGTACACTGTACATTGTACACTGTACATTGTACACTGTACATTGTACACTGTACATTGTACACTGTACATTGTACACTGTACATTGTACACTGTACATTGTACACTTTACACTGTACACTGTACACTGTACACTGTACACTGTACATTGTACACTGTACATTGTACATTGTACACTGTACATTGTACATTGTACACTGTACATTGTACACTGTACATTGTACACTGTACATTGTACACTGTACATTGTACATTGTACACTGTACATTGTACATTGTACAGTGTACAATGTACACTGTAGATTGTACATTGCACACTGTAAATTGTACATTGTACACTATACGCTATAGCTGTACAGTGCACAGTGTTCAATGTATAGTTCACATAAATATTAACATTGATTACTAAAACATATGAATCTATAGAACCATTGATATTCGACACTTTGATTGATATTATATAACATGTACTTTGAGTTTGATATGATCACAAAGATTCCGGATATTACTACTTCACGAGATAATGACGTAGACATAATGTATATTACGATCTGGTATGATGATCCTAGCAATCTAATAGAGGCTTATGTAACCGCTATATATATATATATATATATATATATATATATATATATATACATATGATAAGATAATAGGTTTGTATTAATTTAAGAAAATAATACAATAGTCAATGTTAGAAGATAACTATTATCATCAATAACCTCTTTTACAACTCGATATTATTTTATATGTTTTAATCCAATTTATTCTTTTACCCTTCTTTTATTTATTCAATTTTATCTTTTTTATCATTTTATCTTGTTTGATTCAATTTTAAATGAGTTTACAATATATATTAGTTGTAATTGTTTGTGTACAAATTAAAATTATATTAAGATTAACATACTTGTTTATTGTATACAAATAACATAGCTTTGCATCCAACCTTATATATATATATAATATATATTATATATATATATATTGCGAAATATAAATAAAATAGTAGTTGGAACTTATTCTTAAACTTCTATATGTTTCTGAATAATGACAATCGCGAGTCACGACCCATGTTCCTTGCCGTTATACGGGAGGACTTCTAATGGAGGACTTCTAGCCGACTATACGCACGTGGAATCACACGCGTGGCGTGCGTTACGCGTGGCGTGAGTTACGCGTGGCGTGAGTTACGCGTGGCGTGAGTTACAATCGTATCCTTAAAGCAGACTCCCGTCGCTCACCGGCGAAAGCGAGCAGTATTTACCAAGCAATAAAAGCTAAAATCCGTATCATGACGTCACGCGTGCATAGCAGTACATACACCTGATATGGTACTTACGAATTATTGATTAGCAGAAAATAATGTACATATCTAATAACCCGTGCTATGCTTTAACTTATTTCATCTCTTTTCATTATATATATATACATATATATATATATATATATATATATATATATATATATATATATATATTTATTTATATATAATTGGTTCATTAATTAAATGTTCGCAATATAATTCCACCAAGTATTGGCAATAATTCTGCAGTATTCCATGATTAATGAAATCTGAAGCTCTTGTTATTGATTAACTATTATAGTTTATATATATATATATATATATATATATATATATATATTACAGTATTATAGTATAGTTTAAGTAAAAAAATAATCTTGAATATATATATATATATTTATTAAAGTATATATATATACAATTATATATATATGAATACCAATTATATTAGTATACAGATTAGTAGTATCAGTCTTCTAATTATTTATCTCAATTTACAATCCATGTATACTATGTAATATCATTTATCACACTTTATCATTTTAAAGAAATAACGTAGGTGTTCTAATTATTAAAATATACCGCAAATCGGTTTACTTAATTTATAATTACAGTTTAATATTTATAATCATAATTACAGTATAATATAGTTACAATTATATACGGGTAGATAATTACAGCTATAATTATTATTGATTCCCAATATATATTAATATAAATATTATTTATCTTTAGATATATCTGTGATGTTTACATACCGTAAACATAGCATTTCTCACTTTCAGAGAATTGAACAAAGGACACGGGGACACTCGCAAGTACGAGACGTTGCCGTCGATTACAATAACTGAGAGGTGGAACCCAGTGGTGAAAGGAGGCCGCTCCGAGCTTTAGGTCGCGAGAGAAAGAAAAGAATTGTCTTTCGGAGCGATAGACTTTACTTTACTTTATAGAAATCGAGGAGGAGGAACTTTTAACTTGAAATGAATCGATTGATGAACTTTATAATCCCAGAGGATAATTATTTATCTTTGAAGACAATAGTGAACGCAATGTATTCATATCGCATCAGATACGTCTATCTTAATATAAATGTGGTCATTTGTCATGCACTATTAATATAGATTAATGAACCTATTCCATCCTACATAATAGAGGAATAGTTCAAATGAATTACTTTGATATTTGTATTGTTTTGATTATATATCGTGTTTATTTACGAAGAAGCATATCAATAAATAAACTTGTATCACATTAAATCATTTTAATCAATTACAATATATTTTTAAACATATTTATTATTAGTTATTGTTAATTATTGCATAATAAGTTTACTCTTATGGGTTATACTCACACGTATTTACTTCCGGGAGTATATATTTCTATG
>OZ038315.1:29645506-29684363 GCA_964035775.1 Osedax frankpressi
TAACACAGAAAATCACGACGATTGCATGATTGCAGCTGATCTTACCAGTTATAATAATCCCGTTAGTTTTAACCTACGCGCATCGATTTATATCGACGCTTGACAATAATAAGTGTGTGATTAAATGACGCAGATAACACATATATTAATTATTATATATCATGTTGTATCAGAAAGATAGTCATTTACAGGTTACATATTTTTTTGAATAGGTCGATGTGGCAGTGACTAATTCAAAAAAAGCCGCTGAAAAAAAAGGTTCGTAATAATACTCTCAAGAATATATATTCACATTTAATATGTAATATCTAAATTTTTATGTGAGATAGTATTTCGTTAGATGTGTAAATACGTTATCTTAAAATTGTTCAACTTTTTTGTGTGCAATACGTTACACAGAATTACACAGCATATAATCATTTTATATAAGTCAAATATAGAGGATAATTTGTTTATATTTTTTAATTTGCAGCTAAAAAAGAAGCAAGCCAGAAATAACAAAAATCGTATGAAGAGAGGATGAAGAGATGATTAACTTAAATATAGAAACGTAGCTAACTATTCATCGTATATATTCGTATGTAGTAATAAATATCAGATTTAGTAATTCGGAATACTTCTATCATATAAATGTATGCATTTAAAGCAGTTTTAAATGAATAAACTTATTAAAAATTAAGACAATCGATTTGAGTATAACTATCAGGAGGAATAGGTAAATATTGCAATCATGTTATATATTTTATAATACTAATTAATGACTTATTATTATAACATAATTATATTTAATTTATACCTATAAAACGCAGTCAGTGAAAATATCAGTTAAATATAGATATATATATGCATATTATATATATATATATATATATATATATATATATATATATTTGTGTGTGAGAATGTGTGTATGTGTACGTGTGTGTTTATATGTGTGAGTGTGTGTGTATGCGTATGTAAGTATGTGTGTATGCATGTGTGTATGTGGGTGTGTATGTGTGTGTGTATGTGTGTGTGAAAAACTAACTGCTAAAAAAGAGTAGATGATGGAATCTTTATGATTTTTAATTTTTATTTCGAGTCTTTCAATTATATACCAAGTATATAATAAGTAACTAATCGGAGTACGTATGCGTAAAGTGTATGTGTATCTATTCGACCAGAGATAATCATGAATGATGAAGATCAGTAACGAGTCAACCAATTTATTTATTTTGTAATTCTTTCGTTTTCAGAACTAAACAATATTTTTGAGCCAAGTATATAACCATTGCTACTATATATATATACATATATATATATATATATATATATATACATATATATAAATATATATATATATATATATATATATATATATAGTGTAGCTTCACGATAGTGCACTTTTATAAATGATCTCCTGAGAATCAAATATATTTTTAAATATGATACATTGAATAGGAAGTATGTAATAAGAATAATAAACGGCATATCAATATCGATTATAGAAATATTCTATGAAATATACAGATCACCCTATATGTAGTGAGGTGTATGTATTATATAATATGTATATTATATCCTAGAGATAATATAAATTTATATCATACATTTATATCATAAATTTATATTATAAATTTATATTATAAATTTAAAATTATACATTTAAAATTATAAATTTAAAATTATAAATTTAAAATTATAAATTTAAAATTATAAATTTAAAATTATAAATTTAAAATTATAAATTTAAAATTATAAATTTAAAATTATAAATTTAAAATTATAAATTTAAAATTATAAATTTAAAATTATAAATTTAAAATTATAAATTTAAAATTATAAATTTAAAATTATAAATTTAAAATTATAAATTTAAAATTATAAATTTAAAATTATAAATTTAAAATTATAAATTTAAAATTATAAATTTAAAATTATAAATTTAAAATTATAAATTTAAAATTATAAATTTAAAATTATAAATTTAAAATTATAAATTTAAAATTATAAATTTAAAATTATAAATTTAAAATTATAAATTTAAAATTATAAATTTAAAATTATAAATTTAAAATTATAAATTTAAAATTATAAATTTAAAATTATAAATTTAAAATTATAAATTTAAAATTATAAATTTAAAATTATAAATTTAAAATTATAAATTTAAAATTATAAATTTAAAATTATAAATTTAAAATTATAAATTTAAAATTATAAATTTAAAATTATAAATTTAAAATTATAAATTTAAAATTATAAATTTAAAATTATAAATTTAAAATTATAAATTTAAAATTATAAATTTAAAATTATAAATTTATATTAAATGCAATTTATTTTTCACAACATTAATTATGTAAGTGGAGAGATGACCAATATGTATTTAAAGCATTTAGATATATTGTGAATAATCATAGACATTATTTAGATAAATAGAAATATGGAACACTCAGCAAAATTTGAAACCCCAGAATTTGTAAAACATATATAATGATTGTAATTTTCTCTAAATGTATGTAGATGTATCTACATACATACATATCAGAATAACGTCATGGTTTTATAATGATTTCAATCACTATTAAAGATAAGATTATAATGAAACACTAAATTTAGGAAGAAGACTGATAATTAATTAATGTACCGACATTTGATGGATTCTACAAAGTTTATGGGATTTATTTAGATATTTGATTTTTAAAATTAGTTTTATTATTTTATTCATTTAAGAATTATTGTACTTATAAAAACCTCAATACAATTAAGAATATAATTATTGTTCGCGATTCGTTAAAATTCGTTAAAACCATCGTTAAATTACAGATTTTATATATACTAGATATCGAAATATACGTTTACTACATATACATTGTATCCAATTTCCTGATTTTATCTAATAAATATACATTTGGAATAAACACACTGTTCTAATAATATACATTAATTTATAAACTATATTTTAATATTAAAACCTATATCATCAGCATACCGTTACCTATTTGCAGATATATCGCAGGAATATAAATTATTGCATCAATATTTTATCGTTTTCTACTTAATAGAAATTACAAATTAATGAATTCTTTATAAAATATATTTATTTACAACACTTTAGTTAAAAATACCAACTTCCTTTCATAGTAATATCGATGTGTATACATCATTTGTATGAACAGCCAGTTTCATGATATTTAGCATATTTATATAATCTTTGGAAAAGTAATGGAAATTGTATTGGTATATAGAAGTATATCTTCTGTAATATGATTTGTAAGATTTTCTAATCAATAATTTTCTAATTTTGTAGGTAAATGTATAAATGCATTATTTATTTGTGTAATAATTCCTTAGATAAATATATTATTGTAAATATTTCATAATTAAAATATATTATAAGATACAATGTCAATTCACGAATATGTGTTATATATGATATATATATGTTATATGAGACCTTTCTGCTGAAGGATGAGATTTTTTTAGGAATATAATTATGTTATTAAATATAGACTAATAATGATAATAGTAATTGAAATATTTACACATTTATAAATAAACATTAATATCATTTCTTTAATATATACCATACGACTATACAGAGTTATTCCATTATAAAAACTTTTGAACATTCTGTGTCATCCAGGGTATCATCGTAAGAAAATATGATACACATACTTACTATACATAATAGTATCAAGTAATATGTAGTAATAGATCATATAATACTATATATACTCTAATAGCACCAACGTTATGTGATATTTTATAAATCACCATATAATTAGATTAAACGAATTTTTAATAAATACATTAGAATATTAACTAAATTGAAATGTTATATAAAAGTATATTTTATTTTGAAAATGGAACAACCCCTTAATTATATGTTAGAATTTATAGTTAATAACTATTAGTTCTATATGGTCATTTATATATGTAAGATTAAGTAGAATATAATTACAAAATATAAAGACATATAAAAGGAATGTTTATATTCAATAATATGAGATAATAGTCTGTATATACTAAGGAAAGATATCCAGATAATTTTAGTTTTTTGTTGTATAATAAAAGAAAAAATCTAATTTATTCACAATAAATATATTATATTTATTTTTAATTTAAAATAAATAAATAGATTGAATAATAGTAAGATTATCTAGTTTACTAGGTAATCCAGAATTAGTAAAATATCTAGTATATGTAGTAAATGTGTTATTAATTCATTTAAGTATACTTATGACAAATCTATATTATATATTTGAGTTAAGTCTAAGATTAGGGGTAATGGATCCTACTTCCTATTATAACCATGTATTATAAACCATTGATAGTATCTAATTATATATAAAGGTAATTTAAATTTAATAATTTTATATTCTTTTTTATATTTAAAACTATTAATTAGTATTAATCAGAATTAGAAATGTTGACTAATTGAACGAATATAGATATAAGAGGATCTATTAGTGTCAACTACTTTATATTAAATATACTCATATCTCAATATGATATCTCGATATAGTACTATTTTATATCATATCGTATTATAGATTATGTATATACAAGTTAATTTAACTATCGAGTTAAATAACAGACAAATATACATATATATATATATATATATATATATATATATATATATGTTTTAATTTACGATTATAAATTGATATCTTCTTTAGTAATACATCTTTTATAATATATATAAATATAAATATATATATATATATATATATATATATATATATATATATATATATATATATTTATCATAAGTGGGTTATTAGGTTCCATTAAACAAATACGTGTTAATAAAATAATTACTCTTTATCATAGATAGTGCATATAGATTTGAGCAAATGTAGAATAAATCTAGATTAGTTGAATTACATGTAAAGCTCAACTATATAAAGGTTATAATGAATTTAAAAAAGGAAATTTCCTTAGAACAATTAGCTTGCAAATTAAACCAAGGGAAATAAGAAATCCCATCTTATTATTTAGTGAAAAATCTTCCAATGAGTATAACAAAGCCTAGATAATATGTTTTTGTCTTTCGATTGGGAACATTTCTCATATCAATATATTTCCACTAACACTACTATTATATTTATTATACCAATATTGTTATGTATAATAAATACACTGTCTGCGCACTCCTTCTGTTGATATGAAATATTTCGAGATGTTTATATTCAGATATTCCATTAGGACTAGTATTATTAACTTCAGAGCCCATAGTATCTCTGGTACTTCGGAGTAATTTGTTTTAACATTATGGGATAACCTACTAACACTTTAATTATAGAATTATTTAATTATAATTATTTAATTATAATTATTTAATTATAATTATTTAATTATAATTATTTAATTATAATTATTTAATTATAATTATTTAATTATAATTATTTAATTATAATTATTTAATTATAATTATTTAATTATAATTATTTAATTATAATTATTTAATTATAATTATTTAATTATAATTATTTGATTATAGAAAACACTTTAATTATAGTTTTGTAAAATTTGTTGAAGTTCTAAAAAAATAATATAAAAAAACTATGCATTACAAAAAATAAAAATACCAAGTTGGTTTGCTGGCAAATTTAGTATTTATTTCTATTTCATATATCAATCATAATTTCCATGTGTTTCAATGATTGTCTTGCCTTTACTCATATATTAATCCAAACGATTTAATTTTGCAAACAAAAATACGATTTTCCGGATATCTATAAAATGTATTGACACTGGTGATAGAGAATACAGTTGAGTTCAGCTTGTTCCTAGATATATTTTCAATTATATCATCAGAGATTGAATATCTCTCTATCTCTCTCTCCCTCCCTCCCTCCCTCCCTCCTCCCCTCCCTTTTTTTTAGAAAATATATAAAATAATTACATTTTAAATATTATTAAAGTGTTATTAAGTAATGAATACGATTTTAGAAAACATACATAATATAATAGGATATATAATTCAACATTTAATACTAATAACGAAATAAGGGTGATTACAAATTTGATAAATATTTATACAAATTTATTAGAATTACAAATTTGATATATATTTTATAGTAATTTATTACTGATGTAACAAACGGCATTCTATTTATTTCAAGATATTGAAATACGGCTAGTATATAAATATGTTTGTAACCACCCGTTAATTTTCTTTATGACCGCTGACGACGGCAAAAATTATTCAAAAAAAATTATTCAAAATTGATTTATTGTTATACAGAACTTTAAAATAGCTTATTATATGTATAGGTTATATTGTTGTATAGCTTCCCACAATGAGTCACGACACCTCGGCCTTAGGCTGCAGTTAATTTGTACAAATCATGTACATGCTGTAAATGTTTGAACTCTATTTATTATATTTTAATAAATTGCATATAATAATCAAATAATAATGTTCAAATAAAAATGTGAACAAGTATAAACTCTTATCTCTCCTAATTTTCACAGGAAGTAATAACAATTATTGTGTATATATTATCTTTCATTTTTTTTCCTTATAAATTACAATTTAATACACAATTTCCTAAGATTTGTTTATTTGATTTATTTTCATCATAAACTACATACAAAACTTAAAGAATTGTAAGGTTATTACTCTATCTAAATTATCTTCATATTGATTTCAAATTGATTTTAATAAAATATAAATTATTAAAATTTGTAATGATATCATTGTAATAATTGATTGTAAATATTTAGTATAATTATAATGTATCAATCATTTAAATATTAATGTAATAATCTAGATAAACGATACTTAATATATCAAATCACTGTATATCAAGTTCAAAATATGTGAGAGTTGCATGAAAAATTATAAATAGGCTAATTAAAAATAATATGGCAGCCATGCTTTGTTTATAAATAATACTATGATTCAGTAAACTATAAAGAAATAAATATAAAAGCCATATATCAATATATTATTATATAAATATATATATACATTTTATATAATATATATAGTATATTAAAATATTTATCAAATACATTTATATAAATACATTAATTATAATATAGATTATATATAATGCTGTATATATTAAATATAACAAAATGCGAGAATTAAATGGGGGTTCATATTCAATATATTAATAAAATGGGTTTAGTTTATTTCACTGAATTAGATATATATGGTCTTGAAAATACACTACATAATTTGAACTCATTTTATTGTACTTGATCATAAATACTTTTATAAAGTAAAATATAAAAATTACGATGATCTAATATGATTAATTTTTAAAGAAAATTAAAAATAGTCATAAAATGTACTAAAACATTTAGATCATTTAGATGTATACATTTTAAGTGGCCTTTACACATATATGATTTTATTGATTCTATCCTAAATATAAATAAATATTTCCTATTTGAATTCAAAATAATATTATTATGAGATTCCGTTTTTACATCTAGTTAACCGTTGATCTGGGTTATTGTCCACTAATCTAGACAATAACCCAAGAAAGTTATAACATGACAATAAGGATATATAAAAATAAAAATTAAATAAATGACTTTAATAATTATAATTAATTTCACCCTTTCACCATTACATAAAGTAGTGAATATTAATTTAATATAAATAATATAAAAATACAATTTAATTTTAATATAAATATTTATTTAATTGTAATTAATAATAAATATATTGTATTCTTATATTTTATAGTTATACATAGATAAATTCTAATTATATCTGATCAAATACTATCTATATAATAATAAGTTATATCTAATAATTAAGTTTATATATTAATTTTACATATTTATTTTTTCGACAATTAGTAAAGTTCAGAGTTTAGGCATTTTATAATTATGAGCTAAGTGCTATCACTCACTCGAATTTGATAATCCGCGTTTAATTAACAAATGTAAACAACAATACAACGGCGGCCATTATACCAGCTATTTTTTATATTTATTTTAAATATATAAAACCTATTATAAATTAATAATGTCTAAGGCATTAAAATGGGAACAAAGTGTTCAGTTATTAACCGTTATGAAGGACTGTAGTTTGATACCAAAAGTTGTAATATGTGACTAGGGACCTAGAAATCCTGGTTGTAAAGCTTTACTTAATGTTATAGATGAATATTTTTTTGAGTATTCAGATATCTGAATACTCATGTGATCGAATATATTTTTATAAAAAGCAACAACCTTATAAAAAGTATTAAAAATGCTATATAAATGCCCTATACACAAATCGTTTTCTTTATAAAGATAATGAAGTAAATTAAATTCTATGTTTTAAATATACTTTTCATTCGTAATATCATTTCTTATAATTTACATAACATTATATAAAAAATCTAATGTAGTAAAACATGTAGTAAAATTTTTTTAAATCTGCCGTATTGGCATCTGTTTACTTATTAAATAAGGTAAACAAATATTTTTGTATAAACATATAGGGTTGGAAATGACAGAACTTGGATTATTAGTATTAAAAACACAAATTTCCAATATTTTTTTCGATAATAATAAAAGTAATACTTATCAACCTTTTAATATTAAATTGTATATATCATCAATTTTAGATATATAAATTATATAAGTACACCTTTGTTTGTTTTATCATTTTCTGACTACATATTTTAACAGATAATAAATATGATAATTAGTGACATTTTTATTTTTCAAATTTACAATATGCAAATTATAATGTTTAATTACAATGCATAATTTTCTTGTTTTAGTAATAATGTTCAAATTGTACGTAAATATAGAATTAAAATATTGTATATTATTTGTTTCATTAATCATTTCTAACTCATAAACATAAAGTACTTATTACATAAGATATGAAGTCATTTAACTGGTATGTTATTAAGGATAAATAGGGTAAACTAATACTATCTGAAATACATAATTTTCAAAGTATGAATTTTAAAAATTATATTTTTAATTTCTTAAATATAAATAAGTATAATTTATAAATGATAAATAATAAATAAAAACTATTTTGAAATGATAACTTAAATTTTATTTAAATAATCATAAAATAATATAATACAATAAGTAATAAATTTATTTATTAAATTTAGAATTATATGAAATTTGTCTCAAATATTATTTAGAAGCCAAAAAAGATGAATCGGAACTCAATTCAATCTGGAGGAAAACCTTCTGCACGCGTATCATCAAATAGAGGCCCTCGAAATGCAAGTGGGGGTGTTAATATGAATAATAAGACATCTAATAATAGAGATTATAGCCAATCTGGCAACAGACCATCTGGTCAATATAACAATCAAACAAACTTGAATAGAAATACTCGACATCATAATCGAAATGGTTATTATTATATTATCTTAATATTATCTTAATATCAACTTAATATTATATCATGTATAACTTTATTTTGATTTATATAAATATCCTTTGTTCATTATAATAATTTTATTATGATATATCCGTATATTTCAATTAATTATTTTAGCTGCAAATGATCGAAATCATCCATATGGTGGCAATTCTTCTAGAAATAGGTAAATATTTTGTATGTATATATGTAATTTAATAATATACCCTAATATAACAATTTCTAATATAACAAAATTGTATTTAATATTTATTCTAAATATATTTATAAAGAATGACTATAATAATATAATTATATTAATTAAATTTAATATTTTGTATTAATTATAATTTATAAATAAAAATTATTATATTATAATTATATCAACTTATTTAAAATATCATTTCAAATAATTAGTATCATAATTAGCAACTAAAATATAATATTATTTATAATACAATAAAAAAAGTATATTATATGTTATTAACAATTTGGTCATCTATATGATTTGTTCATATTACTTTAATATATTTTTAATATTTATATTACTATGTTTTTCTAATTCAATATTGACGTATTCGAATATAAATATTTAGTTATATTATTATTTATTCTCGAAAAAAAATATTTCGTATTTTCTAATTGTCAATCATATAAAAGGTAAACATATAAATAAATACTCAATAACTATTGATTAAATAATGACAAAGTTTTAATAATAACATACAAATATATAATTGTGGATTGGTATTGGTTATAAGTTTAGATTAAACAATCAACGATATATACAAATTATTATATTTATTAATGATACATTATTATAAATAAATGTATTATATATCATTATTTTTGAATTTTATATAGACACATTTATCACACATTTTGTAAAATTCACACCTAAAAAATTATTATTAACTATAAAATAATCTTTGATTTATTTATTGATTGATTTAATTATTTATAAAACTATGTTATTTTAAGGGTGTTCAAAAGTAAAACCAATAAATTCTCCTACGTGTCACTTACACCCGACAAAATTAGAACATGTTCAATTCCTATTTTTTGCTTATTTTGTAGATCTGATCATTTTCTTCTTTTTTTTCTAAATTCTGTGTTATAATAAATAAAAACTTGGTGAGATATCCTTCTTTATTTGTAATAGAATTTTAATAAGTGGAAAATCTATGATTTCCGCTCATAATGCCATAATTACTTAGATGACCAAAATTAACGACTACAATAGATTTCAATTAACCTGAAATCCAATAATATTATTTATTTCTCTTAATTTTGAAAATATTTTTAAAGTTTTTTAATTATAGATTTAATTATATATATTTATTAATTTAATGACATTACACAAATTATTTATACAAACATTATATTTTAATATTAAATTTTAAATGTAATTCTGAAAATTTCTTTATCTTTTTTTTAAAAGGTTGTCATTTCAATGTTATTTTTTATCCTATCATATATTATATATTTGTAATATTTCTTAAATAGAAATCTGCAGCGTGGACCTAAGGATTTTAATAATGGTTAGTTACATTCTTACACATTATTATTTATTGTATTCAAAGTAAAATTCCTATTTGATACCAAATTATTACATTTGCTATTTCCAATTATATTTCGTTATAAATATATATTATTTCATATTCGCTCGTTGTGTCAAATTAGGTATTGAGAACCATACAATTAATAACTATTTATCTGTTTTTAGTTTTCGTTTGATTAGTTAATCTATTGTTTAATATTATATTTTGAAAAACTTGAAAGGTAAATGCAAATTTATGTATAGTAACAACAAAGGTACAATCTTCAATGGTTTCACGAAATTGCTATCGATTTATATATTCAATTTGTTTGGATTATAATATAATATATTCATTATATGTTTTATATCAAACATATCTTTGCTATATAATGATGCATATATATATATATATTATTTGACCATATTCCAGTGTCATCTTTGTGTCATATAGTATATTGTATTCTCTACTGAGTTATAAATTCACATTTTAATTGCAACTTTCATCGCAGACTAAGTGATGAACACATTTTTTCACTATATGTGCTACGTTGCTTAATTATTTAATGATCAGTTCAGAGGTATTTATTGATTTGTTAAACGGAGTTATCCTGTAATTGCATATGCAGTTTGTTTACCATATCTCTACACACTCTTCAATACTAGAACACAATACTATATTGTCTTTCATTCGTCATTACTTAACCCCACTACAATACATTTGACACAGCGAGCATGTATTTTATATATTTAACTTTTATTTTAATATAACTAGGCTTAATTCATATAGTGTTTTATATAATATTGCATCTACATATATATTTAGTTAATGGTTTTAACTGGTAGGTAGTTTGCAGTATATCCACCTTATCAAATGTATTATATTTGGATATTTACCGTTACAAATTATAGAAGTTACCTTTACTGCACTTTCATGAAATAATTCATTGAAAAGAGTCGCGTATCATCTGTGGTTAAATGTGAGAGTTCCCTAAGAAAGTTCACGTTTCCTACAATTTCTATAATTATTTGGGAATTTTAATTAGTTTTATGTGAACTATTGAAATATAATACAACGACATAGTTTATTAAATATATATATATATAATAATTCTGATAAATATTATCATCATAAATATTGTCTTATTGAAACATCAAATTCACATTCGCATCAAAAGTGCCAACTATGATTACTCGACTTGTGCGAAGCCGGTTTCCCTAAATAGAATGCACACACGTCTACCCTAGGTGCTAGCAACCTTAGTGGCGGATACGAGGAGAGGGGTCGGCCAGCTGACTCCGAGCGCAATATATCCCCGCACCGACCCGACCACCGCCAACAACTCCATCGCCAGCCTCAGCCTCCGCAACAACAACAACAACAACAACAAATGGTTGACGGTGCCATGCACATGCAGCTGGGGCAAAATCGCGATTCCTTCTCGCAGTACCCCAGCGACCGTAACCACGGCAACTCGGCCAGTTCGATCGTATCCACCCGACTCTTCGGTAGCGCGCCGAATGATATGAGTTCATTTGCCAGCGGCAATGTCATGAATATCGATATGCTGGATACGGGTAGAAGTAACATGCAAAGTATGGCCGCCGTTAATATGGGAGGAATCGGTTCTAGTAATTTGGCCGGCGCCGGTGTAGTTCCCGCCGATGGAATCAGGGGCAGTAATATCGGAGGTTTGGCTGGCATTAGTGCAAGTTATATGGGTAGAATGGGAGATGACGATTTAACGAAGTTGGGAGGTTTAAGAGCAAATACTATGGGTGGTTTTGGCATCAATGACTTCACCGGTAATATCGATAATAGTATGGAAAGGAGAAATGGCAATATCATGGGCAGAGTTAGCGGTAATAATATGGGAAGAAATGATGACAATCTTAATAATAATATATCCAGGAGGAATGAAAATAACAGGGAAAATCCGAGAGGATACAATATGGGTAGAATGGGCGGAAATGATATGGAGAGGATGAGTGGAAACGATCTAGGAAGAATGGGTGGTAACGATATGGGAAGAATTGGAGGTAGCGATATGTTAAGAATGGGCGGTAACAATATGGGAAGGATGGGAGGAAATGATATGGGAAGAATGGGAGGAAATGATATGGGAAGAATGGCCGAAAATGATATGGGAAGAATGGCAGAAAATAATGTTGGAAGGATGGGAGAAAATGATCTAGGAAGGATGGGAGGAAATGATATGGGAAGGATGGGAGGAAACAATGTTGGAAGGATGGGAGGAAATGATATGGGAAGGATGGGAGGCAATGATATGGGAAGGATGGGTGAAAACAATATTGGAAGGATGGGAGGAAATGACCTGGGAAGAATGGGAGGAAATGATATGGGAAGAATGGGAGGTAATGATATGGGAAGAATGGGAGGTAATGATATCGGGAGGGTAGGAGGTAATAATGATATGGTAAGAATAGGAGGAAATGATATGGGAAGTATGGGTGGAAATGAAATTGGAAATACGAGGGGAATTGATATGGGTCGGATGAGGGGAAATGATATGGGGAAGATGAGGGGAAATGATATGGATAGGATGGGTGGAAGTGATGTAGGAAGGATGGGTGGTAGTGATGTAGTAAGGATGGGCGGAGGTGATGTAGGTAGAGTTGGTGATAATATGAGAAATCTTGGTAATGCTATGGGAGGTGTAATAGCAGGATACGGAAATGTGGTTCCAGTTGGGATGGATGCAAATTTAATGGGAGATATGTCACTTAACACATTGTGTAAATTGGGGGGAAATATCATGGGAAATCCTGGTCTTAATACTATGGGAAATCCTGGTCCTAATTATATGGGAAATCCAAATTCTCAGGATAATATGGGTCCTATTCCATTTGGTAATATGGGTTCTAATCCAATGGGATCTAGAGGATCTAATTCTATGTCGGGAGATTCAATCGATGCACGTAACATTTTGAAATTCAGACAAACAAATACTCCAAAAAGAGGTCGTAATGTAAGAAAATAATATATCGCCTACTAGAGTCGTATATTACCCATCCCTGTATCTATTTAGATTATAATATTAATAAATATTTGTATAGCTGAACGATTTATTTATTTATATTATGATTATTATTTGCCAATGTCAATTGACTAGGAATGTAATGTTTACCTTCTTTAAACATACAATGTTGTAGACATGATATCATTAGATCTGTAGTCGATGTTAGTGTTTTTACATTTTATTTATAACACATTTCTTATAACTGTTTATTTTATTGCAATGAGATTTTTATAAGAAATAAATCTATCTACAGCTTATTTATATCATTGGAAATGTCAACAACTCATCAAATTTGATTCTAAATATAAAATGCTTTTTATTTAACACCTCATTTGAAATACTAATTATGTTCATTATGTTCATTTTATTATTAATTTTAATATTTTATCAATTTAATATTGTACTAAATGATATTTGCTTTTACGAGCCAATTTAATAAAAGTATGGCTAAACATTGGCAAAATTTAAAATGATTTAATATCGCAGATTATACAAATAACTACCAGATATAGATAATAACTGCCTTTTGAGGTCTCCGGTGTGTTCTACAAATATAATATAGAATTTGAACATTATAAATATGTTATTTTATTTTCTAGTTATTTCAAATTTCGGGATTAAATAATTTGAGTTGATGATACTTGAGCAAAATGTTCAGTCTACTTTATCTATCATATTTATAGTTTTGTTATATGATATAAATGCCAATTCATCATTGATATTTATTGGTGAAATAATTGACAAAGATTGAACACAATTAAATTATATATGGAATATGTTTATAATTTCATTTACAATCGTTGGTAAATCTAATATATATAATTTAAAAAGGTAAATTATTTTATTGCCAGTACATGCAAATCACCATTGACTTTAGCTTCGTTGGTTTTATATTCGGAGTCGAAAAATAATTCTCTAGTGTAAATACACCAATAACGAACCATTAATATTATATACTAATTTCTTTTTAGTATTATATTTTAGTATTCTTTTTTGTAGCATTCTTAAGCAAATATAATGGTTTAAATTATAATTATTCGTATAAGTTATTAATATATTTGCAATATACATATATTGTGTTATATAGTCAATGAAATCCCACACCAGGAAATTTTGTAAACTGAGTTATAACTATCGACAGATTGCATACAATCTGTATGAAGCTGCTTTTGGTTAAGATATTCTGGTGAATTAATAATCTATTACTCATATGTATATATATATATATATATATATAATTCTATGAACTATTACTTGGCAATCAACACCTTACCCATTATGCCATCGAAGCAATTCTAAATATATCTTTATCTGCGATTTGAAATGAACCTTCTGTGGTTATTGATTAAATTAATAATGATGAACCATTCATTTTGTGTATACCTTATTCCATATCGCGGGAGATTATCTATAAAATTATTTATTACAATATATTGTTTTAAATTGTATATTATTTATTATTTAGCATATGGTGTTGAGTCAGATTTTCATTTAATTACGAGTATAATTAGCATGAAGAATGTTTATTTGTTGCATCTTAAATAAGTATTAATTTAGTATTTTATCATTCAATTATTATATGAAACCGATAATATTACATTTATTATCATTTTTATATAGGTTTAATTATTTCTACATGCACAAAAGTAATTGAATAGTAATTGAAATCATCAAATAATCAGTTTATAATATTTAGCATATTTTAAAATATAATAATATATTAAAATAATAACAAGTTTTCAGAGTCTAATAAAAATTACACTTATATATCGTATAGATATTTATAATGAAATATGCTATGGTACCTTTAAACATACAATATATTTTTTAATATTCAGGTAAATTATCATAAACAAACCATAATTAAAATACATTAATGTGTTCTATTAAATAAACAATATTAAAAAAAATATAACATTTTAAATGCATATTTATAATTCTAAATGTATAGATTTCTATAATTATTTATCTTAAATTTCCTTGTAGATCAACTGAAACCAATTTAAATATTGTGTATACGACATTTGAATATATACCAAATACAAATTTTAATCTGCATTTATGCATGAGTATTAGGTAAAATTATGTATTTAAATCAATATTAATATAAGTTTATTTAATTATACTGCATTGTGTTTATTAACCAATAGTATAATTACGCTTGACCATCTGTTACATTATTTAGCAACATTGCTTCCCTTCTCTACAATATTTGTTATATTTGATACCCTTCAAGAAGACACTCAAATGGTTAGATTTTGCAATCATTTATATGTGGATATAATATATGTATTTACTTTCTTTAATATTTAATTACTTTTAATGAATAACACAATACACCATTTCTGATTTACTATTTGGTGTATATATAAATTTAATATTGAATAACTATATATGCTATCTAGTGATCATGACCATATGTGTTTTATTGTATGCTTATATCTATATATAATATACTATATGTATAGTATTTAATAGTGCAAACTCAAATATAATATTTTACAGTATAAGATATTAGCTGATGATATGATTACAAATAACCATATATATTATTAAACTAGAATATTTATATAATATTTATTATAGTTTATAGAAAATTATAGATTACCATAAACTATTTTGAATCTAATATTCAAACTTTATATATAGTGATCATTATATAAGTTTAGTATAATTATAAATATTGCATATGGTTTTCTAACATAAAATATATATCTACTCATATTGCAAGATGTATTTCATAATTAGTAATATTATCTTGGTTTATTAAAACCAAACAAAAATAATTAATTATAGCCATATTCTTATACATAATATTCCTTACATTGATATAAATTAATGATGTATTTACAAAATTATCTAACTAATTTATATATTTTTTATTTTAATGTTCATTTGTATTCGGTTAGCATTGTCAATAAGAATTTATTTATACTTTTGGAATATTCTAGAGTTTCTTTATTTATATAAATCCTATACCCAATTAAACTTGGAGGTATCTTATGTATTTAATCTTTTGTCTAATACAATGGATATATGTAATGCATGTTCAACTAATAATTCTTATATTTGAATTTGCCTAAACTAATCCATATATAACTTAAAAGAGGCAAACCCTGTACAAATTATACTCAACACTAGTAGTATACTACTGCAAGGTACCAGGTAATATTGTACTATATTTATATATATATCAATATAATATATTATTCTCTATAAAATATGAAGTGTGGTTAGTTTTTATTGTTTAATATAATTTAATTTATTATTTTAATTATTATTACTTATATTTAATAATAAGTTACAAAGGATGTTTATAAATTCTAAGTACATTGGTTACAAGGATTCTTGCTTATATTGATAATTCACGATAAACTATTTTCAAATATATCGTTACTCGAATGAATGATGTTCAGAACTAGGAAACTACTTATTGGAGTACACTAATCGAAAACCTATTAGTTGAGTACACTAGTCGAAAACTACTTAGTGGAGTACACTAATCGAAAACCTCTTAGTTGAGTACACTAATCGAAAACTACTTAGTGGATTACACTAATCGAAAACTACTTAGTGGAGTACACTAATCGAAAACCTCTTAGTTGAGTACACTAATCGAAAACTACTTAGTGGAGTACACTAATCGAAAACCTCTTAGTTGAGTACACTAATCGAAAACTACTTAGTGGAGTACACTAATCGAAAACCTCTTAGTTGAGTACACTAATCGAAAACTACTTAGTGGAGTACACTAATCGACAATTCTACTTGTTAAAAGTTGGATTACAATAGTTTATTCTACCCACCACTCAATTCTGGATTAAGAAATATTGGGAAATAGAGTATAACAGCATTACTGCTAGATTACTAGTGGTTGTGTATTCAATACATTCACCCTATTTCTATATATATCATATTAATTATCATATATCCCTCTCTGTATGTATTACACTGGTATAGAATTAAGTAGGTCCACTAATAGCTTGAAATATAATTGATTACATATAAATGGTTTTCCGTAAGTATTGTACATTTACAATGTCAAGGTTATGTAGAAATATTATATAATTTTATAACGTGACAAAATTCTATTATATGATGTAAATAGTTTATTGTATTCCATTATATTTTCTTTTGATGGTTGATAAATTTTATTTCAATTTCTTATAATGATGATTCTAAAAATCAAATATTCCAGATAAGTTATTAGTTGCTTTATATTATTTATCTCTTCAATATTTGTTTTCACACAATAATACTAAATCTGCTTACTTATATTTAATTATTATATTTTAAATACATATTTTTTTATTTAATATTTGAAATTAACTAATGAATAAAATATATTACTTGAAAAACTTATATCTATATATTGTGTATATATCTAATATTAATATCAGCCTAATTAATATAATATTTGGGTTATAATTATAATATTGTATGGTGGACTATTTTATTATATATAAATTTAGTTTAGTTAATATTAAGGTTAACAATAGTTTTTTATTTATCCATCGTTATATAAGTTTATTTATAATAAAATAATTTTAAAATGTTATATAATAACTAATTAATTTGTATAACTAAATATGTTTTTATTTTGCAGTTTTAAATCCTCGATAATAATTAATTAGTGGTTAGTTAAATTTTATTAATTTAATAATATTTGTTATATTGATGCAATTATATGCAAAAAATGGTGTTGTTTTTAATATATTGATTACTATTATTGTTATATTTATATAAACAAGTTTTCAATTTTATTTTTTTAATTTTACATTTTTATATTAACATTGATCAAATATACAAAGTGAGAATGTGTATAATATTCTTTCGAGAAGATAGATAAATATGTTATGTTTTTTTAAATAGTAATATAACAAATTTTTAATTAATTTCAAATTTTACATACTCTATTTAGGTCAAGCCCGAAGATAAGAAAATATTAAATATTGTGGAATATATCAAATATTTATTGATATATCATCATATGTATTAAATTATAAATTTTTAATATTTCCAGATTTCTGAAATAATAATATTTGGTTTTATTATATTTAGAAACCATGCAATTAATATATTTCCATTTAGTTTTGGGATCTTATCCTTCTCATCGTTATTGGTTATTGACATTATATTACTACTTATTGGTACTAATTCTATATCGGAACACCCATAGAATTGCTCCTGTCTTCCGCAACCAATACAACCAAATCCATTTTCATTGTATCCCCAGCGATTACCTTAATAAAAGGAGATAGAGTTAGTGAACTAGGTAAAGAACTACATTTATCAAATCAATACATGTCAATAAATGTCAATAAATGTTTACCTGTATTATATTTCCATTGAAGTACACATTGTGAACATACTAAATCATCAGGGAGTTTTACTTTTAGGTAATACAATTTCTTTAGTGGATCTGATACTTTATACCTTTGATTTAAGAATTCTCTTAAGTTAATAATTGTTTAATTATTTATATTTGGCTTAATCGCGATTAAATTAATTTATAAACCTTTTTGTTGTCTCATTTAATTTTTGTTTTACAATATTACTTTCTGTTGATAGAATTCCAAGTACATTTTCATTCAAACATTGGTTGGTGATCACATTCTTGATGTCATTATTTAAGCATAATCGAAACTCGAACCATCCTATAATGAATATAATCGTTATTTCGTGGATATAGCAAATATCTATCAGTAATCAGTTACTTTACTAACCTAAATGGTTTTCTGTTAACTCAACCGTTACATTTATTACTTCTCCAGCCAAATATCTGCGAACGATAATTCCAGTAGCATATTTACCTCCTGCTTCGTTTGCCCTGACATCTTGCCAGGCATCTCCGCAGATTCCACACTTTCCATTATTTATATTCCATTGATTCTACTTGCATATAATATTCTCATGATGAGTATCTTTAAATAATAATGCATATAAATATAGTTATATTTGCAAAAGTATGAGAAACTGTCGGAGTGATTAATAGTAAATAATTATATTGTGATTAAAAATGATTTTAAGTAGCCAGCATACAGGTATTTTAATTTTTTATATTAAATATCTTTTATTTTGATTAATAATTTTATAACCCAGGAAAGTTTTTTTATAAAACTAGCATATTTCTATTCCGGATATTTTTTGCTATTATTTATCTAATAGATAATCTATTGATTATAATAAATATCTTAAATGTTATGTAAATACAAATAAAAACTATGAGAACACTGCCGAGCAATTGTATACAGCGTTACATTAAACATGTACAGCTTAGATCGAGACAAGCTGGGTTTAGTAACGTTCACTGTATACATATTACCTGATATCCTCCGCAATGCAGAAAGGTATCCCGACGGTTTATTTCTGCAACACTGTATCCGTACCTCCACATTGAAGATCTAGACGGCGGCTCAACTAAACGACCTCCACACATAGTGGAAGTTATCTCCCCGAGGATCACGAGAAAACTCAGTAACTTGTGTAGGGTATTCATTGCGTATTCTTAGAAGATTGAGATTACCACCGCGATGTATATATGACCTATGACCTTCGTATATACATCATACGAATGACATTCATATGTCTTCTATTTATTAGTGGACGTTATAATAAAAAATGTTGTTTGACATATGACATATTGATGTTAAAATCCTACGATTGATCGAGTTCATCGATTGATGAATGATATAGTCGAGTGGTTAATAGCACTAGTAGCCTTACTATTTATAATGTCGTTTGTAATGATACATTGTATTGTATAATTATAGCGTTTACGAGCGCAATTCTCACAGGCGATTACGTAATACTATTTGTTGACAATGGATAATTCGCGTGAAATTTGATATATTTTATGGTATTAAAATTTATATTATTTTATAAATATTTCATTAGCATATCCTGTGTCCAATTTTCTCATATAAATATATTAACGTATATTATATTATTTTTGGTCAATTTATTATAATATGTATTGAGGAAGAAATGCAATTAGGTAATTAAGTTCAATGCATGATCTAGTTATACAGACACGATTATTTTTTAATACTTTTATATATATCCTAATATATAAGGTATACCATTATTCAATTAAATTAATGACTAAACTATTATTTATGAATATTACCAAAATAAAATATTATGTATATTCGTTAACATGAATTACTCATCATATATTACATTTATATATATCATTTTATATGATTTTTGTAAAACTACTGATTTCAATTTATCATTGTTATTCTTTAAATAGTATACTCAATAAGATGAATTGATATTATATCAAAAATAGATTTATCATATATTGGGTATAATCTAATATGTATATATTATTTAAACTGTTAATTAACTCTACATTTTATGTATAACCTTAATGTCATATTTTTAAGTAATTCATTATACATTGTGTTGCAAACAAACAACTCCGTATTATTGGGCATTCATACATTTGCAAGTTATTTTAAAGTTTCATGGTATTCAGAAAACAACGGATTTAATGATGAAATAATCATTATAAAAACGTTCGTATATTACGTCAGTATTATATAACTATATATTTATACAATGAGTTTTATGTTATATGTTCAATGCGCGTATAACAATGTACCATGCATGTGTATAGTGCATTGTACTCGGTCTAGGACATTTATTAGTACAGCAGTATTGTTATTATGTAAAATTGACCTAATCGACTAAAAGAGAGTGGATTAAATAAACAATTGGTTTTGTGAGTCCTGTAGTCTACTCAGCCAATAGGAAGTATAGTATTGATAACGATAATTATTATTCTGCCTACTTCCGGGAGAATTTGTATCATTCAATATAGGCACCGTGTTCATATTAATGATATTTAATGATTACTAGTGATTGAGTATTAATAAGTATTATCCAAAGTAATTTAGTTCATTATAACGTCATTATAATGATAATGACGCATTTGTTTTAAATGAAAAAAGTAATTAACAACATACTAAGTTATCAATTCCACGTGGGGTAAGATAATATGCCTAGATATATATCTTTAATAATTTCATTCAAATGCAGATAAGATGTAAACTCACGATACCAAATATTTTATCCTGGATTCTCTCTGCTAGCTAGAGACCATAATCAGCGGTCTACTGCTATTACGCAATAGTTTCCGATTACCAATCATAGCGCTTGCACCGGGGTATTGTTAATTAGCACAGCAGCAGAACAATGGAAACACCGCCGTGAACCGTTATTAACTATCCACTAATGGCAACGAATCGAGCTTTTGCGATTTTATCGCCTACCCCGATTCGAATAGCGTCGAGTATCTGCATCCAACCGGTTGTTCATTTAGCCCCTGCAAAGTGTTGAACACGCAACTCTTCGACACGAGTCGACCACATATTCGAATAGCATTTCTAAAACTCTAGTATTCGCTTGTTAGTTAACGAGAATTATTAAACTCAGTTTTAAGGACACGCAGTCGTAATACAATATTAGAGTATTAAGTAGTCTGCCATATATGGTGTGTGGATGTACGGCTAACGAATTTAGAATGGAACCGTAGACACGAGTTACGAACATCCGTACATTGGTTAGTATTTCTATATATTATATTGTTGTTTATTAATACATATTACTTACAATGATAGAATATCTATTACCCAATACAATACTACGTTAATATGGTTATTTTTATATAAATATATATGATATGATACTTTGGGCAGCAAATATCCCAAGGAATTAGATTTATAATGATATCATTATAATTGTCTATTTATGCCAACCAAACAATTAGCTAGTTTTCTGATATTTATGATTGATTCGATCAACTAAATATGATAATTACAAATTATTGATTATAGATTAATTCGTATTTATTTTATATCGTTATCAAAATTATAATAAGTGATATAAATCTGGACAATTGATTGCATATTAACTTATGTAATAATATATATAAACTGAAAGGTTCACTCAATGAATTAACTAATAACACAGTGATATAATGGTTTCATAAAATAATTTCTTGAGTTACCAATATCATTAAATAATATAAATAACATTATGCAATGTAATATTTGTATTATTAAATACCGATATATAAATAGGATAATAATAATCTTGTGTACAATGCCCAAAATAATAGATTCATTTAATATCAGAAACTATAGTTTTAATATATATATAATAATGACAATAGGTAATATATTTATATAATATAACTATTCATTAAATAGTAAAATATTATATATGTATTATAATAAATATATTACAATTTAGAAATACTTATAACTATTAGTAAATCACGAATTTATAATATTGGATTTCATTTTATAATATATAAATCTGTTATATATATAAACTGAAATAATATAGAAATCTCATTTTCACAATAATACATTTTACAACATATAATGCAATATATACATAATTATTAAATGTAACATATTAAGTAACTATTTCGTATGAAATATAAATAAAATTATTTAAAATGTATATGCAGTTGAATGCAAAATTTGTTGAATGAGCATCGAAGAGTACATAATTAAATTGTTAATAAACATTACCATTGATAATCATTTCCATATAGAACTCATTATTAATTGCGAATCGTTATCAGGTTATCAAATAATGTAATAGTAATATCAATAAGTTGGGTAATTTTAGATAATAATAAATACATTTACAAAGAATTAATTATAAATTTATTCTCATTTATAAATATATATATTAAGATATATATAAACAAGTTCTTTATAATAGTTATTGTTTAACTTAACACCCCATCAAAATCTTACTACAATTAATTTATTATATGATAATATATTCATATATAAATAGGCTCCAGACATTGCTGATTGCTACCAATACATCTCATTTGATGAGAATACCTCTACATATATAAATTATAGTTGTAATATTTATGTACATTGTGTGTAATATATATGTAATAACATTGTGAGTACATTTCAAATTGATGGCAAATTAGTTTAACATTATTTATATACAAAAGTTTCTCACAATTTTCTATTTGTTCTAATACATTCATTGAGTGTAGTACTATATTGATATATATATATAGTATAGTATTAAAATAATTCATATAATTTCTATTCATCTATAACATCGACTTTATTATATAACCATATAACAGTGGTGTCTATACTCATCTCCTTTGTAAATGTGATTGTATTTACAATAATAGTTATAGCTAATTGTAGTGAGATTAATAATAATAGAATATTTTTTAAATGGGGATCATTTAAATGAAATATTAAATCTCATTAAGGGTTTCTTACGTATTAAATATATTCATGTATTTCCTTATTGAATATATCTATTAATTGCACTGTAATCAGAATAAATTACTAAATAATATTTATCAGATCCCCTTAATCAATATCTCTTAATATTATCCGGGATATGTGCCTACACTAACAATTGTTATTAATAATACATATTCTCTACAATATATGAATATATTATATTATATTACACGTCGTATTTAAATCAATTACAATCTACATCTAGCACTACTGCACCATATTCAGATTGAAATGCCTACTCGCGGATTCCCGGATGCAAATACGTTTATACCAACCGACGTCGCCGTCCAGGAAGTGGCGAAGGTCAGGTCGCGCTCCAAGGCCTCCATAGCTGTCGCGGGGGTTTTGGCAATGGGCGTCTCCAACGCGGCGAGCAGCGGTAAAACCGCGCTACAGCTCCAGCGACGTCTTCAGACGAAAGGTAAACGAGGCGACGGCGATTCCGGTCACGTGACCATCGTGGAACCGGAAGAAGTTCGTCGGCGTAGACAGGACGGCTTCTTGATCAGGTAAATGACGACCGTAATTTGTATACCGCCTATATTGTAATAATAATCAGTAAAGTTAATTTAGAGAACAATGGGATTCGTATAATCTAGCTTTTCTATATATACATATTAATGTTATGTTAATTATACAAACAGTGAAAAATTACCTTATTATTTATATCAAGAATTTAAGAATTAATTTTTATCAGTAATTGTAAAAATTTCCTGAAATATATATAAAAATATATATGAAATATATCTTACAATTTATATACATTTTATAATCAATCTATTCTCAATATGTAAATTTTATTACAGTTTTCGACTATCGATTGCATACCGGGCTCTAGAGAGACAGGAAATCATCGCAGGTAAACCAAACCTGACACCGCAGAAGGTGAAACGTTCAAAAAGCAAACAAAAGAAAGTCACAATTCCCATAGATAAGAAACCAGATATACCAAAAACAAAAGTTTCACAAATCTACTCATAAGTCACATATAATAAAGTATACACTACTTTAATCCTACTCAATTAAATAATTATATATTTATAATATTAAAAAAAACATTTATAATATAAATTAATTCATTTTCATTTATAATCTATGTAGACAAATTTCTGGAAGCAAATGATGGCTGTAAAAAAGATTCCCGTTTCCGCAGGATCCACTCCATTATCGACACCGCCCCAAGACAGAACTCCCAAGGTCTCTCCGACCAGAAAATGCAAAGGAAGGTCGAAATCTCCCAAGGTTTGATCAGTTAATATCGGTAATAATATTGGCAACAATATATCTTATATAATCTAATTATATTAATAAATTACAGTTTAATAAATAGTTGCAATCAAAATGTCAGTAATAATATTTTAAATTATATTTTAATAAATTACAGTTTAATAAATAGTTGCAATCAAAATGTCAGTAATAATATTTTAAATTATATTTTAATAAATATATTTATTATAATTTTTTATTATATATTATAATTTTATTAAAAATAAAATTTTAATTTAACAATTATAATTGAGTTCATAAAACTAATTACCTCTGTATTACTAAAGCCAGCTAACACTAACATGGAGGATAGTCAAGCCGTCAAAGAATGGCAGAGGAGGAGAAATATTCGAAAACAAAATCGCATGTCAAGAAAAGATCAAATTAAAGTTATTTATATTCTCAATAATAAATCATAATAATCATTAGTATATTTATAAATATAATATTTGTATATATTTGTTTATTGTTGTATGTTTTAGCAACAACTATTAGATAGAACAAAATTAGTTAAATAGATGGAAGTAAGTTTATTTAATGAAACTAATACAATTTAATAAATATAAAAGTAAAGTAATTATTTCATTACTCACATATTTTTACATTTTATTTTGTATATAATATTCAAAATTGTGAATTATATATGAGAATATAAAGATTACTATATTACTCGATAATTTCCTTCCAAATCAAATACTTTATTTTATTAATTCATTTGTATACAATGTAATCTAGTTTTAATTATCTAAGATATATAATAAACACAATAATAAGTAGTCAATTTATATGGTACATTAGAAATAAAAAGGTCTTTATATTCATTTTCAAGGCAAGCCTGTATACATTAAGTTAATTAGTTAGTTTTGTACGTATTATACTCCAGAGAATTTGTACCATAATTTTAAAAGCATAATTATTAATTCTTATTTAATAAATAATTAATATATTGTCGATTTATTGAGTTATTTTGTATTCTTTTTTTTAGCTATCCATAGATCTAATGATGACTAACTGAAGACATTGCAAATGTTCATTAATTTAGAACTTTTCCTTGCCATATTTATATAAGTTCAATGTTTTTTCAACTTGTTGCTGATCTGGGCATTTGTTTAAGTCTTTTTATTAGCTTACCGGTGAGTCATCAATCGATAATTGTAAAAGTCTAAATGTAATATAGATTGAATAGTTTTTGAAACGATTTACAGCATAAGTTTTAGTTACAAGACTTTATTACTTGCAGAATTCACAGTAAAAACAATAAATCAAATTAATCTGATTAATTAATTATAATTAGTTTTAGTATATTCAAAATCATTGTTAATACAAAAGGTAATATTATATATTAATTTTGCAATCTTAAATAATACATTTGTTATTAGTTATGAAATAGACTTTTTACTAACAATATAATTTATGACAAATTATTTATGAAACAAACATTTTAAAATTGAATCTATCACCTGAAAATTTGTAAGTTATAATATTTATTATATTTTAAAAGCATTCATTAATTAATTTCTAATTAGTATTTATTCTACCAGTCACAAAAATGCAATAGTTGAATACAATTTTATTCCACATCCTATTCTTCACCGGTGAACACGCTGACCTACCTACCAGATCTCGAAGCAAACGAATACCACTAGACGTCCCAAGTCCGCCCCAACCGCTACTTCGGGAAGTCCGAGGCGTCGATCGCCGCGTAAACGTAGACAGGAACGCACGACGAAGACGTCCATGGGCGCTACTGATACGGAGACACGTCGTCGCGCTATGTCGCCGGTGAGCTCGCGACCTCTGATCCCTCTACCTGTGACCCCGCGACCAACTTCCACCAGCGGCACGACGAGCGGCGACCGACCTTCGATCTCCACGACCGCCGACGTCGGCAGATTCGGCCACGACCACGTCGACGCCGGAAGCACGATTTACGGTAGCACGAGGCTGGGAAGCGTGAACAGTAGCGACACTTCGCTGTTCTCAGATCGCTCGCGACTGCGACGACGCAATAGCAGACGGACCGGTCAAGCGACGGCGATTGCTACGCCGTCGGTGGCGCCACTGAATCTGACGCAGTTGACTAGCGGAGGCGGCGGTACAGCTGCAAAGTCCATTGGTCGAGAAACCCGAGGACCGACACCTCCTCGCGAACGCTCTCGTTACGCCCGCAAACTCGCCAGCAAGCGCATGCAGATTCCGAAACCGGAGAAGGAAACGCGAACTGCGTTGGCGGCGCCGGCGATAACTCGACCTCCCGGATCCAGGCCTCAGTCTGTAGCCGGAAGTACGGCTAGCGGCGATAAGGGCTCCGACTTGCGACCAAAACTCGAGATTAATTACCGGGCGTGCAAATATCTATACGCTATGTGCCATTGTAGGCAAGTTGGCTCCAATAAGACAATCAATAAACTACAGAAATTCAGAAAGGTTTCATTCACTTTATAAATATATTTAGAAGATAACTAAGACTTTGCAGTCAGGATCACTGTAGCGAGTATACCAAAAGAATGTTTGACAATATCAATATTACAATCTTTATACATCATATTTACTATATCTATTCTTATTGCTCTACAGATATCTGGAGTCATTGACATATTTGGATGTCCCAAAGATGACGTCTACTTGAATTCAGACTTAGTGTGTCCATTTTGTCGGGTGTTTCCTCGTAAAAAAGTGAATGCCTGGTTGGAGGATCAAGAAGAATACCAACCCTTGCATATATTGTCTTGCAGGTGATGCAAGACTGTCTATATATTATCTATAGCTTAGGCTATCTAATATAGTTGAGTATTATTTTTATTCACTCACCGAAATCAACAATATCTACCTGAATCATTTTGTATAAATGTAAAATGGATTTTAAATAAAAACACTACCATTGCATTAATGAAATTAATTAAATATAATCATGACAAATGTGTAAATTAGTTTATAAATAAATAATGAGTGGTACCATGCTATACAATACGATTCTTTAGGACAATATGACAATGTGTGACAATATGTGAAAATAAGAAATTCAAAATCATTCAAAGTTCAGATTTATCTTCTGGTTTGTTATCGACATCCTTTCCTTCCTCTACATTTGAGTCTGGAGTCTCGCCTCTTTCTTCAGGAGTCAGTTCAGAGGGATCGTCCTCCAAACGTCTCATTGTCTCATAATAATTGTTTGTGAAGTCGTTATCAGCTGCTAAGTACTCCAACACTTCCTTTCTATCGCAGTAGTCTGCGGATTAATGAAAAGTAATCAGATAATGCAGAATTTTATTATTTTTACTTTATTGTAATTGTATTTATTATCATTAATTTTTAAAAAAACAGACATTTAAGATAAAATAGTGTCTGCAAGAAGTTATATATCGAAAATAAAATAAGTTACAATTTTAAATATTAAGTATTCGGAGTAAATATAAAATCAGAGAGAAAGATTTCAAAGTATTTTTAAGAACAAGCAATACGTGAACTAACCTGTGAGTGTCTCACAAATCACATTATAGATTTTAGTAAAATCTGACTTTATTAGCAGTCTAATGATATCTTCTTCAAAATCTTCCAGAATAGTCTCGCACTAACAAAATGAGAACATTTAAATACTATAGATATTATATTATTCAGTAATATCAATTTTATTTTCATTCATTCTTATTTTACAAAATTATTTAAATTTTACTTACAATATTTGTTGTGTATATAAATATAACTTGATTAAAGTAAACCAGCTCAGAATAATTAAATTACCTTGAAAATAAGTTTTTTTGTGCTGAAACCAATGGTTTTAAGTTTAGTTTTCTTCATGATTGCAGTCATGATAATAGAATGTCTAGAGTCCTTATTGCGGTTATTAACATAAAGACTGAATGTAGAGTTCTTAACTTGGATGTAAGTATTCAGCTGTAAATTGACTTTTATAGAAAATTCAATAGAATTATATTAAAATAACAAAAAATACAATAATTTAAGTAACTTAATAATCTAATATAATATAATATAACTAACTTGTATAGATTATAATTATACAATTTATTAATTTGGATAGAAATGAAATCTATTTATAAAATACATCATAATTCACCTTCAATCATTTAGATATCAATATGTTTAGACAATGTTACAGTATAATAGATCATTAATATTAATGCATAGGGTTGGTTTGTTAATGTAGATCAATACAATAACATTATAGATATATCATTGATAGGGATCATTGTACAACACTATAATCACTAAATAAATATTGAATCTGTTAAAAGGCCATATTGAATACATTGGAGTAAATGCTACAATTTGTAATAAACCTTTATATTGAATACATATACACTTATTCATAAATCTACTAGTGAATTACTACAATATTAATTAAGTATTGATAGAATACATAATACATATTCAGTTATTTAGTAATTATATAAAAATATAAGTACAGTATATTGAATAAATATATTGAATTAAAAATGATTAAAATGTATATAATTATTAAACGGCAACTATGATATTTCTATCAATACAATTTATTTTAATTATTTGATTAATATAATCATAAGTATTTAATAAAAATTGATTAGATTTATTATAAAATCAAAGACTGATTTGAATTCAATGATTATTTGTGGTGGTTTGTATCTAGAATCATAAGAGTTAATGCTTACTGAAGCAGGAATGGTAAACAATATAGGTCAATAGTAATAGTTAATTAGGTTTGATATAATTTCATGTAAAATGCACATATTAAACACATACAAATTACATACAAATAAAAATCAAATTACATGGTGGTTATTAATGCGAAAGTGGGTTTCATCGTTGTTTAGTACTAGAATTTAAAATTGCATAATATTTATGATCGATTTGAACTCATCGTTTGTATTAAAACCACAAAACATGCTCAAGAAGAAACACGGCAAACCTTAGAGCATGTTTTCTCCACAATTTCGGTGATGTGCGACTCAGATTGAGACAGTGGCACCTTCTTCAGTTTCTGATTGCCATTCGGATCAATCCGGTAGCTTCCGATTTCGATTGTTTGAGTGTCGTCGATTGCGTCGATTTGGGCCATGACCTCCTTAGTGAATGAAGTGCAAGCTGTGTAGGGCATGTGCCATTAGATTTGATGATTAGTATAATGAGAGGTGTAGATGTATATAGTTAATGTGATATTGTGATTACAATTTTGAGGTGTGTTTGTTCAGAATTAGTGAAATGTGTGGGAATTAATAAATTCGTTAGTTATTAAAATATTGTGTAAATATGCTGTTTTAGGTATTGTTATGATAGTGGTATGTTAGTGGTTGGTTATGTTGAGGTAGTGGTATGATAGTGGTTGGGTTATGGTAGTGTAGTAGTATGTTAATGGTTGGGTTATGTTAGTGTAGTAGTATGTTAATGGTTGGGTTATGTTAGTGTAGTAGTATGTTAATGGTTGGGTTATGTTGAGGTAGTGATATGTTAGTGGTTGGGTTGTGGTGGTGTAGTGGTATGTTAGTGGTTGAGTTATGGTGGTGTAGTAATGAAATGTATATGAGCCATTTAGGAAATACCATTATTAGATGAGTTTGAATTTAGAAGGTTAATTGAGCTTCAGCATAGGAATTATAATTAGTTTCATACATTATATAATATAGAATCTATGCTAAAAATTATATTCATTTTATATCACAAAAAAATAATCTTATAAAAATAAATATACCTGCACATTGAAAAGTCGATTTTCCCAAGAAACCAGACTTTACTGAGACAAACGTCAGTTGTAGAACAATGTATATTATCTTTATTGTATGCATGCTATATAGTAATTAGGAATATTAACTTCATTAAATCTTATAAATCACATATGTACGATGTAAAATATATGATTGAATTTAAATAAATAAATCCAAATTGCTATATTTAACTTCATGATTATATTAATATATATTAGAATATACCATATAATATAACATACTAAATATAAAAGCTGCTGAAAGCCTAATTATATTGAATGAGTCTAAAATTTATATAAATGACTTTATTTACTAAGTAAACTTACTTTTATGATCTAATATATTCTATATAACAGTTTAATAATTTATTATAACTAATACAATTGTTGTATTAAATAAAAGATTTAACTTCTATATTTTTTTAAATGATTTGACGAATATTAAACTGTATCTATTAAAATGAAGGCAGACTAATTTGAATTCAGTCTGTCCTATCTATAATAGATGCTATAAATAATCATGTCATAATATTGATATATACCATGTCATAACATTTGGATTATAGTATCATAAGAATTATAATAATCAATTCAATAGAGAAATAATATATTTAAAACTTATATTATATGTCATAAGAATTAAATTAATCATTTTAAACATAGTTTAATAGTCTATATAAATATATAAATAAATAAATATTAAATAATTATTAAATAATTATTAAATAATTATTTAATAAAGATTAAATAAATATTAAATAAAGATTAAATAAATATTAAATAAAGATTAAATAAATATTAAATAATTATTAAATAATTATTAAATAATTATTAAATAAATATTAAATAAAGATTAAATAATTATATAATGATAGCGACATATATTTCGTATATGCTAAGTTTTATGGTTTAGATAATACATTATTTCATTTGTGTTGAGCTAAAAAAGGACAAAGGAATAGTTGATTATTACATTACCTAATAAAGTATTATAGATCAAAGATTGGCATACCGGTGTACAAAATTAAAATCATTATGTAATATAAGATTTGATGACTACTTTTCGCTATAGACTACACTACAGGGATATATATTCAATAGAATCAGTTTAGTTATGGACTATTTTCTATATAGACTAGCATAGATATATTTATATATATATATTATATATATTTATATATCCCATACAGAGAGATAGTTGCTTGTAATACTACCCCTTGTTACGTAATAGTACATCGCCTTTATTAACAAACACATCATGATTATAGTTTGTGCATGCATTCTTCCTAGTTTATTGCTACATATATGAAAGTCTATATATAATTAGGCCTATTATAGGATTATAGGTCATATTTAATTCAGTAATGGGTGAGTACCGTATTGAATAACGTAGAATGAATATAGCTAAGTTTGAATACAGGTCTGCTTATATTTCATTATATTTTGTGGAAAGATACTCACAATATATAGAGGCATACTCTTTCAAAATGATCTTTTGAGGAAGGTAATCAGATAACCAAGTCGTTAGAAAAATGCATGAGGTGTTGAGAATTTTCAATTCATTATTTCAAACAAACTAAATAATTAGCATATGTATATGTTATATATTATATATACAATGTATAATAATATCCCTAGGTTTTCAGTATGTCTGTATTGTTCACACTTTTAACTAATTAACAATTACATATTTCATTTATACTATATCTACTTATAAGTAATGCATTTATTGCAATAATTTTATATTATTTATATTATATAAAGTTAATATGTTTCATACTACTAAATATGTAAAAACAGTGTTAAATAATTATTGTAACGTTTTTTCTCCATTAGTTTGTCATTAATTTAAATCAGTGATTTAAAGTCTATTGATAGTGGAATATTTATTGTTTTGATTGAAATTCATGAAATTCAAATTAAAGATTTAACTGTACAGTGTACACCGTAGTGAGAAGCTATATTATGGTACTTAATGCATTCTAACTAAATCTACCAATGCGTATGACATCGCTCGAATGTGATTTACTGTAATAACGTCCGCAAAGTTTAGGGAGCGTCTTACATTACGATGCTAGGTTCGGTATATAAATATCAACGAGCGCTCGCCGTGTGTTATCACAATGTAGATTATCGCGAATTACCGGGAGAAGAACTGTACCCGTTCAATCTTGCACAATTTCCATGTATCCTAATATATAGGTAAAGCATTGACACCATATACACTTATATGTCGGAAACAGTCGTCCGTAATGAATTGGAGTTAAAGCACAATAAACTTTAGTCTATTTAAACAATCGCACCAGGATCCCCGAGCTTAGGATTTACAGTAGGTAGTTTAATTATAAAAAAACTATCTAGAAATATATACTTGACTTTAACATATGAATATAATATTCGATACATCAATATATCTATGCTTAGATAACATGGGCGGATCAAGTAGGCTTTACGGCGAGTTCAAATTATGCGGGAGTTTCATGTGATAAAAATTCTAAATGGGCATATTGAAAATAATATGACAGTCATTTATATTAGTCCATGTCTATTAGTAACACTGTGATTCATTATGAAGATTTACGGTTTAATCAGTAAACTATAGAGAGTAAAATATTAAGTATATATATATATATATATTATGTATATATTATATATATATATATATGTTTGACTATATATGCATATGTTATAAATATATTACACATGCATTAACAGACAATTAAATTGAATATGCGAATAATTCAATATAACTAGATGCAAGATTTAAATGGGCGTATGTATTTACTTGAATCATAAAATAGGTGTGGTTTATTTCACTGAATTAGATTTAGAGTGGTCATGAAAATACGCTACATAATTTAAACTCGCCGTAAAACGTACTTTCTCCACATAGGCTTTGTGCTAGACATCATATCTTATTATTCTAAGATACTTTTAACTTTCCCAGTTTTTAATATATAATACGAAGATATCATTTTATATCGAATGCAGCTAAAATATCATACATAACATTGCATCGCAATATGTTGTATGTATCAAATAGTAATTATAATGAATATCGTATGTAATGTTTATGTATTATTGCCGAAACCATTATAACAGTATTTACACTTAAACATATACTTATGAACAATATACGAATATATAGAATACTTACACATATAATTAATAATATATCTGTTATAATTAAAGAATTATACTTACTTTGAAAATAAAAAATTTATATTTAAATTATTAAAAAGAATATATTAAAATAAAATCTAAATCTAAATAAGCCACATGAAGCCACTCCCCTTCACTAATGATAACCACAAATTATACATATCATTTTTATAATTTATAGATAAATAGATAATATCAAAATGAGATTAGGTTAAAAATAATAGCAAACAGCAATAACCAAGATTACCTAAATAATCTAGTATAATACTAACATGGTATTAAAATGTCAGCCAAGATTAGCTTAATCTTGTATCCAGTTCTAAATTCGCTGATACTGAAAGGTATTAGATATATATATATATATATATATATACATATATATATATATATCATATTATAATATAGAATATACATCTATGCATTTTCTATACTTTAATATTACTATTTGTATAGAATATGGCTTATTATATATATATATATATATATATATATATATATATATATAAATATATATATATATTATTAATAGCTGTTTATTACATTATTTTTTTTACGTAATTTATTTTATGATGATCAAAATATATTACCCTATATTCAATTGATACCATATTCATATTAATTCTTCTACTTCTCTATCACTATTTATTTTGATAAATCATAAATATAACATATTATTCAAATAACATATTATTAAACATACTTAATTTACATAAATTACTTATAGATTATAATTTAAATTTGATTGCATAAAATCTATTTAATAAATTAGAAATTATGAAATAATATGTATATTATAGTAAATGATCTAATAATTAAAACTAGGTACCTTATGAATTAACATATTACTATATAAATGAGAGATAATGTATTTTGGTAGAGTGGGCACGATACCGTTATGTCATTGCGTAATGTAGGTCATTCTAATTATTCTTATGAGGCATGAGTAGATTTAAAGGATTATTATCCTGTGGAGGTATATCAGACTTTAATAGAAGTCTAATGGATATTCAGATTTCCTCTTGAACGCAATATTTAATAGTGAGTAAGTAGTTATCTTGTTAAACTGCGGGTTACAATAAACACTATATTACATAATATCACTTAATGTCAATTTACAAATTATTTTAATAAGCCACATTCTATAAATATAGTAATATTAAGGTATAGAAAATGCATAGATGTATCTTCTATATTATAATACGATATATATATATATATATATATATATATATATATTCTAATATGCACATATATAATTACGATTATATATTAATCAGTGGAATAATTTATTTGTATTACTTTTTAGATTTAACTTTCTTAATATTGTTTAAGATTACCGAAACAATCTTGTATGTTGTAGTATTATTATCATAGGATTATCATTAGTTATCCTGGATAAAAAAATAACATTTATTGACAAACGTGACTATATTTATACTAGGATAATAGAACTATCGACCAAATTATACATATTTTTGAAGAATTTCATTATAGTTTTTTTTGTGAGTTTATCCTATTCATGATTACTGTTAAAACAGCTATAGCTGATAATTATTCCGATTAAGCATGTGGATGTATATCGGTGGTATAATCACATGCTGTAATAGCATTTACTATAATAGGGATACACTGTAAAAATACAATCTATTTAGGGTATTAAAGGGCGATAAATATGATATTCAATTAATCATAATTTACGAACCCTTTTTATTTAAAAAAATAATTACACTTTTTTTTACTTCTTTCCTCCTTTATAATTTTATAATAATCTTTAATAAAACCACTAGTCATGTTTATATATATATGTAAGAATATTTAGATGATGTGAAAGTAATGTACACTTTACAATTATACATTAGGTAATACATAATTACCATAATACATATACGTATTATATACTTATATTATATATACTTCCCAATAAACTATCAAGACGCTTTTAGTTTTTTTGTTATATAATAAAAGAGAAAATTAATTTAATTCATATTTAAATTATATTATGATTTAATTTAATTTAAAATAATTATATAATAATTTATGATATTTACATCATCTGTTTTCATGGGTTATAACTGTAATTATTTAATTAGTTCATTCCTAGTTTAAGTCAAAATAGTAAGAGAAAATAATGGGTATATTTTATAGATAATTTTGTAAATAGTGATTTTCATACAATTCTACTTATCAAGTATGTGCAATCCGAAATAGACTATAGTTAATTTTCTCCGTAATAAAGTATACATAGATAGATAGTACAGAGACATCTTTTACACTTTACTATTGCTGACAAATTTAATATACTCACAACACAATCTAGAGTTGTATCATCAACGTGTTTCTAGGCCGTTATCATAAACTTACGATATACGTCTTTAACTTCCAGTACTTTTTTAAGCACCGATGTGTGACTATATAATGATCTAGGTCTTCCTTAATATTAACATGACTCATGCGAATCCAAAACGATCTCCAGATCAATCGACATAATCGTCCCTCGTAACTCCACTTCTGTATAATATAGTCCACTTACTAAATCACTATGTATCAGATATAACGGTATATATGCTATACCTAATTCCGATACATTTAATAGAAAATATCAATTAGTTAATAATTTCGTAAAGTTTGCTATCCACAATAGTATTGATAAAATGAAGAAAATAAACATATTTCCTGTAAAACTTGATATGTATGGAGATAAAACAACTAAAAAAACATAGATATCGATATATATTTAGAAATTATACAATACACATTACATATTAGACATGTTAAATACTTAGATGATAGAATTTAAGTCATTCAGTGTAATTAATGAACAAATATTAATTAACAAAATATAATAATTTATACCATCTTCAGTTTTATTTGGAAGTATAATTAATGTTTAATAAATGGAAGTTTAACTATGCTATAAGTATTGATGAAATTACTGCATTTTTACGACTTACTACATTTATATACTTATTTATATCTAATATTCAATAACATATTTTACAATACACTAGTTTTTACTTGAATTATTAAATATATCGAGGTTGGGTGTTATTTTTATGAGATTTTTATAGTTTATAACAAGTATGGATATACAATATCAAAATACGTTTGTTAAGATTGTGCAGTTAGAAATACTGTATAAATATACACATATGTTCATATACAAACATATACTACACAATACAAGTAGAAAATAGGGATATACAATATTATTACTGCCTTATATAAGCGGGATCAAAATTAGTAACTTATAAAGAAATTCGTAAATCTGAAATGAAAGGGAAATTTTAGTGAAGCGGAACTATCTTTTAATATAAAGAAGAATTTGTAAAAACATTCATATTCATTACTCACCATAATTTAATAATTTAATCAATTTTCCTTTCGACACTACTAGCTCTATGATACAGAAAACTACTATTGTTCACGAAAATATTACCTTACTAAAAAGTACTTATCGACGATATTAGAAGAGCTAATGAATCCAATAAGTCAGTTGGTGAATAGCTATTGATATCAAACAGCAAGCCAGTGAAATGTTATAATTTATTATAAATAGACTGCAATATATACATGCAGGATAATAACAATCGCCAAAAGGCACATTTAAAACAATGTATTTAAGTATGTACATAATCTTAACAAAAAGGGTCGTGGGTGTAGGGCAAGAGAAGATGGGGGGAGACACTGAAGTCTGTAGACATACTGAGGATATAATAAATTCGAAACTAATGTCTCATATATAATGACGTTGTTAGAATTTTGGATATGAACACATTTGTAAATGGGGTCCAGGATGGGGGGTCAGCGTCCGATATGGCGGGAGACTGGGTGGGAATCCGGCCGGTTACCGGGGGGGGGGGGTAAAGGTCAGATTACCACGGAATTTACATCGATTTCTGTTTTTCATTTCACATAAGTCTATAGCAGGACTACCGAAGAGAAACATGGATTTAGGGCGGGTTGGCTTGTTATACTGGTGACATCTGGCACTAGATAGAGAAGAGGGCGGGGCCAACGACGGACGACCCATGGCTGATTGCAATGTACAAACGACTTTTTTTAATTATATCTGTAAAGAAAGTATTGCATTATTTGCGAATATCTCAATGTATTGCGAAATCCTGGCATCGAGCGACATTTACATTGAATGCCTATAGGATTAATGATAGGATAATGAATAGAGTATATTCAAACTTTTTAGACTTCAATCGTTTAATATGATAAATAGAGAAGTATTAACTTATTTACAGGGTTAACTAGAGAAGACCCGATAACTTTATCATACAATGTTTAGATTATGAAAATAAATAACTTGAATAATACACAAATTTGGATGATTGATTCAAATATATTCTGAGAGTTTGACGGTCACTACCGGGCTTTAGTTGACCCCATCAACCCCATCAACCCCATCAGACCCATACCAACTAACCCCATCCAATAATAAAATGCTAAACTAAATGCCCCAGACAATACTAATGACACACATTAACACGAAACTACAAACCTTGA
>OZ038315.1:29684563-29776757 GCA_964035775.1 Osedax frankpressi
CACCACACACTCAGCAAACATACACCATACACTTAATATACATACATACAATTAAATCAGCTATAGATAGAGTTAGTATAAAATCAATAGCAAGGATATATTTCTCAGAAATATATGATAAACAATGTGATTTAATTAATATTGCATTATTATAATCTATTAATAATAGTATAATATATTAACTTCAGTTTCCTATGCAATAACATTATTTAAAGCCAAATACTTATTTAAATATTGATGAACTGATAATTTATACAATAAGAACTAGAATATATTTAATATTTAATGAGTAGATGAAAAGGTTTGCAATTTAGTAGAATTCGCTTTATATTATGAATATGTTGAAAGTAAATAATCCTCAATAACACGAATCAAAATGGAAACTAACCAAATATTTGTAAAAAGAAGATTTACTTGCCAAAAGGAAGTATAGAATTTTCAGACGATAATATTTACACAATGATTATTAGATCAACGTGATCAATTGATATTAATAGACATGCATGTGAATATAAAGAACAAGATTGGGTTTGGAATGCATATACACACTGTACTGAGCTGGTTCGGATTTCTTGTTGTACTGCCATATATAATTAGTGAAGCGAAAATGATTAATTAATAGAGATGACCACTGACCATTACGCAATATATGTTAGGCATATTTGTGTTTAATGGTAAATAGTAAAAATAGTACTCATTAATTATATTAAGTAAAATAGAGAGGGATAGGAATGGGGGGAGGGATGTAGGTAGGGATGGAGGAAGGAATGAAGGAAGGGAGGAAGGGAGGAAGGGAGGGAGGGAGGGAGGGAGGGAGGGAGGGAGGGAGGGAGGGAGGGAGGGAGGAAGGGAGGGAGGGAGGGAGGGAGGGAGGGAGGGAGGGAGGGAGGGAGGGAGGGAATGAGGGGAGAGTGAGAGTATGAAAATGAGATAGAAGGAGCTTACTGACCTTGATTATTGGGTTCCGGCAGCGTCTCCCTAGCAACCAAATGCATTACTGACGTGCATCCAGTCTTCAGTTTCAAAGCTGATTGTGATGAGTCATTAATTACCAGATTATATAATACACTAACGAGAAATAATACACTAGAATGCATATAATGAGATCTCAATATAAAATGTACATACATACATATATTATATATATATATATATGTGTATATATATATATATATATATATATGTGTATATATATATATATATATGTATATATATATATATATATATACATGTGTGTATATATATATATATGTGTATATATAAATATGTGTGTGTATATATATATACATATATTACATGAGATTATATAAATGCTGTATTCTGTGTTAATGTATCTAGGAGATGGACATAATAAAGGATAAATGTTCTTATTGTTAATAGATTTAATTCTTTCAAATGGGGGGGAGTACATCTATAAATAAATATGATAAAAGGTCGGCAAAAGGTGAATTCAGTTCAGAGGTATACATTATATTACACAATATATTACAAAACATATTATATAAGATATTACACAACATAGTACACAATATATCACATAACATAGTACACAATATATCACATAACATAGTACACAATGCATTACATAACATAGTACACAATGCATTACATAATATGAAGTTATGGGGCGACTTGTATGTTTTGAAATAGTGAATAATTAAAAGATAAAAGGAGATTTGACAAAAGGTAAACAAGAGATTTCTGTTCAGATGAAGTTTATTTTGGGAGGTTATGAAGTTAGTGGCTTCTAGAAAATACTTTTGACTTTAATAAATAGTAACAGCTAAAGTAGTGGTGTAGGTAAGTAGTGGTGTAGGGCAGTAGTAGTGAGGGCAGTAGTAGTGTAGGGCAGTAGTAGTGTAGGGAAGTAGTAGTGAGGGGCAGTAGTAGTGAGGACAGTAGTGGTGTAGGGCAGTAGTGGTGTAGGGCAGCAGTGGTGTAGGGTAGTAGTTGTGAGGGCTGTAGTAGTGAGGGCAGTAGTAGTGAGGGGCAGTAGTAGTGTAGGGCAGTAGTAGTGAGGGCAGTAGTAGTGTAGGGCAGTAGTGGTGTAGGGCAGTAGTTGTGAGGGCTGTAGTTGTGTAGGGAAGTAGTTGTGTAGGGAAGTAGTGGTGTAGGGAAGTAGTGGTGTAGGGAAGTAGTTGTGTAGGCCTGTAGTGGTGTAGGGAAGTTGTTGTGTAGGGCAGTAGTAGTGTAGGGCAGTAGTTGTGTAGGGAAGTAGTGGTGTGGGGCAGTAGTGGTGTAGGGCAGTAGTGGTGTAGGGCAGTAGTGGTGTGGGGCAGTAGTGGTGTAGGGAAGTAGTTGTGTAGGCCTGTAGTGGTGTAGGGAAGTTGTTGTGTAGGGCAGTAGTAGTGTAGGGCAGTAGTTGTGTAGGGAAGTAGTGGTGTGGGGCAGTAGTGGTGTAGGGCAGTAGTGGTGTAGGGAAGTAGTGGTGTGGGGCAGTAGTGGTGTAGGGCAGTAGTGGTGTAGGGCAGTAGTGGTGTGGGGCAGTAGTGGTGTAGGGAAGTAGTTGTGTAGGCCTGTAGTGGTGTAGGGAAGTTGTTGTGTAGGGCAGTAGTAGTGTAGGGCAGTAGTTGTGTAGGGAAGTAGTGGTGTAGGGAAGTAGTTGTGTAGGGAAGTAGTGGTGTGGGGCAGTAGTGGTGTAGGGCAGTAGTAGTGAGGACAGTAGTTGTGTAGGGCAGTAATAGTGAGGGCAGTAGTTGTGTAGGGCAGTAGTAGTGAGGGCAGTAGTGGTGTAGGGCAGTAATAGTGAGGGCAGTAGTAGTGAGGGCAGTAGTGGTGAGGGCAGTAGTAGTGTAGGGCAGTAGTAGTGAGGGCAGTAGTGGTGTAGGGCAGTAATAGTGAGGGCAGTAGTAGTGAGGGCAGTAGTTGTGAGGAGCAGTAGTTGTATGGGGCAATAGTGGTGTAGGGCTGTAATAGTCAATAATAGGCAGTGGTGGGGTTAGTGGTGCTCAGTAGTGGGGTATGGGTTTAGTGGTGATCACAAGTGGTGATTATGTAATTGGGTTCATCTGTGGCTCATCAGTCAGTTCAGATTATAACTAATTGATAGCCCGGGTCACTTCTCTGGCGGCTGTCCACTGTACACTGTTCAGTGTACAGTGTATAGTGTATACTGTACAGTGTACGGTGTACACTATACAGTGTATGGTGTACACTATTGTACAAGATGTACACACACAATGTGTATAGTGTACATCGGGTTTGGTAATTCAAATGCAGTAAAGCTGGACTCACAATAAAGCATACTCATAAACGCATTTAATTAATCTGAATAATTAAACAGAAAGGAAGATGATAGAATTAGACTAGTATTAGACTAGTATTAGACAAGTATTAGACTAGAATTAGACTAGTATTAGACTAGTATTAGACTAGTATTAGACTAGTATTAGACAAGTATTAGACTAGTATTAGACTAGTATTAGGTTAGTATTAGACTAGTATTAGACTAGTATTAGACTAGTATTAGACTAGTATTAGACTAGTATTAGACTAGTATTAGACTAGTATTAGACTAGTATTAGACTAGTATTAGACAAGTATTAGACTAGTATTAGACTAATATTAGACTAGTATTAGACTAGTATTAGACTAGTATTAGACTAGAATTCGACTTGTATTAGACTAGTATTAGACTTGTATTAGACTTGTATTAGACTTGTATTAGACTAGTATTAGACTAGTATTAGACTAGTATTAGAATAGTATTAGACTAGTATTAGACTAGTATTAGACTAGTATTAGACTAGTATTAGACTAGTATTAGACTAGTATTAGACTAGTATTAGACTAATATTAGACTAATATTAGATTAGAAGGAGGAGGCAAGATAATTCTAATAGAGCAATGAGTGGGTAGGGGCAATGTGTGGGTAGGGGTAGTGCGTGGGTAGGGGCAATGAGTGGGTAGGGGCAATGTGTGGGTAGGGGCAATGAGTGGGTAAGGGCAATGAGTGGGTAGGGGCAATGTGTGGGTAGGGGTAGTGGGTGGGTAGGGGTAGTGCGTGGGTAGGGGTAGTGCGTGGGTAGGGGCAGTGCGTGGGTAGGGGTGGTGCGTGGGTAGGGGCAATGTGTGGGTAGGGGTAGTGCGTGGGTAGGGGCAATGAGTGGGTAAGGGCAATGAGTGGGTAGGGGCAATGTGTGGGTAGGGGTAGTGCGTGGGTAGGGCTAGTGCGTGGGTAGGTAGGGTGTGGGTAGGGGCAATGAGTGGGTAAGGGCAATGAGTGGGTAGGGGCAATGTGTGGGTAGGGGTAGTGCGTGGGTAGGGGTAGTGCGTGGGTAGGGGCAGTGCGTGGGTAGGGGTGGTGCGTGGGTAGGGGCAATGTGTGGGTAGGGGTAGTGCGTGGGTAGGGGCAATGAGTGGGTAAGGGCAATGAGTGGGTAGGGGCAATGTGTGGGTAGGGGTAGTGCGTGGGTAGGGCTAGTGCGTGGGTAGGTAGGGTGTGGGTAGGGGCAATGAGTGGGTAAGGGCAATGAGTGGGTAGGGGCAATGTGTGGGTAGGGGTAGTGCGTGGGTAGGGCTAGTGCGTGGGTAGGTAGGGTGTGGGTAGGGGCAATGAGTGGGTAAGGGCAATGAGTGGGTAGGGGCAATGTGTGGGTAGGGGCAATGTGTGGGTAGGGGTAGTGGGTGGGTAGGGGTAGTGCGTGGGTAGGGGTAGTGCGTGGGTAGGGGTAGTGCGTGGGTAGGGGTAGTGCGTGGGTAGGGGTAGTGCGTGGGTAGGGGTGGTGCATGGGTAGGGTTAGTGTGTGGGTAGGGGTAGTGCGTGGGTAAGGGTAGTGCGTGGGTAGGGATAGTGCGTGGGTAGGGGTAGTGCGTGGGTAGGGGTAGTGCGTGGGTAGGGGTAGTGCGTGGGTAGGGGTGGTGCGTGGGTAGGGGCAATGTGTGGGTAAGGGTAGTGCGTGGGTAGGGGCAATGTGTGGGTAGGGGCAATGTGTGGGTAAGGGTAGTGCGTGGGTAGGGGTAGTGAGTGGGTAGGGGTAGTGCGTGGGTAGGGGTAGTGCGTGGGTAGGGGTAGTGCGTGGGTAGGGGTAGTGCGTGGGTAGGGGCAATGTGTGGGTAAGGGTAGTGCGTGGGTAGGGGCAATGTGTGGGTAGGGGCAATGTGTGGGTAAGGGTAGTGCGTGGGTAGGGGTAGTGAGTGGGTAGGGGTAGTGCGTGGGTAGGGGTAGTGCGTGGGTAGGGGTAGTGCGTGGGTAGGGGTAGTGCGTGGGTAGGGGTATTGCGTGGGTAAGGGTAGTGCGTGGGTAGGGGTAGTGTGTGGGTAGGGGTGGTGGGTGGGTAAGGGTAGTGGGTGGGTAGGGGTAGTGCGTGGGTAGGGGTAGTGCGTGGGTAGGGGTAGTGCGTGGGTAGGGGTAGTGGGTGGGTAGGGGTAGTGCGTGAGTAGGGGTAGTGCGTGGGTAGGGGTAGTGCGTGGGTAGGGGTAGTGCGTGGGTAGGGGTAGTGCGTGGGTAGGGGTAGTGCGTGGGTAGGGGTAGTGCGTGGGTAAGGGTAGTGGGTGGGTAGGGGTAGTGCGTGGGTAGGGGTAGTGGGTGGGTAGGGGTAGTGCGTGAGTAGGGGTAGTGCGTGGGTAGGGGTAGTGCGTGGGTAGGGGTAGTGCGTGGGTAGGGGTAGTGCGTGGGTAAGGGTAGTGGGTGGGTAGGGGTAGTGCGTGGGTAGGGGTAGTGGGTGGGTAGGGGTAGTGCGTGAGTAGGGGTAGTGCGTGGGTAGGGGTAGTGCGTGGGTAGGGGTAGTGCGTGGGTAGAGGTAGTGCGTGGGTAGGGGTAGTGGGTGGGTAGGGGTAGTGCGTGGGTAGAGGTAGTGGGTGGGTAGGGGTAGTGGATGGGTAGGGGTAGTGCGTGGGTAGAGGTACTGCAGTTGCAGTTACAATAAAGCTCTGAAATGGAGTGGGCGAATGCGAAAACGTTGAGATCGATAGGCTTTTTTTTATAGGACACGTATTGCGCAATATTCCTATACGGCCGACTGAACAGAGCTAGCGAATACGTCATAGAGATTACGTCATAGCGATAAGTGTACCATAGTGCAGTAAATGAGATGGCGCAGACTGCGTGCGGGTGTAGAGTGTACCCGATACTCATTATATGTATTCTTTTGTCTTCTATAGTGCATAGCCATATCCCTGGAGGATCACGGAATGACCTAATAGTTATGTTGTAAAGGAAGATATGGATGCAGGGAGTATGAGAGAGAGGGAGGGAGGGAGGGATGAGGGGAGAGAGAGAGAGAGAGAGAGAGAGAGAGAGAGAGAGAGAGAGAGAGAGAGAGAGAGAGAGAGAGATACGTATTACGTAAGTGTATTGATTAGTTCTAACAGAATAATATTACAAAGACATGTCTTTACGCAATCATAAACAGTGTAACTAACATACATACTATAACTAACATATCATGTTTTACTCAGTAATAAAGATGACACTAATTGTACTAATGCAGAACATAACAAAGAAACCTTATGTCAATGTTCCTGACAATGTATATAAAGACTACGCTACAAATATCGTATGCAAATACGTGTACACGTGTACACTATATAAAATACACACATGTACACTGTACATGTGTGTATGTGTACATTGTACAGCGTTGTATCTGGTTTCCAGTTAATATACTAAGAAATATTCACTATCAATTTTCAATAACCGATTATATAAGTAATCAGAATTTACCAAACGAATTTTAATTCATATTTTACACATTGGTTATTATTTGTGATTTCTTGCGTTTGTTGAGTATTAACACATTTTAAATTAGACGATATTCTGTTTAAAGAACAATACACCATTGTATAGGCAAATAAGAAAAACATAGAAACTATTCATAATTTTAAAATAATAAAAAAACTAATATTGCCCAATAAAAAGTATATTTAGAAAAATGTAAATTATTTTAGAAAGTTTCTAGAATTCCAATATCATATTAAATTGAGTGAACACTCAATCATGTTTTTGCATTTGGTGTATATGAGCCAGTATTATTATATCTAGTACAAATAAACACACACACCCACACCCACACCCACACACACACTTGCTAATACACAAAACACCCACAATGCAGTGTGTGTAAAGCATCATGTCTGAATTCAGTAAAAAACAATTTCATGGAAAACAGGAAATTAAACAAACTGATATTATTGGGACTGTGTGTGCGTGTTTGTGTGTGTGTGTGTGTGTGTGTGTGTGTGTGTGTGTGTGTGTGTGTGTGTGTGTACTTTTGGAGTTGTGTGTGTATGTGTGAGTGTTTGAAGATGTATGTAGGTGTTTGTGTGAGTGTGTATATGAGGCTGTATGTAGGTGTGTAGGTGTGTTGGTGTGTGTGTGAAGAATTTATTTATCACAAAGAATTTAACATTTTGATAAATGTTCTACAATGTGTTAACGAATAAAAATGAAGGATATTGTAAAAAAAAAGTAATATAACGTGAATAGGTAAGTGTAAGTGTTATAAAGTATAGGGAAGGTGTGTATTCTAAACTGAAAGCTTTTTAGCCTGCGATTAAATATATTAGTGGTGAGGATGGGGGATTAACAGTTGTTTGGGAAGGTGGTTCCATTAGTTTGGAGCAATCAGGCGAAAACTTTTGTAACCAACCAAATGTAATGGCATGGGAGGTAATGACAGGGTTATGAGGTGGGAAGATTGTAGTTGTCTTCATATTTAGTACTTATCTTAAGTTGTGTGGTAGGTCATAAGTCAGGGATTTTAAATATGGTTAGTAATTTATAGTCGATGGAGTTTTTATTCAGTTTTTATTCAGTTTAGTCGAAATGCTTGTAGTGTAGTCATATTGTTTATAAATTAGTCTTTGCGTATGCCTGTAGGTATTTGTGTGTGTGTGTGTGTGGGTGAGAGTGTGTGTATGTGTGTGAGTGTGTGTATGATCATGTATATAAATTACTCATTCTATAGAATTAACATCAATAATTGGTGTAGTGTTAATATTTATAGGTTGACAATTATTTAGTTTACACTCTTTCTGTATTTGTTAAGGTTTAATATCGGTTAGCGTAAGTATTGCAGAGTCAACGTATGTAATTCGTCTGCCGAGATGTCAATCAGTCGAATGGTTATCCGTAAACATATATTATATATTAGTATAGTCATCGTTAATAATTTGTAATTAATTAGGTTTGTTGTAGTCTGCGACAAAATTCCGTAATCCACGTCGAATAGTTGATAAATTTCATGAAAGTTACGCTCTTCTATTGACTTAAAGTGCAATTTTGTAGCTTTGGTATTATTGACGCGAGTTGGTAGAGTGAAAATGAAAGTTAGATCATAATTATGTGAGATTGAATACTTTGGAGGTAGTGATTTTTCTGTTAAAGTTAATATCATTTGGCATTTGGTAAGTAGGTAGAATAGAGTCTTGAATATAGTGAAATAAGTTGCTGGTGTTGTTTTTAATGAATATAATATTGTTTCGGCATGTAATTTAATGTCATCTGCATATCAATTGTATTTGATAAGAGGCAATTAGATTATCATATATCCGATAGAAAATAGATAGAAAGTAAAGTATGGGTTTATTTATCGAGGTTAAAATATAAAGAATGGACGTAAGTTCTGTAGGGTCAGGCTGTATGTTATGTAAGTTCTGTAGGGTCAGGCTGTAAGTTCTGTAGGGTCAGGCTGTAAGTTCTGTAAGTTCTGTAGGGTCAGGCTGTAAGTTCTGTAAGTTCTGTAGGGTCAGGCTGTAAGTTCTTTAGGGTCAGGCTGTAAGTTCTGTAAGTTCTGTAGGGTCAGGCTGTAAGTTCTGTAAGTTCTGTAGGGTCAGGCTGTAAGTTCTTTAGGGTCAGGCTGTAAGTTCTGTAAGTTCTGTAGGGTTAGGCTGTAAGTTCTGTAGGATCAGGCTGTAAGTTCTGTAAGTTCTGTAGGGTCAGGCTGTAAGTTCTGTAAGTTCTGTAGGGTCAGGCTGTAAGTTCTGTAGGGTCAGGCTGTAAGTTCTGTAGGGTCAGGCTGTAAGTTCTGTAAGTTCTGTAGTGTTAGGCTGTAAGTTCTGTAGGATCAGGCTGTAAGTTCTGTAAGTTCTGTAGGGTCAGGCTGTAAGTTCTGTAAGGTCAGGCTGTAAGTTCTGTAAGTTCTGTAGGGTCAGGCTGTAAGTTCTGTAGGGTCAGGCTGTAAGTTCTGTAAGTTCTGTAGGGTCAGGCTGTAAGTTCTGTAAGTTCTGTAGGGTCAGGCTGTAAGTTCTGTAAGTTCTGTAGGGTCAGGCTGTAAGTTCTTTAGGGTCAGGCTGTAAGTTCTTTAGGGTCAGGCTGTAAGTTCTGTAAGTTCTGTAGGGTTAGGCTGTAAGTTCTGTAGGATCAGGCTGTAAGTTCTGTAAGTTCTGTAGGGTCAGGCTGTAAGTTCTGTAGGGTCAGGCTGTAAGTTCTGTAAGTTCTGTAGGGTCAGGCTGTAAGTTCTGTAAGTTATGTAGGGTTAGGCTGTAAGTTCTGTAGGGTAAGTTCTGTAGGGTCAGGCTGTAAGTTCTGTAGGGTAAGTTCTGTAAGTTCTGTAGGGTCAGGCTGTAAGTTCTGTAGGGTCAGGCTGTAAGTTCTGTAGGGTCAGGCTGTAAGTTCTGTAGGGTTAGGCTGTAAGTTCTGTAAGTTTTGTAGGGTCAGGCTGTAAGTTCTGTAAGTTCTGTATGGTCAGGCTGTAAGTTCTGTAAGTTTTGTAGGGTCAGGCTGTAAGTTCTGTAAGTTCTGTAGGGTCAGGCTGTAAGTTCTGTAAGTTCTGTAGGGTCAGGCTGTAAGTTATGTAAGTTCTCTAGGGTCAGGCTGTAAGTTCTGTAAGTTCAGGCTGTAAGTTGTATGGCGTCGTTTAGAAATCTGTCTGCAATTTAATAGTTCGTCGATAGTAAGAGGTTCGTGGATAGTAAATTGAGTAATTTGAAGAGGTATATGCAACTATGGCGTGTACATAAGTGTAGTTTGATTGCGGTCTTGAACAGGTGGCTATTGTCTGCGACTGTGGATTTAATTGAATAGATATCAAATCAATCGTTGTCTTTTTTAGTAATTTTACGTAGATTTCGTCTGAGAATGTATGCGTGAGTGGTGTGCTAATGATAGTGTGAGTGGGAGTGTTAATGATTGCGTGAGTGGGAGTGTTAATGATTGCGTGAGTGGGAGTGTTAATGATTGCGTGAGTGGTGTGCTAATGATTGCGTGAGTGGGAGTGTTAATGTTTGCGTGAGTGGGAGTGTTAATGTTTGCGTGAGTGGGAGTGTTAATGTTTGCGTGAGTGGGAGTGTTAATGATTGCGTGAGTGGGAGTGTTAATGATTGCGTGAGTGGGAGTGCTAATGATTGCGTGAGTGGAGTGTTAATGATTGCGTGAGTAGGAGTGTTAATGATAGCGTGAGTGGGAGTGTTAATGTATGTGTGAGTGGTGTGCTAAAGATTACGTGAGTGGGAGTGTTAATGATAGCGTGAGTGGGAGTGTTAATGATTGCGTGAGTGGGAGTGTTAAAGATTGCGTGAGTGGGAGTGTTAATGATTGCGTGAGTGGGAGTGTTAACGATAGCGTGAGTGGGAGTGTTAATGATTGCGTGAGTGGGAGTGTTAATGATAGCGTGAGTGAGAGTGTTAATGATTGCGTGAGTGGGAGTGTTAATGATTGCGTGAGTGGGAGTGTTAATGATTGCGTGTGTGGGAGTGCTAATGTTTGCGTGAGTGGGAGTGCTAATGATTGCGTGAGTGGTGTGCTAATGATTGCGTGAGTGGGAGTGCTAATGATTGAGTGAGTGGGAGTGTTAATGATAGCGTGAGTGAGAGTGTTAATGATAGCGTGAGTGGGAGTGTTAATGATTGCGTGAGTGGGAGTGTTAATGATTGCGTGAGTGGGAGTGTTAATGATAGCGTGAGTGGGAGTGTTAATGATTGCGTGAGTGGGAGTGTTAATGATTGCGTGAGTGGTGTGCTAAAGATTGCGTGAGTGGGAGTGTTAATGATTGCGTGAGTGGGAGTGTTAATGATTGCGTGAGTGGGAGTGTTAATGATTGCGTGAGTGGGAGTGTTAACGATTGCGTGAGTGGTGTGCTAAAGATTGCGTGAGTGGGAGTGTTAATGATTGCGTGAGTGGGAGTGTTAATGATTGCGTGAGTGGGAGTGTTAATGATTGCGTGAGTGGGAGTGTTAACGATAGCGTGAGTGGGAGTGTTAATGATAGCGTGAGTGGTGTGCTAAAGATTGCGTGAGTGGGAGTGTTAATGATTGCGTGAGTGGGAGTGTTAATGATTGCGTGAGTGGGAGTGTTAATGTTTGCGTGAGTGGGAGTGTTAATGTTTGCGTGAGTGGGAGTGTTAATGTTTGCGTGAGTGGGAGTGTTAATGATTGCGTGAGTGGGAGTGTTAATGATTGCGTGAGTGGGAGTGCTAATGATTGCGTGAGTGGAGTGTTAATGATTGCGTGAGTAGGAGTGTTAATGATAGCGTGAGTGGGAGTGTTAATGTATGTGTGAGTGGTGTGCTAAAGATTACGTGAGTGGGAGTGTTAATGATAGCGTGAGTGGGAGTGTTAATGATTGCGTGAGTGGGAGTGTTAAAGATTGCGTGAGTGGGAGTGTTAATGATTGCGTGAGTGGGAGTGTTAACGATAGCGTGAGTGGGAGTGTTAATGATTGCGTGAGTGGGAGTGTTAATGATAGCGTGAGTGAGAGTGTTAATGATTGCGTGAGTGGGAGTGTTAATGATTGCGTGAGTGGGAGTGTTAATGATTGCGTGTGTGGGAGTGCTAATGTTTGCGTGAGTGGGAGTGCTAATGATTGCGTGAGTGGTGTGCTAATGATTGCGTGAGTGGGAGTGCTAATGATTGAGTGAGTGGGAGTGTTAATGATAGCGTGAGTGAGAGTGTTAATGATAGCGTGAGTGGGAGTGTTAATGATTGCGTGAGTGGGAGTGTTAATGATTGCGTGAGTGGGAGTGTTAATGATAGCGTGAGTGGGAGTGTTAATGATTGCGTGAGTGGGAGTGTTAATGATTGCGTGAGTGGTGTGCTAAAGATTGCGTGAGTGGGAGTGTTAATGATTGCGTGAGTGGGAGTGTTAATGATTGCGTGAGTGGGAGTGTTAATGATTGCGTGAGTGGGAGTGTTAACGATTGCGTGAGTGGTGTGCTAAAGATTGCGTGAGTGGGAGTGTTAATGATTGCGTGAGTGGGAGTGTTAATGATTGCGTGAGTGGGAGTGTTAATGATTGCGTGAGTGGGAGTGTTAACGATAGCGTGAGTGGGAGTGTTAATGATAGCGTGAGTGGTGTGCTAAAGATTGCGTGAGTGGGAGTGTTAATGATTGCGTGAGTGGGAGTGTTAATGATTGCGTGAGTGGGAGTGTTAATGATTGCGTGAGTGGGAGTGTTAATGATTGCGTGAGTGGGAGTGTTAATGATTGCGTGAGTGGGAGTGTTAACGATAGCGTGAGTGGGAGTGTTAATGATAGCGTGAGTGGTGTGCTAAAGATTGCGTGAGTGGGAGTGTTAATGATTGCGTGAGTGGGAGTGTTAATGATTGCGTGAGTGGGAGTGTTAATGTTTGCGTGAGTGGGAGTGTTAATGTTTGCGTGAGTGGGAGTGTTAATGTTTGCGTGAGTGGGAGTGTTAATGATTGCGTGAGTGGGAGTGTTAATGATTGCGTGAGTGGGAGTGCTAATGATTGCGTGAGTGGAGTGTTAATGATTGCGTGAGTAGGAGTGTTAATGATAGCGTGAGTGGGAGTGTTAATGTATGTGTGAGTGGTGTGCTAAAGATTACGTGAGTGGGAGTGTTAATGATAGCGTGAGTGGGAGTGTTAATGATTGCGTGAGTGGGAGTGTTAAAGATTGCGTGAGTGGGAGTGTTAATGATTGCGTGAGTGGGAGTGTTAACGATAGCGTGAGTGGGAGTGTTAATGATTGCGTGAGTGGGAGTGTTAATGATAGCGTGAGTGAGAGTGTTAATGATTGCGTGAGTGGGAGTGTTAATGATTGCGTGAGTGGGAGTGTTAATGATTGCGTGTGTGGGAGTGCTAATGTTTGCGTGAGTGGGAGTGCTAATGATTGCGTGAGTGGAGTGTTAATGATTGCGTGAGTAGGAGTGTTAATGATAGCGTGAGTGGGAGTGTTAATGTATGTGTGAGTGGTGTGCTAAAGATTACGTGAGTGGGAGTGTTAATGATAGCGTGAGTGGGAGTGTTAATGATTGCGTGAGTGGGAGTGTTAAAGATTGCGTGAGTGGGAGTGTTAATGATTGCGTGAGTGGGAGTGTTAACGATAGCGTGAGTGGGAGTGTTAATGATTGCGTGAGTGGGAGTGTTAATGATAGCGTGAGTGAGAGTGTTAATGATTGCGTGAGTGGGAGTGTTAATGATTGCGTGAGTGGGAGTGTTAATGATTGCGTGAGTGGGAGTGTTAATGATAGCGTGAGTGAGAGTGTTAATGATAGCGTGAGTGGTGTGCTAATGATTGCGTGAGTGGGAGTGTTAATGATTGCGTGTGTGGGAGTGCTAATGTTTGCGTGAGTGGGAGTGCTAATGATTGCGTGAGTGGTGTGCTAATGATTGCGTGAGTGGGAGTGCTAATGATTGAGTGAGTGGGAGTGTTAATGATAGCGTGAGTGAGAGTGTTAATGATAGCGTGAGTGGGAGTGTTAATGATTGCGTGAGTGGGAGTGTTAATGATTGCGTGAGTGGGAGTGTTAATGATAGCGTGAGTGGGAGTGTTAATGATTGCGTGAGTGGGAGTGTTAATGATTGCGTGAGTGGTGTGCTAAAGATTGCGTGAGTGGGAGTGTTAATGATTGCGTGAGTGGGAGTGTTAATGATTGCGTGAGTGGGAGTGTTAATGATTGCGTGAGTGGGAGTGTTAACGATTGCGTGAGTGGTGTGCTAAAGATTGCGTGAGTGGGAGTGTTAATGATTGCGTGAGTGGGAGTGTTAATGATTGCGTGAGTGGGAGTGTTAATGATTGCGTGAGTGGGAGTGTTAACGATAGCGTGAGTGGGAGTGTTAATGATAGCGTGAGTGGTGTGCTAAAGATTGCGTGAGTGGGAGTGTTAATGATTGCGTGAGTGGGAGTGTTAATGATTGCGTGAGTGGGAGTGTTAATGATTGCGTGAGTGGGAGTGTTAATGATTGCGTGAGTGGGAGTGTTAATGATTGCGTGAGTGGGAGTGTTAACGATAGCGTGAGTGGGAGTGTTAATGTTTGCGTGAGTGGGAGTGTTAATGATAGCGTGAGTGGGAGTGTTAACGATAGCGTGAGTGGGAGTGTTAATGATAGCGTGAGTGGGAGTGCTAATGATTGCGTGAGTGGTGTGCTAATGATTGCGTGAGTGGTGTGCTAATGATTGCGTGAGTGGGTGTGTTAATGATTGTGTGAGTGGGAGTGTTAACGATTGCGTGAGTGGAAGTGTTAATGATTGCGTGAGTGGAAGTGTTAATGATTGCGTGAGTGGGAGTGTTAACGATAGCGTGAGTGGGAGTGTTAATGATAGCGTGAGTGGGTGTGTTACTATGTGTGTATGCATGCGTGTGTGTTATAAATATATATTTAATTAAAAAAAAGCTATAATCTAGAGTAAAAAAAAGAGTAATAGGAATACAACATGTATGTTTGTAATATATAATGAACATTGGTTTAGTGCATGTAAATAATGTTAAGTACCAATTGAAAGAATTAATCAATGATGAGCATTTGTGAAATTATTAATGAGAAGATTTGCGAAAGGAGTATTTTGGGAGAGCATTAGGGGTTGCATTTGGGAGAGGATAAGGGAGAGGATAAGGGAGAGGATTTGGGAGAGGATTTGGGAGAGGATAAGGGAGAGGATTCGGGAGAGGATAAGGGAGAGGATAAGGGAGAGGATAAGGGAGAGGATAAGGGAGAGGATTCGGGAGAGGATAAGGGAGAGGATAAGGGAGAGGATAAGGGAGAGTATAAGGGAGAGGATTTGGGAGAGGATTTGGGAGAGGATTTGGGTTTACATTAAGGAAAGCATTAGATAAAACAATATATTTATTTCATTAAACTATACAATATGGTTTTAAAGTGTCAATGGCTAGTAGATCTTTATAATTACTATATGACATCAGTAACAAAGATAATTATAGATTCATGTGTTGAATATTTCATATTCATATGAAAATATGTTTCATATACCAAACTTAATGAATATTTAATTAATATTAATTAGTAAGGTGATACATTATATAATTATTTATTAATTAATTAGGTGATTCATTTTATAGTCAAATAAATATATTTTATAATTATTATATTTAATAAATGTATTAATTTAATTCTCTCATGATAATCAATTCATTTACTAAAGAATTCATTTACTAAAGAATTCATTCACTAAATTAATTTGCTTTTTTTCTATGTATATGTTGTAGGTCGTGAATGCTGGGTTATGAGGTGACCGCAATGGTCAGCCATGAGGTCATCGAGTTTGCAATGGCATTACACAAAGAAAACTGATTTGATTACGTATGGGGTGGTTCACAGAGTGCAATAGATGGTACTGCGAAACAAAGAGTGTAGTGTTCCTAAAGTTTGACTGGAGAATGTATCGAGCGTAGCCTGTACTCGGAATAGCGTGCGTACGTAGTAGGCCTATTTAGGGAGATGTAGGCACTACGCATCGGGGGGCCACGAGGTCTAGTTTTATGGGTCACTCGGGTGGTAGTTATCATAGCAAAAGCTAAGGCGATGAGTCACCTTTTCGAGAAAGTGTGAAGATAATCTATCAGGAATATATTTTGATGTTTACATTCACAGCACACATATTTTTATGGAAATAAAATATCAGCGCAATGTTTGCGATATAGAATATTAACTTAAATAAAGACATATTAGGTAACGACGTGGAGAGAACTACTTTCTTCTGCAATCGATGAAACTAGGTGGCGCCGCCCTCGTACTGACCTCCTAGGGTGACCTGTCCGTGCAGGAAACGACCTTGATAGATCAGCCTGAGAATATTGGTCTGCGGGAGCCTCTCCTCTGCCCATTCTGTGGTGGGGTGTTTACGGGGGTTTACGTATAGGGTTTGGGTTTGGGTTTGTATGTTTACGTATAGGGTTTGGGTTTGTATGTTTACGTATAATGTTTGGGTTTGGGTTTGTATGTTTACGTATAGGGTTTGGGTTTGGGTTTGTATGTTTACGTATAGGGTTTGGGTTTGGGTTTGTATGTTTACGTATAGGGTTAAAAAGGAGGTCAGATTCTTAGCGGGTCCTCGCTCGAGAATAAGTAAGGAAGTTGCTTTGGACTGAATTTGAATGCGTTGGTGGTCAAGCTACACCTTATTTGGTAGTGAGGATTTGGTAGTGAGGATTTGGTAGTGAGGATTTGGCAGTGAGGATTTGGTAGTGAGGATTTGGTAGTGAGGATTTGGTAGTGAGGATTTGGCAGTGAGAATTTGGTAGTGAGGAGTATTGGATGAAAGTGTAAAATGTGAAGTGTGTATGGAAGTTATAATGCGAGGAGGACGTTTGAAAGTAAAGGTCGGGATATTATTTTAAACTAAACGGAAGTGTAGAGTAGAGTGTAGAATGTAGAGTGAACAGTGTAGAGTATAGAATGTAGAGTGAACAGTGAAGAGTATAAAGTGTAGAATGAACAGGTAGAGTGTAGAATGTAGAGTGAACAGTGTAGAGTGTAGAGTGAACAGTGTAGAGTATAAAGTGTAGAGTGAACAGTGTAGAGTGTAGAATGTAGAGTGAACAGTGTAGAGTGTAGAGTGAACAGTGTAGAGTATAAAGTGTAGAATGAACAGGTAGAGTGTAGAATGTAGAGTGAACAGTGTAGAGTGTAGAGTGAACAGTGTAGAGTATAAAGTGTAGAGTGAACAGTGTAGAGTGTAGAATGTAGAGTGAACAGTGTAGAGTGTAGAGTGAACAGTGTAGAGTGAACAGTGTAGAGTGAACAGGTAGAGTGTAGAATGTAGAGTGAACAGTGTAGAGTGTAGAGTGAACAGTGTAGAGTATAAAGTGTAGAGTGAACAGTGTAGAGTATAAAGTGTAGAGTGAACAGTGTAGAGTGTAGAATGTAGAGTGAACAGTGTAGAGTGTAGAGTGAACAGTGTAGAGTGAACAGTGTAGAGTGAACAGTGTAGAGTGTAGAATGTAGAGTGAACAGTGTAGAGTGTAGAGTGAACAGTGTAGAGTGAACAGTGTAGAGTGAACAGTGTAGAGTGTAGAATGTAGAGTGAACAGTGTAGAGTGTAGAGTGAACAGTGTAGAGTGAACAATGTAGAGTGAACAGTGTAGAGTGTAGAATGTAGAGTGAACAGTGTAGAGTGTAGAGTGAACAGTGTAGAGTGAACAGTGTAGAGTGAACAGTTTAGAGTGTAGAGTGAATAGTATAGAGTGAATAGTATAGAGTGTAGAGTGAACAGTGTAGAGTGGACAGTGTAGAGTGAACAGTGTAGAGTGTAGAGTGAACAGTTTATAGTGTAGAGTGTAGAGTGTAGAGAGTAGAGTGAACAGTGTAGAGTGAACAGTGTAGAGTGTAGAGAGTAGAGTGTACAGTGTAGAGTGTAGAGTATATTGGCAGGTGAAGTAGATTTCACAATCGGTGTTCGCGTGAGTCAGAGGTAACGGTGATGAGTCATCGGCTAAAATAAAAACAATCCAGGTACTGGGCGGCCAGCAATACAGCAAGCAACTCGATTGCCACCAGACATTAAACGATAAAGCAGATAGACGGTCGAAGCGGTGATTTAAGACGAGTTCTAGGTTGTTACCGTGGCGATGGCAAACAGTTTTTAGACCACAGGTAAAATAATCGTGACTGGACTTCGAGATTGGTTTCGACTGTCAACGATCTTCAAAAGTTATTGATAAACTATTGGAATACGATGAAGACTCGAATGAAGGACCACATACTGTTGTGTACAGTTGTGGGTGGTTGTGTACTGTTGTAGGTAGTTGTGGGTTGTTGTGTACTGTTGTGTACAGTTGTGAGTGGTTGTGTACAGTTGTGGGTAGTTGTGTACTGTTGTGGGTAGTTGTGTACAGTTGTGGGTAGTTGTGTACAGTTGTGAGTGGTTGTGTACTGTTGTGGGTAGTTGTGTACAGTTGTAGGTAGTTGTGTACAGTTGTGTACTGTTGTGTACAGTTGTGTACTGTTGTGTACAGTTGTGTACTGTTGTGTACTGTTGTGGGTGGTTGTGTACAGTTGTGGGTAGTTGTGTACAGTTGTAGGTAGTTGTGTACAGTTGTGTACTGTTGTGTACAGTTGTGAGTGGTTGTGTACAGTTGTGAGTGGTTGTGTACAGTTGTGAGTGGTTGTGTACAGTTGTGTACAGTTGTGTACAGTTGTGGGTGGTTGTGTACAGTTGTGTACAGTTGTGAGTGGTTGTGTACAGTTGTGGGTAGTTGTGTACAGTTGTAGGTAGTTGTGTACAGTTGTGTACTGTTGTGGGTGGTTGTGTACTGTTGTGTACTGTTGTGGGCGGTTGTGTACAGTTGTGTACTGTTGTGGGCGGTTGTGTACAGTTGTGAGTGGTTGTGTACAGTTGTGGGTAGTTGTGTACAGTTGTGAGTGGTTGTGTACAGTTGTGGGTGGTTGTGTACAGTTGTGGGTGGTTGTGTACTGTTGTGTACAGTTGTGGGTGGTTGTGTACAGTTGTGTACTGTTGTGGGCGGTTGTGTACAGTTGTGAGTGGTTGTGTACAGTTGTGGGTGGTTGTGTACTGTTGTGTACAGTTGTGGGTGGTTGTGTACAGTTGTGGGTGGTTGTGTACTGTTGTGTACTGTTGTGGGTGGTTGTGTACAGTTGTGTACAGTTGTGGGTAGTTGTGTACAGAACAAGCTATGACTGTAGATGGTGCAAAGTTTTTTTTAAATGATTTCGGCTTAACAATATTTGTACCAACGTAGAAATAAAATAACAAAATAGCGAATGAATTCTTCGAGTATAAGTAGTTACAATAAAGGTAGTATAAGTAATTACAATAAAGGTAGTATAAGTAGTTACAATAAAGGTAGTATAAGTAGTTACAATAAAGGTAGTATAAGTAGTTACAATAAAGGTAGTATAAGTAGTTACAATAAAGGTAGTATAAGTAGTTACAATAAAGGTAGTATAAGTAGTTACAATAAAGGTAGTATAAGTAGTTACAATAAAGGTAGTATAAGTAGTTACAATAAAGGTAGTATAAGTAGTTACAATAAAGGTAGTATAAGTAGTTACAATAAAGGTAGTATAAGTAATTACAATAAAGGTAGTATAAGTAGTTACAATAAAGGTAGTATAAGTAGTTACAATAAAGGTAGTATAAGTAGTTACAATAAAGGTAGTATAAGTAGTTACAATAAAGGTAGTATAAGTAGTTACAATAAAGGTAGTATAAGTAGTTACAATAAAGGTAGTATAACTAGTTACAATAAAGGTAGTATAACTAGTTACAATAAAGGTAGTATAAGTAGTTACAAAAAAGGTAGTGTAAGTAGTTACAATAAAGGTAGTATAAGTAGTTACAATAAAGGTAGTGTAACTAGTTACAATAAAGGTAGTATAAGTAGTTACAATAAAGGTAGTATAAGTAGTTACAATAAAGGTAGTATAAGTAGTTACAATAAAGGTAGTATAAGTAGTTACAATAAAGGTAGTATAAGTAGTTACAATAAAGGTAGTATAAGTAGTTACAATAAAGGTAGTATAAGTAGTTACAATAAATGTAGTATAAGTAGTTACAATAAAGGTAGTATAAGTAGTTACAATAAAGGTAGTATAAGTAGTTACAATAAAGGTAGTATAAGTAGTTACAATAAAGGTAGTATAAGTAGTTACAATAAAGGTAGTATAAGTAGTTACAATAAAGGCAGTGTAAGTAGTTACAATAAAGGTAGTATAAGTAGTTACAATAAAGGTAGTGTAACTAGTTACAATAAAGGTAGTATAAGTAGTTACAATAAAGGTAGTATAAGTAGTTACAATAAAGGTAGTATAAGTAGTTATAATAAAGGTAGTATAAGTAGTTACAATAAAGGTAGTATAAGTAGTTACAATAAAGGTAGTATAAGTAGTTACAATAAAGGTAGTATAAGTAGTTACAATAAAGGTAGTATAAGTAGTTACAATAAAGGTAGCATAAGTAGTTACAATAAAGGTAGTATAAGTAGTTACAATAAAGGTAGTATAAGTAGTTACAATAAAGGTAGCATAAGTAGTTATAATAAAGGTAGTATAAGTACTAATGTGAAGGTTTAAGTGGTACCATGTACATTGTTAATTACAAAAGTGGTGAACAGTCATAATGTAAACATATTCAAATGGTCGAATGCAATAACAAAACTTGCTAAAAGCAATTGAAATCGGTTGTTCCCTAATTGTAAAACCCTGCGAGCCTAGGTTTGGAAATATATAATTCATATATTATAATTTAATAATTTATATTAAACAAATTTCATATTTAACAATATGACGTGTTTAGCTATTTAAGAAAAATATGGCACTGGTTTTTGATTTTTAACTAGTTTTGAATCTGAAGTATTTTTTTACATATAATATAAAGGTTTATTATTCTTTTATTAGTTATTTTATATGTGTCAGTTATATAAAAAATGTTTGTGCGTCAAAGTTGTGATATATTTAACAATTTATTATATTAATTTTCTGTATATAACTTTGCTTTTTATTTATTCGCTAATTGGTATTATCAAAACCCAATAAATCAACTAATAATGAAGAGTGAATGTATTAAAAAATGAAGTGGAAATAGAAAATAGAATATAGATTAAAGAATAAAGAATTATGGCTATCTTAGTGCATTATTTGAAGTTGTGAACATAATGGATAGTTATAAATAGTTAATAGAGAGAGAGAGAGAGAGTGAGTGTGTGTGTGAGAGAGAGAGAGAATCTCCAAGTAATTCTCATTTCGAACTTTTTGATATTTGTTATGAAAAACTAGAATCTTGATTTTCTCAAGTTTAATAATTCTATTGTAATCTTGATTTGATATACTTTCAATGACGGATATAATGATATAATTAGGATAAACTAATGTATATCTATTGCGTATGAAGGGATAGCTATCATCGCATTGAAACCTGTATCCAGAGAGATGGCATCACGTTTAATTAATATTATTGTCACAGATTAGTGACCACATTTTCAGTTACATTATTTCAAATGATTTACAGATAACAATAAATGGTTCCCACTTCAAATTTACAAAAGAAACATTTTTCGAAGGGATGAAAAAAGAGTTAAAATGCTACTTTCAGCATCTTGAAATTGCAGTCTAAGAAATGCGACGTAGATAATTGTTCCAGAATTATGGTTGGAATATATTCGTGAAATGAAGTCAATAATAAGAGCATTCGTGAAATGAAGTCAATAAAAAGCATTCGTGAAATGAAGTCAATAAAAAGCATTCGTGAAATGAAGTCAATAAAAAGCATTCATGAAAACCTTGTAAACTAACCCTGGGGCCATTGTTCGTAAACAGTGTTTGTGATGGTGGAGGCACACGATGACGGGTAGAATTTGAAGTCTTTCTTTAAACCAGAAACCAAAATCAATCTTAGATTTATCTGCAAAATTGGTTGATTCGGTAAAAGGCTGCATATTTGTTAATTGATATCTGAAACATATGCAAATATACTCATCTAATACATGCAATGAATATTCTTAGATATTTATTTTAAAATGTATAAAAATAAATAGTTTGTATAGTAATATTACCAAAGGAGATATGCCTATCTCTTCCATATCATAGTACCATATTATGGGTAATTTACACTGGCAAGTATTTTTTATATTAATATAAGATATGTTAAGGAATGACATAAGAATTTAAAATAAATTGGAACTCAAAATTTAATAATATTTATAATAGAATATTATGAACATATACAAATGATTTAATATTTGTATTGCATCACATCTCTAAGTGCAAATAATCGAATAAAAGAATTACATTAGATACATTTGTCTGCATAACAATATATTGGTGATACTATTAAACACAAAGAAAACTATTATACAAATATATTATAACAAAGATGATTAAATCAAGTAATGCTGGATATAATCACAATATAAGAAAGAAGTTTTATTATGAGGAAGTTACTTTGTTTGAATAGAGACAATGACAACAATGCCTAATTCATAAACTGCTAGGTCAGTTTTGAAATTGAATATGTATGGGTAGAAAATGCAATTACAGTGTACCTATAACATAATTAATGGCAATAGAGTGGTGGTGGTGGGGGTTTGGGAGTGTTAGATTGTAGGCGGAGTTATAAGCGGGGTTGTAAGGGGGTTATAAGATGGGCTGTGTCCACTACTATTAGTTAAAAGTCATTAGATCCGTGAGAGATTGATGGAGTAATTGGGAGTACTTGGGAGTACTTGGGAGTACGTGGGAGTACGTGGGAGTACTTGGGAGTACATGGGAGTATGTGGGAGTACTTGGGAGTACTTGGGAGTACGTGGGAGTATGTGGGAGGTGTGTAGCAAGATAACAAAAGAACAGATCATATCAAACGTATATTGTACCAGATAGCACAATGCACGGTAAGTGTGGGGCTAGGTGTGGGGCTAGGTGTGGGGCTAATGGAGGGCAGACACCCCAAACCCCTCATTTTCACATACATCTTTAAATCACTTTCTCAGTTAAGGCATACACATTATAATGACATATATATAATACATGTAAGATGTATAATAGAATAAGGTAGGCCTAGAAATCAATACAGCGTTTCACACTAATTGTATTTGTTCGTGTGTGCGCGTGCGTGTGCGTGTGTATCTGTGCGTATGAGAATGTTTTCGAGTGTGTTTATGCGTGTGTACATATGTAGGTGTACGTTTAAGTGTCGTGTACATACACATAATGCAGGCGTATTAAGATGTATTTGACCAACATACCATCGAGTGCCCACTATCACTAAAGTATAAAATAATGGCGTTGTCTATAGCATATACGGGGTAGCGATGTACTGATATACGATGTACTGATATGTGTACAAATGCACTGTGGGCAGTAAATACACTTCGCGTACTATATATGTTTATTAATATGCCAGATTGTGTGCATTAATATGTAAATTTACAAAGCTTCCATTATTAATTGGTAAATGATGAAGCTATTGAACGGTGTAATGTCCACTAGCCCGCGTAATGGTTTCAAGTACATAAACTGTGTATTAATAATGATTTATTATAGATGCCGAGTTGACAGAATATACCGTGTGTCTATAGGCAGTTACATAAGTAGTTATTAATGTAAAATGATAAATAAGGTAGGATTACGTTAATTGTAGAATTAAAAAATAATACACATACATATTTAATATTTAGTATAAGTTCAATATTGACTTCTATGTATAATAAATTAAATAGTACACGTATTGATAATATATGAAATTATATTTACTAGACAATAGGTTACATGAAACTGTAGGAATAGCATACACACACACACACACACACACACACACACGCACACACACACAATGTACGTATAATGTACATTAGCTACTCATACTACTATAAACTAAACATTATAGACAGAGGGGGGTGGTTCCAGGTGCATTATCATGGCTAAAGCCGGTAATGCTATATGAAGCAGGCGTTGAATGTAGCGGATAAACAAAGAGATCAAAGAGGCAATCGCCGCCAGAACTACGATAAGTAAAGTTTACCGGATGTACCATGCAGAAATCTCGCAATACTATCTAATAAAGCATGGCATTTACGTTATCTGTAGCTTTCTTAGGCATAAACAATCCATAACTAACGGAACTGTGATTCAGAATTACCAAAGAATATAAATTTTTAAAATGAGTTCGCTACAAAAATGTAATGTACACAAAAACATTGAAATATTATTGAGCAGTCGTTCAGTGCCGCTATGATTTATGTAGAGCTATAGATTTCCACCCCAGGTAATTATCTTAATTGCTATGCACCTACATGTTATATCCAGACACTGTAAACACGAGTAAACTAGGAGAGAGCTATTAGAAATTAGACCAAATGTTGAAATTAGTTCCTATTATTCCTAACATATCTTCCTAACCTATCTTCCTAACCTATCTTCCTAACATATCTTCCTAACATATCTTCCTAACATATCTTCCTAACATATCTTCCTAACATATCTTCCTAACCTATCTTCCTAACCTATCTTCCTAAACTATCTTCCTAACATATCTTCCTAACATATCTTCCTAACATATCTTCCTAACATATCTTCCTAACCTATCTTCCTAACCTATCTTCCTAACCTATCTTCCTAACATATCTTCCTAACATATCTTCCTAACATATCTTCCTAACATATCTTCCTAACATATCTTCCTAACATATCTTCCTAACATATCTTCCTAACATATCTTCCTAACATATCTTCCTAACATATCTTCCTAACATATCTTCCTAACATATCTTCCTAACATATATTCCTAACATATATTCCTAACATATCTTCCTAACATATCTTCCTAACATATCTTCCTAACATATCTTCCTAACATATCTTCCTAACATATCTTCCTAACATATCTTCCTAACATATCTTCCTAACATATCTTCCTAACATATCTTCCTAACATATCTTCCTAACATATCTTCCTAACATATCTTCCTAACATATCTTCCTAACATATCTTCCTAACATATCTTCCTAACATATCTTCCTAACATATCTTCCTAACATATCTTCCTAACATATCTTCCTAACATATCTTCCTAACATATCTTCCTAACATATCTTCCTAACATATCTTCCTAACATATCTTCCTAACATATCTTCCTAACATATCTTCCTAACATATCTTCCTAACATATCTTCCTAACATATCTTCCTAACATATCTTCCTAACATATCTTCCTAACATATCTTCCTAACATATCTTCCTAACATATCTTCCTAACATATCTTCCTAACATATCTTCCTAACATATCTTCCTAACATATCTTCCTAACATATCTTCCTAACATATCTTCCTAACATATCTTCCTAACATATCTTCCTAACATATCTTCCTAACATATCTTCCTAACATATCTTCCTAACATATCTTCCTAACATATCTTCCTAACATATCTTCCTAACATATCTTCCTAACATATCTTCCTAACATATCTTCCTAACATATCTTCCTAACATATCTTCCTAACATATCTTCCTAACATATCTTCCTAACATATCTTCCTAACATATCTTCCTAACATATCTTCCTAACATATCTTCCTAACATATCTTCCTAACATATCTTCCTAACATATCTTCCTAACATATCTTCCTAACATATCTTCCTAACATATCTTCCTAACATATCTTCCTAACATATCTTCCTAACATATCTTCCTAACATATCTTCCTAACATATCTTCCTAACATATCTTCCTAACATATCTTCCTAACATATCTTCCTAACATATCTTCCTAACATATCTTCCTAACAAATCTTCCTAACATATCTTCCTAACATATCTTCCTAACATATCTTCCTAACATATCTTCCTAACATATCTTCCTAACATATCTTCCTAACATATCTTCCTAACATATCTTCCTAACATATCTTCCTAACATATCTTCCTAACATATCTTCCTAACATATCTTCCTAACATATCTTCCTAACATATCTTCCTAACATATCTTCCTAACATATCTTCCTAACATATCTTCCTAACATATCTTCCTAACATATCTTCCTAATATATCTTCCTAACATATCTTCCTAACATATCTTCCTAACATATCTTCCTAACATATCTTCCTAACATATCTTCCTAACATATCTTCCTAACATATCTTCCTAACATATCTTCCTAACATATCTTCCTAACATATCTTCCTAACATATCTTCCTAACATATCTTCCTAACATATCTTCCTAACATATCTTCCTAACATATCTTCCTAACATATCTTCCTAACATATCTTCCTAACATATCTTCCTAACATATCTTCCTAACATATCTTCCTAACATATCTTCCTAACATATCTTCCTAACATATCTTCCTAACATATCTTCCTAACATATCTTCCTAACATATCTTCCTAACATATCTTCCTAACATATCTTCCTAACATATCTTCCTAACATATCTTCCTAACATATCTTCCTAACATATCTTCCTAACATATCTTCCTAACATATCTTCCTAACATATCTTCCTAACATATCTTCCTAACATATCTTCCTAACATATCTTCCTAACATATCTTCCTAACATATCTTCCTAACATATCTTCCTAACATATCTTCCTAACATATCTTCCTAACAAATCTTCCTAACATATCTTCCTAACATATCTTCCCAACATATCTTCCTAACAGTTTAGTTATCCGAGTTGTCTTCCCTCAAACTTAATCAGCTTTTCGACGACGTCAAATAAATATATTATAATATCGTAAATGAAATGTAGCTAAAAAAATAATTATAAATTGTGTATCTCTAACTAGGGTTCATTTAGTAATAATATTGACTTGGTTGGAAATCATTTACTAAGTCTTGAATTGGCTGGGGATTGTTATCTTATGGAAGTCTTGATTTTGTTATCCATTTCAAAAGACTTAGATATCTAGATATCTTAGATATCTAGATTGCGATAGAAATGACTTAAGATCAATTTGCATTTCTACACATTCCAATAACAGCATCGCGATTTCATAGAACAATTTATATCATATAAATTAATATTTCATATCCTACACCAGTTCAATAAATCAAGTTGAATTTTCCACACCATCGACGCGATGATAATATATAAATTAGCAGTCACTAATGATTAATTACACGGCCGATTAAGAAATAGTTATAAATAGCCGCAAAGAGCGACGACGGAATTTTCGAGAGAGAGAGAGAGAGAGCCGAAGCCGTCCTCGGGTTTTATATTACATCGCGACGCTCGGCCGGCCCGACCGACGGAATGTTTTGTTACCAGCGTCGAACCAGCGTCGGCGACATACGGCACCGGACTATTAGTGGTAACAAGAACAGCGCAACGTAGTGGGGCCGTAGGGTGGATGGGGGGTGAGCGGGGGGGGGGCAGACCATAAGGCTGATTACATCGCATGTCCATAATTCTGGGTAGACTTCGTTATAGCTAAATATATATACCTAAATGGTGCTCGAATGACTATATATTTATATCTTATACGCACACAATTATTACAAATACTCTATATATAAATATAGATAAATTATCACAAAATGTGTATAAATATAACAGTAGAATAATTAGCAAGTGTTATAAAATTATAAAAGTGTTATAAACAAAATTGAATCCTCATTTTAAAACAGTTTATATTTATCATAATGCAATTTCATCATGGTAGATATTTACGGAATTTAATAATTTGGAATATTTATTTGGAACTAAATATCTTTAATGCACTACAAATAATGAAATGATTATGATAATATAATCTATTTTCTAATACCACGAGACAGACAATTTGAAAAGCAATGTAAAAGACAATGTATGGAAAATATGCGTGATCAAAAAAAAGGTTTATCAATTATTTTAAATTGTCAGTTTAAATAAAATATAATTAATATAACTCATATACATTTTCATTGAAACAGATCATGTAAATATACTTTTCAGATCAATGTTATTACGAATATGAGCCTTGATGGGTTGATAGGCAGATTCATAGTTAACCAAGACTAAATTTATTTAATTTTAGAACAATGCAAATAATACAATGTAGTTAATAATTGAAATTTCTAGATATTTTCTATAAATGTATCATATATAAAATCATTACAAAACTTATATTTTATATATTGCAGAGGTAGTATTTGATAATATTTTGATAGTAAAATAAGCCAAACTTAGCTACAAACAAATTAATATATAAATATAAATATATTGAATATTAAATTGATTGCGATAAAATAATCTGATTCATAATAAAATACCAAATAACATAAATTAATGTTTATGAACTTTCAATATAATCTTTATAAAGCTAAATATATTCACTAAATAGACAGAAATGTTATATATAAAATAAATGTATAACTAACCTAATAACTACCACAGAACTAGTTCTACTCTAAAAACATGTTTTATATTAAACTTATATTATAACATCTGGTTCTGTGAAATATAAACATAAACAGACTTAATATATATATATATATACATATATATACATATATATATATAGACACACACCAAGCATATGTCACACTGAGCTGATATCATAACATCAAATATGAGTTGATGACTCATTCAAATAACTATAAAGTTAAGGGTAATTTGAGTTTGCCCTTGTATAATATATAAACCTATATTACAATGTATTAGATTGGAGACTGCAGTTATTCTATGTTATACCATATGTACATATATACATATTTACATATTTACATATTATATAAAATAGGTAATCAATTATTTATATTAGCTTTTCCAAACAATGCATTGATATATGACAATGAAAATTCTATTTAATAAATGCATTATATATAAATAGAAATTAAAAAAAGAATGTTATGTTAGACATATAAAAATTGTATATAGTAATAAATTATAAGTATATTTTTGCAAATTTGTATACAATATAAGTATATTATATATTTACTTCATATTTGATATATATAAATAATTGAAGTATTACACAATGCAATAATATCAGATATGTTGATTGTATAGATGTACACAGAATATGGCATCACTTAACAGCAATTCTGCTTCAAATAGATCATAACACTTATGTATTAAACATTTTCAAACGAAAGCATGAGAATTTATAATATTAGATTTTAAAATTTATTTGTCTTGCATTGTAAAGTAATTGTTATATTAATAATTAGCAGAATGTTTGTAAATTGAATCGATGTTAAAATATTTGTTTAGAAAATTGTTCATATAGAAATATGGTATTATTTTTTAAAATAATGTTGTGAACATTGTAAAATCTATTGTTAGTTATTGAATTTAATCAATACTGGCTAATAATAGATATATGAACTAAATATTAATATAATGGCTATTAATAATGTGTTACCCAGCCTTAAACATGTTTACTTAAAGAATGTAATATAATTGGTAATTAATTATAGATGCCATAACTAAATATATTTAGAAGTTCAAAAACATATTGCAATATTATATCATTAGTTAATCTAATAGAGGACATTTTGGAGAGTATATTAACATTTTGATTAATATCATATTACATAAAGTAGTATATAATCTATTACCCAGTAATTTATATTTAATCATTCTATAAATAGAATATAATGACATCAAATAAAATTGTTAAATTAATAAAACTACTTAAATATTGATTAATTGAATGTTGATATAAAAAATGATTTCGTTACCATTTTCAAATACTTAATTTTATAATATGATATTATAAAGGTATAATATATATGTATATATATACATATGATATATACACTTTTATATAAAGTATATTCACATATTGTGTAATGTATATCAAACGATTTATGTTACGAAGCTGATCAATTGTCTAATACTAATATATTAATAATGTCCTAATTAACTTTGAATCCATAATACACATCAAAAGCACAAAAGCTAATAAATACAAAGTTCACTATACTGCCAATATATAATCTGTGTTAATAATAGAACTAAATTGTATTTTCGAAATGTCCATAAACACAATTCCAATTCAGGAATGATTTGGAGTAGGACCTTGAAAAAGTAAGGACCTTTGACCGGCTGTAGATAATGATTTGCATAGTAATTGCAAAACACGTGAATAGCCTTGATAACCCATGGAGGTTTACATATACAGATCATTACCGAGTATAATTAATACAGAGATTAATACGAATAGACTGTACTAAACAGATGAGATATATATTCATTTAAGTACGAGTTTGGTTGGTATATAGTGTAGTACCAAACTTACAGTATTTCTAAAATTCGGAAATAAGAACTCAGGGTGTGACTCAATGTAAGATATCACAAAGTAACGTAATGCGTAGATAAAGGCAACGGTTATATGACTCAGAAAAACTCGTGGAAATCTCACATGAATTTGGTGGAATGTCCGCGACGAACTAGAATGTGTTATGCGGAATAAACAAAAACAATAAAGTATTAAAGTATTAATCATGGCGAGCGCTTTGATGAATGCTTTGGTCTGATCTCAGGTGTGGTTTGTTTCAAAATAAGCGTGTAAATAAATGACAGAAATCAAATGTTTAAATGTATCGACTATACTTACTAGTGGTTATGATATTAGCAATGTAAATTAAACTGATTTGTAGTGCATTGTATGATATATAGCTTGTTCAATTCTATAATCAATTAAGTTAATAATAATGAAATAGACTTAACTTTGTTTAATTAGAATTTTAGAATTAATTTATCATAAAAATTCATTAATATTTAAAAAAAGTGTAATAACCTGGGAGCTTTTCTTAGAAAATAGCAATACACTTTACATCCAGAATACAACTAATTATTATTATTGGTATGAAATACAATACATAATATTACAGTATTATCTTATCCTAAATTATGAGATGAGTCACATTTCTGTAGAAATTAGTTTATTTAAAATTAATGAAATAGATATTAGATATATATCAATAATGCTATATAATATTATTATTACTAATTGATTTATTTAGTTTTGTGAATAAAAATGAGAATGAATTGTAAAAATAAAATTATCAGCAAAGTTAAACACAAATTTCAGCAAAAAATGAATAGAATATATGATAATAACAATTGTATACCCATCCATTTACAAATTGCTGATTTTAAACAAACTTCCATAAACAGATTATAGAGCATACTTTGAGATACTTGAAGGTATTTGAGATACGGAGTTATCATTACGGCGTGATCCATATAGCAACCAATGCACACTACAGCATTGAACTAAGAGTGTACTAATTACGGGACACCAAAGACACTAAACTCTACATGTCGAACGCACGTATGCACCCTTACCCGGCCTCCAATCCACGCACTCGTAATGACTACGTACAGCTGGAGCAGCATATAAACATATTGATTTCTGTCGCTCCGAAAGATCAAACCAAGGGAATGCATAAACGTATGCATATCAAACATACACTGTCATTATTAATAATAGCTACTTATCCAAATAGAGTATTTGGGTGTCTCGGAGATATATTTATTAACAAATGTCGATACATACTAGAATGTATATTTGATACTCTAAACCAGTTTATATATTATCTTTACAATAAAATACTATTAATTAGAGTAATAGTACATTAAATAATCAATATCTCATTAAAATTTTTAAAATGAGTGCGATTACTTATTAATTATAACTTATATAATAAATATATACAATTACAAATATTAAAAATAGATGAAGGATATAAAAATTGTTGATAGAATAAATGTATACTTTTAGAATTCAATAATTTAATTCATCACAATATTAAATACATCACAAACTAAAATACCACCAATTTAATAAAGGTAGAATTTTGCCATTAATATATAAAAATATAAATCTAAATAAATCTACATAAACTAAATAACAAACTTGTGGTTTTAGTTAAATTGCTAATATTACTATCAAAAATTAATGATCATTTCTAAATAATGCTATTAGAGGTGAATTTAAAATTTACAAATTAATAACTAGAATATTCATATTTATGATATATTAAAACCCTCGAAATTATTATAAATATATGTTAATAGTATTCATAAAAATAATTAAATAATAAATATTTAAACTATATAGGAGATTACCGACCATATCCGCAGGAATCTGGTTTTTAGACGACATTTTTGGTGGACAGTGATGGGCGAGATGGCCCGGTATAACAGACAGACAGCCGTAACGTCACCGAGTATCAGTCCGATTGCACGTGCGAACGCAGGTCAGAGATATCACGGTATACACATGGTAATCGAAATGAGTGGTATTCGATGGAAGTCGCGGTTCAGTAAACCATTATTACGACATGCACAAGTCTCCTAAATATCACCTGTAAATTACAAATTATTTATTGATTAGTTGAATTAACTAGATGCGATAAAAAAATACGTATTTTTTTTGTATACAAGTCAAAAAATAATCAGTAATCTATTAATACTTATTCAGCAGTTTATTTCCACAATGAATATACCACAATTAAGGTGTTTATAAATGTAATATTAAAGATATTACAGAATACAGATAGAATCTGCATTACTGATTAAATGGAAAATTTATATTATATTACAAATATATATATAAATAATAAATTATTAAACAATGAACATACAATTAAAATTTTATAAATAGTATGATATTATTTGATTCTGAACATGAATATTATAATGAAAGTATAATAATGTTAATAAGAATACTACTATATTTTGATATTTATTATAATTGTCATATCATACAAATTATGTTAAATAATATTATAACAAATAGATTAATAATTTATATTCAAAATAAAATATTCATATGAAATATGTTATTAGTCTAATAATCTAATATAAATATATCATTTAAAATAATATATTAAATCTTAATTCATTTAATAAATAGACTTCAGTTATTTATTAACACTAACAAAGTTAATTATCAGTATTAATGTAACTGATGAAAATTATTCATAACGATCTTTGATAAGATATATATATAAAATTAATATATTATAAAATAAACCTTATAATTATAATATTACTGTGTTGAATAAATTCAATATAAATAAATAAAGACAACCAATAGAAATTAAATTATGAATATTCAAGAGGTGGCGGGTGTTTCACAATAATAAATTGTAAATAATAACTTATTTTATTCAATTAACTAATACTCTATAATAATGTAGGCAATGTTAAATATATAATATATAACGAAAGAAGATTAATTTTTATATAGAATTTTAAGTGAAATTGTAAATTTAATAAATTTAAAAATAAATATTAGGTTCGTTGATAAACATCCTTTTCGCAATAAAACCTAACATGGCCGTAGGTAAAAATAAGCGACTTACCAAGGGAGGCAAGAAGGGCTCCAAGAAGAAGATGTATGTTATAATACCACTATATCTCAATTAAAGAGATATTAATCTACACGAAAATATATCATATATAAATATTAAATGTATATTTTATTAGATTTTTAAAGATACAAAACTCGATGATTACTATAAATTTTTTTTTGAATAAATAAAATTTAAACCTAGAATTTATTTAAATATTTATTTGAATATATGAATTATTAGTTATTCAACCGTTAACTATATAATTTATTTTAAAAACATGCTCTACTACTATATAACTTATTTACATATATAAATGTATGTTTAGTGTAGATCCTTTCACCAAGAAAGATTGGTATGACATTCGTGCTCCGTCTATGTTCAATAAGTGTAATGTTGGAAAAACACTCGTTTCAAGAACTGTTGGAACAAGTTAGTATAGATGTTTACAAATCGTATATAATTAATCTATACATTGTTATAATTTAAATATTATAACATTTCAACTATTGTATTATTAAAATTTAATATATTCTCAAGTAACTTGGATTAATGTTTACTAAATTATTGTATTTCTTCATTTAATATTTTATTAGATATAAAATATATTCTCTAAAGTTAATTTAATTGCAGTGTAGATATATAATTTGTATCAACAACTTATAGCTCTAAATTATTTAAATTTCATTAAAATATATTATTAAAAAGAAATTGCTGCTGATGGATTAAAGGGACGTGTATTTGAAGTTTCTCTTGCTGATCTTATGGATAATGAAGCAACTTTCCGCAAATTCAAATTGATTGCTGAAGATGTACAAGGACGTCATGTTCTTACTAACTTCCATGGAATGAGTTTGACCACTGACCGTCTTAGGTCGATGGTAAAAAAATGGCAGGTATTTATGATTCATATAAGATTAACATAATATATTATTTTAATATCGTATTTAATAATAATATAATTAAACCAATTTTTATTTAATAAAATTAATTATATTATTTTATAGACACTTATCGAAGCACATGTTGATATAAAAACAACTGATGGATATTTATTAAGAATGTTCTGTATCGGTTTTACTGCCAAAGCTCCTGGTCAGATCAAGAAAACATTCTATGCTCAATCTGAACAGGTTTCTAATAGTAGTAACATTGTAGGAATTTATTATTTTTAATATTATAATTACAAGTTATTAACAATACTTCTAATATTTAAATACAATATTTGTTTTATATGTAATTTTATTTTAAATCTGATATTCTATATAGTATATTTTGTATATATAATATGTATTATTGATAATAAAACAAAAATATGGTTCTATCTGGAATTTAATAAATTACATTGATAATACTCTACTGAAAATAATGATCTTGTACTTTTGAATTTTAAGCATCCTTTATAGTATATGTAGATTATAATTTATAATGTACATATTCACTATTATAAAATACTATACAAAATTATATTAGAATATTTTATTGATTATAAATTCTTATTAGTAATTTATACTATTTTTTTATAAATAATTAAGCTGTTTTTGATATACAAATACATAAAAAATAAACTAATTCACATGTTATTACAAAAAGGGTTTATTTATAAATAAAAATAATATAATAATTTAACTAATAAACGGTATACGACACTGATGATTTTTTTGATCACGAGACGAGATATGAGACTGGCGCAAAAAGAGTTAAATCTTATGTCAATTCGTAATTCTATGCGATCACAAAAAAAAATATGGTGATTATTATGATTTTAACTATAGGATTTATAGTGTTATGCTTTTTTGGTAACACTTTTGATTTAGCCAATATATTACATATATAAAACTTGCATTATAATCTCTATATTTATACCGTGGTATAGACTAATTCATATTTAATGTTTAATTGAGGTTACAACTTTTATTATATCTTGTATTATATAAATTGATATTTACAAAAATAAGCTAATGTAAATTTTTTATTAATTTGATCACAAAATATATTATAAATATTAATAAACATTTAAAAAATATAATACATTATTTTATTCAATTTTAACCATTATAAATATATGTTATTTATGAACTGATTTAATAAGATTATATAATATAATATATTGATGTATTTTCATTCTTAATAACAAAAATGGAATTGTATTAAAAATTACTGAAAAATTTATTAAATAATTAATAATATTCATTATGGATTTATCTCAGATTTTATCATCACCTAGTACAACATTAAACCTTTATTATAAATTCTTGTATAATTAATTGAAATTTTGATAATTTTAAATATGTTAGATAATAGATGAATAAATGACAAAATATCTTATTGGATCATAATACAATTTCTTTTTTGGCAATCAATATTTTTTAATGTGAAACTCATAATATTCTGATATTAGTTATAAGCAATTGTAGTATTTATTTTAATTTTCTATGTATATAAAATAAATCTAATCGTGTTATGAGAATAATTATATATTATTTATAGTTTTGATTATAATTTAATATTCATTACACCATATTTGTTTAGGTTAGAACTATTCGCCGTAAAATGGTTGATATCATCACTCGTGAAGTATCATCAAATGACTTGAAGGAAATTGTCAATAAATTGTAAGTATAATAAAATTGTTTCAAATGAAGTATTAAAATATAACTTATAAGTATTTATTAAAAACTGAATAAATTGTGAATTCATTAATTTTTAAAATTGTTTACTTTTTAAAAGGATTCCGGATAGCATAGGAAAAGATATTGAAAAAGCTTGTCATGGTGTATACCCATTAAGAGATGTACACATCCGTAAAGTGAAGATCCTCAAAAAACCAAAATTTGATTGTTTGTATGATTAGTTTATGATTAGTTAAACTATCCACATTAAGCACTATGTTAATCTATAATTAATAGTTCACCTTGTAATATTTTTTACAAGGTGATATTTAAGTTGAATAATTGATTTTAATTTTGTTACAATTATATTTTTTAAATGGGCACATTTAGCACCATATTAACCTATAGTTAATATGAGTTCACCTTGTGCAATATTTTTACAATGTGATATTATATTATTTATTTATTTTGAATAATTGACTATCATTTTGTTACAATTATATTTTTTAAATGGGCACATTTAGCACCATATTAACCTATAGTTAATATGAGTTCACCTTGTGCAATATTTTTACAATGTGATATTATATTATTTATTTATTTTGAATAATTGACTATCATTTTGTTACAATTATATTTTTTAAATGGGCACATTTAGCACCATATTAACTTATAGTTAATATGAGTTCACCTTGTGCAATATTTTTACAATGTGATATTATATTATTTATTTATTTTGAATAATTGACTATCATTTTGTTACAATTATATTTTTTAAATGGGCACATTTAGCACCATATTGACTTATAGTTAATATGAGTTCACCTTGTGCAATATTTTTACAATGATATTATATTATTTATTAATTTATGTTGAATAATTGATTATTATTTTGTTATATAATAAAAGTGGTTAATTTTAGATTTAATTTACTAGTAATTAGACTAATAGGTTTGCATATTTTTTTATTATTTAATACCTTATTTCCTAATTGATTATCACCATTATATATCACCTATATTTTGCTATATAATTATAATGCTATATAATTAAATTGAAATTATGACAATAAATTTTCTAGTGGGTAAATTAATGGAGCTTCATGGTGAAGGTTACTCTAGCAAAACTATTTCAACTGGAGAAAATGGAGAAGTTATTGATCGGCCAGACAATTATGAACCAGCAGTACAAGAAAGTGTATAATGTTTGACAAATAAAATGACACTAAAATACACTTTATTGAAATTATATAAACAATATTTAAATAATTAATTAAATTTTATAAATTTATAAACGAATTATTATAATATTATGCTTTAGTTACTGTCGTCTTCTTTTTTGGTTTTGAGCTTTGTATGAACGCAATTGTTCCAAAACATGATATAACTACGACCAATATGATAAACATTCCTGGATTTGAGAGTAATTCTGAAATTAAATGTAAGATTAAATAACAGTTTAGTAAAAATTAAATTTAAAATATGAATTATATAAGATAGCTCTAATTATATGTAATAGCTCTTAGTTTCTCATTAGAAGAATTTCCAAATTAATTATTTCATTATCAAGTAAAGGAATTATAGTTTTTTTTTCATAATACAAGTAAATATATTTTCAACAGTTATATTATTGTTAATAAAGATATTAAATTAGAAATAATTTATTTGTAAAATAATATATGTATTTTATAAATTATTTGTAAGTTGAATCTAAAGTGATCTAAAATGTAAAATCAATATTGTATCAGAATGCTTCATGGAAAATTATATTAAATACAAATGATGCAGAATAACAATGGAAATTAAAATCTAATGATATTCTAAATGAAAGACAATAATATTCTTATTTATATAATTGATATGGAATAAATCAGACATGAATAAATAATTAAATAGCAATAAAGCAATCAAGAAATAAAATTGGTTCTGAACATTTGAGAATAAATATTTTTTATTATAATTTCACTATATTATAACTCAGTGGAATCTGTCAAAACTTTATAGTATTTGCTGATAATAATTATTTTTTATGTCGATTTTATGTTATTTCGAAAGATGTAAATGTTAAAGTATTATGAATTTATTTGTAAGTTTAAGGTGAAGCCTTAAACTTATTTGAATCAAACATTAGATTATTATTAAAGTTAACTATCACTATTATTAACCAAATGAGTATAATAATATAAATTAAGGTACAAATTAATTATATATTAATTTATCAAGCAAATATTTAACTCAACTTAAAAATGGTGTTTATAAAATAGCTATAATCAAAATAATATAATGTTTTAATAATCCGTTTTAATTTATAATAATTATTATTATTTGGAAGCATCATATTAGACAAAACATTGAAGAAATATATTATTAAAAACTTTATTAATAAATTCTCATGTTTAAATTAAACGGTAATTACATAAAGTACACTATTTTTAATTAAATATTGAAATTATAAGCTTAAGGAAAAAACTTTTTTCTAGGTATCGAAATTATGTAAAATATAAAAAGGAAATGCATATTGACAGCATTTAGAGGAACATTAAATAATTAATTTAAAATATAATCATGTTCCAACATATTTCTTATACGGAAATAAGTTTTTAAATAATTATAGTTGTGTTTTATCCATAACAGTGGAATCAGTTATATATCTCTTGTCATATTGGGTGTATTACTAGAACCAAACAAGGTTAGTGTTTATCTCAAATACATTTATATTGTAAAATTGAAGATATTGTATTATATCCTATATTTATTTAATATATGTTGATCTTTATATTTATAATATTATGATATACTATCATAATTTAGAGTAAAAGGATAATACAAATATAGATTATAATAAAGTCAAAATTATTTATATGCGTTTTCTTATCAATTGAATTAATTAGACAATATACATATTTACATTATATATTAATTCAAATTAAATTATAATTAATTTAATAATCAATGTATCACGAAAGTGAAGATTCATTATGCTAGCATGCAAATTGAAGATGTTCTATGCCAGCGTAAAAATTAAATGCATTAATTCCTTATTAATTTCTAGTGGAAAATTATGATTATTAATTCTGATCGGAAAAACAATTGTTTTTCGGAAAAAATCAAGTTAACTTGATTTTTTCAGTGGTTTGAGAAAGTTTAACAATTAAATAGCTATACAAAATATTTATTATCATCTATCGATTATAATAACATTGTATTATATTCAATACACAAATATTCAAAACAAATAAAACATTGTTTATAACCATACTTATAAAATGGAAATTAATTTTTACGTTTTATACAGTGTAAAGTTAGACATGTAAAGTTATTATATTTACTAACCATCGAGTGAAAACATTGATTTCGTCTTCAAAACCACTTTATCCTATTATAATATAACACATATTATTTGTACCATATATATTGATATACCATAGATATAGAATAAGGTAGATGAACAATAGATGTGAAAATTCACCATGGAATAGTTTTCAATGATTAATGTATAAGATAATAACATTATTGCATATTTTTTACTAAATCCACTTTATTCTAAATTATGAGCAGATGATTTTAACTATCACTAGGTTTTGTACATAGATCTTGAAAATGTATTATATTTGACTAGAGGAAGAGGAGAAAGTGGTATTATTGGACAGTAATTGAAAACTTATACTGGGAGAGACAAGAGTTTACCTAATTATGTAATCAATGCACTCAATTATGTAATCAAGTGAATATATTCTGCAGAGCATATTATTACGTAGAAAGTAATGTATGAGATATGCAATGTATGTGGAATGCAAGCCAATGTAGTCTATACATATATATCACATATATACTGAGAAAAATACAAGAGCATACATAAATAATGATAATTTATATCATCTCAATAGGTGAGTTACTGGATATTATAAACCCAATACCTAATGTGTACACTGTACACATTAGGTGTACACTGTACACTGTACACTGTACACTGTACTGGTTCTAGAGAACAAGACTAGAGAACAGTCTACACATTATGTTCACATTATATTCACATTATGTTCACATTATGTTCACATTATAATGTTATAATGATGTTAATTAATGTTATATTTAGGTATTAAGTAGTGTAAATGTTATATTTAGGTATTAAGTAGTGTAAATGTTATATTTAGGTATTAATTAGTGTAAATGTTATATTTAGGTATTAAGTAGTGTAAATGTTATATTTAGGTATTAATTAGTGTAAATGTTATATTTAGGTATTAATTAGTGTAAATGTTATATTTAGGTATTAATTAGTGTAAATCTTATATTTAGATATTAATTAGTGTAAATGTTATATTTAGGTATTAATTAGTGTAAATGTTATATTTAGGTATTAATTAGTGTAAATGTTATATTTAGGTATTAATTAGTGTAAATGTTATATTTAGGTATTAATTAGTGTAAATCTTATATTTAGGTATTAATTAGTGTAAATGTTATATTTAGGTATTAAGTAGTGTAAATCTTATATTTATGTATTAATTAGTGTAAATGTTATATTTAGGTATTAATTAGTGTAAATCTTATATTTAGGTATTAATTAGTGTAAATCTTATATTTAGGTATTAATTAGTGTAAATCATACATTATATCTGCATAGGAAATAGAATACTCTGACTACAGTAAATGTGTACAATTAATGCATTGTTTACTTAATTGCAAAATTTCACTGCTTAAGTTTTTAATATTTCTGATTTATCCAAGAACAAATAAATTGATCAAATCTAAGTGGATTTCATCATTAGCAATATTGATATTACTACTTCTACTTCTACTTATACTGCTTCTTCTGCCGCTACTACTACCTTTACTACTACTACTACTACTACTACTACCAATACAGAGTCTAAAAAGTATATACAAAGGGAAATAATATAAATGTGGACTTACTTTTTAGATAATGGAATACAAGCAAAATATAGTAAATGATTTAGAATCAAAACTAATAACGAACGCAGAATCTGCTAGGATTTATTCTATACGAAATACAATTCTGAATACAAACCACTTTCACGTAGCGTCCATTGTGTTTATGAATCCAGCCACGCACAATCGATTTCTCTCGTTCTCGGGCTGCCAGCAACGAAGGTGGATCTGCGGGGTTCGATTGTCGCAGATCGAGGTGGTGGGCTCCGATATCGATTACGATGGAGATCAGAGAGTCGCTAAGGTCACTCATCACCCCTCCGGATGACCAGGGGTCTAATAAGCCGTTGCTGTTTGTGTCGAATGTTATGTAATAGATTGTATAGTTTCGGCAAGTAGTTTTCATAACTAATTAAGTCAAGAATGGCGTATAGGTATTGTCTAGTTATGTCAAGTATGGCCCAGATATATGTCAAGTATAGCCTCGACGTGTAGTATCAGTAATTTATCCTGATGATTTCATTTATTTTATGTTATCAGTGAATTTATTTTAATTAAATTTTCCCATAAACTAAAAGAAACTTGTGCCAACTCAAAACAATGTTCAAAATAGAAAATAAATAGTAAATAAATAATAAAAAATATTACCTGGAATAAATACATTGATATAATGTTTTACTTCAATACGTACATTAATTCAATTATAACTCTATTATCACATACACTTAAATAAAGCTCTGGTTTCCATACATCTATTTTACAAATAATAATGTGATCTTTGCAATTGGTAAAATTGAACAGTGAAACGCACCTGAAAATGATATTTGTGGCTTCGATATGTTTGCCTCCGAACTGTTTGGAGATCCAATACGGCCTCGGCTTCAGGCCGTAGGTGGACGTACATTGCTTGACGACGGCGTCGAGGTTCCACTCCTGTGGTTCGAACATGTCGTTGACGCCATCCGTCGACATCGGCATCACCATCTCGTTGCACGACTGCGAGGAGCGAATGTAGGAGTAGAGCCTCAAACGCGACTGCTCCTACCCACCGGAAGTGGACACCGGATATCCGGCGATATTAATGGCAATCGACGGGCGGGCGTCAATATTCTGACCTGATAGTTCCAGCCGCTGTCGGATAGGGCACCGACGGCCGAAGCGTCGGTCTTGAAACACTTCGAGGTGCCGGATTTGTTGAAATAGACGTTCAAGAGTTTGCCGACGCCCCGCAGGAGGTCGACGCCGTAGAGAGGCGTGTCCAGAGGAATGCACGACGCCTGCACGGAAATGGACGGGCCGGTCAGAAATATATATTATAGCTGTGTATTGTAACGACGGGGGCACGATTATACGTGTTTAATATGCGAGCGCGGGTTTGGAAGGAATACTTGTTTATGATCACATGTATGATCGACGAATTCGTATAGCATTTAAAATAATCAAGATATACGCAATACATTAATATATCATATCCATTAATCAATAGATAATCTAATAAATAATTAAATATGAAATATATATAATAAATATATATATAAATATACAAATGTTATCGATACACACTCGTTTAAATAAACAAAAAATAATCACTAGTTTTATAAAAATTTTAAATGATATTAAATAATGAATAAAATATATTAAAAATTTTCTAAAAGTTTTATAAATAATTTAAAATTGTTTACAACAAATAATTTATAAATTGGTTAAAGCTCAAAGTATATTCTGATACATAGAAACATATAAAATGACCGTAATCAAATGTAACTAACACCAAGGTACCCACAAGTAACAACATTCGATAAGGAAACGCAGACGGCAAATAATGTCTCTAATATCTCCCGCTCAGAGTAAAAGCAATCTTCAGGAATCTAGCAACGACATGATAAGCATTCTACAGACCTTGGACATTATGGACATCAACGGAATGGACGAGGTTAGTCCACACCTACAGCTACTCTAGTTTAACGTTAGCAAGCAACCGCAAATTGTCCCTCGTCGAATTCTCATATTCTTAAATATATCTATAAACATGGCAACGTCAATAAGAATGTGACTTAAAATAATTTGTCCTACCTCGGTAATAATATAACATATTATCCCGATTGCGCAATCTAAATATATCGTTACCGCACGTTCTACCCGCTACCAAACGCGTTGTGCAGGAGTTGGCCGAGAAAATGAAGGCGCAGGACATCTCGAACGTCATCGAACTGCAGACGCTCTACGACGCCAGCGCCTTAAGCCACGCCTCCTCGTCGACGGCCGCCATCGCGAAAACAAGAAACGCCCACTGGTATTCGTTCGCCGGCGAATTCCGCGCGCTGCTCTCGAAAAGGTTCGGCGCCAACGAGACGCAAGCGAGCGCCGTCGAAGCCCAACTGCGATTGGTTCGACTTCAAGACGCCGTCGATCGAACTCGACGCCTGGGCGACGACCATAGGGGCGGGGTCGGCGCACGCGAATTCGAGGCGGACGTGCGTCGCATCGCCGATTCGCCGTACGCCCCCTATCGGCGACACGACGAATACATTCGCGCCGACGTCATGCTGAAACCCGATAGCTCGACGGATTCGCGCGACAAAACGAGTTCGGAGAGAAGCGATATTTCCGAGGACATCATGGATACCGACAGTTCAGATGACGATGATGAGGAGGAGAAGAAGAAGGTGAGAATAAGGGTGGGCAGCTTAAAATACGGAATGCATGTCGGATTTACGGAACCCAAAACCGCAAATGATGAAACGGGTAATGAATGGACAAATATAATCTACAATTAAAATAGATATTCTTTTAAAGAAGTTTACGTAAAAGTACGGTGCAGGATTCATGCGAGATTATTAAATAGTAAGCATGAGGAGATATCAGAATCTCTATTGTAGGAGTACCTAAAGTCTTATTAGACAATCATTGAAAGTGTAATTCAAATATATACTACAGTTTCCAATAGCTTATTGCATAACTTATTACATAACATATTACATAGCTTATTACATAATACATTACATGGTTTATTATGTAACCTATTACATAGCTATATATCCTATTACAAAATTAATGAAATAACCATTTACATAGCTTATTAAATAGCTTATATAGATTATAAGAGAGTTTATCATCTAAACATATTCAAAGTAAGGGAAAGTCAATAAAGAAATATTCATGAGTTTGTTGTATGCATTATATAATAGATGTATTTCTTTAGAAATTCAAATATTATAATTACATTCAATTACATCAACTTTCAAGTTATACGTTTATAGAAAATGCAGCAGATAATTTTATTATTTGAGTTACATAATTAAATTATTTTCTATTTTTTAAATGTTTTCATAAGTTTATATAACTTGTAATATTCAGGCCCTTAAATAATATGGAGTTATGTAACAATTTAATCAGATGATATGATAAATTAATACTTTCTCGTGATAATACAAATACAGGCACAGTGATTGGAAAGTAGATATTGCCCATAGGAGAGTTGGCATGGGGATACTTCGCGTGACAAGATAGTATGAAGAATATTGATTAAAGCACGGGATAAGTTATTACAATACAATGGTCAAACAATGGTCAACCAATGACCCAACCACATGCTATAAGAACATAAGACATGTTTTTCAAGACTGGTATATGCCATATCTATAAGGTCTATATCGTATTCAAATGAAATAATCAAAATACTTACGGTTAATTGCAATGGTCTGGAGTATAAGGTCAAACAATTGTTATCAGAATATGGAGAGTGTGATGGGCCTTAAACTTATGTTTTGAAGTACATAAGGGGTGAGCAGTATTTAGAGTGTATAGTTACAATGTGAATGGAGTTTGTAGTTGTATGAGGGATATGCTGGTGGAATGTTGAGGTAGGGTTTATGATGGGGTTTATGATGGGGATTACGAGGTAATGTATGAATACAGAGGGTAAATGTTAATTTTTGTATTCAGTGTATAAATGATGGGTGTTATGGGTATCTATGGTGGGGTGTAGGCCCTACACTGTAGGGGTGACATGGTGTAGGGCTATGTATTATGAGGCTTAGGAATTAGAATGATGGGGTATAGGGTATAGGGTTATATATAATAAGGCTAGGGGTATGTATTATGAGGCTTAGGAATTAGTATGATGGGGTATAGGGGTATATAATGGGGTTAGGGGTATCTATGGTGGGGTTTAGGACTATGCGGGTGCCGGTCTCACCTTAACGGGCCACGGGGGCAGGTCCTCGAGGAAGTTCGCCGCGTACGGGTAGTTTACCATGGCGAGATTCGTGTAGATTTCGGCCAACCATTCCTTGAGGCGTTTCGCCGTTCTCCCGGACGATTTGCACAGGCGAAGATACTTTATCAGGTCGTCGCGTTTGTCGTCTGCGCGATATTGCAACGAGGTTTAGAATGTAACGGAACGCAATCTCTGCGCGAGAGTAGTTTAATTGCGGAATCAACGGCGTTCCGTTCGCCTAGAACATTGGCCTAGATACTCGGCGACGAGAGAAGTCGCGGAAATTTCATAGAATTTGATGAATATTTAGATAAAAAAACAATATAATAATGAAAGCAAATTAAAATGTTATTATTAAATAAATGCCACTGTAAAAAATTTAAATTGTTATGCTATCAACAATGTTTCGAATTTACGAAATATATATTGGAAATATTAGAATTATATCGAATAATTAAGTTAAATAATAAAAACAATCAGATATATGATTATTTGAACAATAGTTACAATCGTGTTAACAAATATCGACTATCTTAGTCAATAACAACCGCCGACCTTTGTACATGGAGCTAATGACGGACCACGACCGTCGAATATTTCCGGAACACGTTTTCGACGCTCGTTCAAAACTACGAGTCACAATTTCGTTGAACACGCCGGGATCCACTAGACCTTCGAATTGCCAAATAGGAGCCGACGCCGCCAGTCCCCTGGTGGGCGATAATGTAACTATTATTATATTATTATGGTCGTTTAGTCGTACAGTGCACTCCTAATAAGGTATGAAATGGTCGCTGCCACTTATCTAACAACTAATTCAACCCCCATTTACTCAACTTTATATACGTATATCATTAGGCCAATTACTTTATAAACTACACCTTATCCTATCACTAAACCTCCACATAACTCACTACTAACTCTACTATCGTTTATCGCACGATTAAACCCATTAGCATTTACCCAAACCTAAACCACTAAATCTACCACCATCTATCCCATCACTACTAATAGCAAAACTATAACCACTATCTCAAGTATGTCTACCACCAGTAACCCTACTTCTATTTCTATGAACAGTAGTCCAACCTCCAATTACCACATCCCCAACGACGCGCTAATTACATGACTAATCGTCTTAATAAACATTATCCCCGCCACTTACCCCACTACGGAAGCCGGGTATTTCATTCGCAACCAAGCCGTCAGCATCCCACCGTAAGATCCGCCAAATGCGACGACGGGGCTCTTAGAAGCTCCGGATTGTGTAGATTTCAGCAGGTCAATTAGGTCTACGAAATCAGCGAGTGCTTGTTCAGCTGTAAGGTAGCCGCCTTTAGCCTGGGTCTGGAATCGAGTTGGTGAGGGGTAATTGGGAGCGAAGTATCCAGCTTTAGCTTGGGTCTGGGGTTAGTGCGGTAAGGTTAAGTGAGGTTAAGTTATCCGACTATAGACACGATCTGGTATCGATGTAGCCTAATGGTTTAGAAAGTGTTAAGCATGTTTAGCATTAATAGTATTGTAGTATTAATTTAGCAAACATTAGCCTGAGCCTACTTTAGGTACGTTTTGAAGCTATCTTTACATCGAATTTGAGGTTAATGTAATTTATTAGGACGCATGGTTTTATAGATGGAGGGTATAGATATTAAAAGTGGGGATATTAGTAGGGTTTTGTATGGTTGGTGTTTATAGATATATGGTTTAGTAGGGTTAGGGCTTAGTTTGGCTAGGGTATATTTTGTTTTAGTGTTTAGTATGGTTAATATAAAGTAGAGAGTAGCTAAGTAGTTGGTAAGGTATATGGTTTAGTAGGGGTTATAGTTTAGTAGGTTGTAAATCTACAAATACTGATTTATTGATCTATTGATCTATTGATGCTATGATATCTACTAGTTAATCTCGTTGCAGATGAAATCAAATCATATTTAGATTAAGATTCGTAAGAAATAATCGATTATAAATATTATTGAATACATTGTGTATGTCATTTTGAGTATATTAAGATACACTACATTTTTAAAATGATATAAGATTGATGTATTCAACTATATAAAAATAACACCTAGAGTACCTGGAGTTTAATTATTAATAAAGGAATATAAAGCGGCGTAAACCGAAAATGATTGGTTTCCGTAAGGAAGAGATTTTCCGTAATAACGGTGTTCCGCGAACACCACCATGGCTTTGAATTCTAGCTGCCAATCCCACAGCAAACCCTGACAATAGATGAGGTAATACGAATGAAATAATACATTAAGTTGTTAGAATAATATTATCATTGAGTTATTGAATATGAATACTAATGTATAAATCACAATAGATATAAATTCAAATATTTATTTTTTTCTATCTAGGAACTGATTTAAAAATTTATAAATATTACTTATAAATATAGTTTTATAAATAATTAGATTATTGTGTACAAAATATATTGTTAAAAAGCTATAATATTCTTCCATGATGTTTGATTAAATCTAAAATAAATTGCAACAGCTATTAGCACTATTATGTAACAACTATAACCGTGTTCTCGGCAAATAGTTTGATGTCCCCTTCATTTCCGGTGTAGAAGAAGATTGGCCCACCGTCGATAAAAAACCTGCGATTCACCAGATACCGTAAAGAAAAAGTATCGTTGGTAGTGTATCCGAAATGGTCGACCTATTTATAAATTTAAAACATTACCTTTAATCATTACGGGTGGCATATTCCTATATATTTATGTTTAATATATCTTCTACTTTATTATTAAAGTTGGTAAATTATACATTATGATGAATAATACTTTGGAATACTTGTATATGTTTTAATGTCAATTTATGAATAAATTGGATTAGTATAGATATAGAAACATTGAGTTCATTTGAATAATTTCTATTTTACGCGAGTAATGAGGTGTTATTAAACGGTGTGCTATGCTCACCTCATAATTATGGGTAAAAAGGCTCAATATTATTTTCAACGTATATATTTTGAATCGTTTGATATACGGATATTAAATGACGTAAAAATAATCAGGTGGTATATGGGACATCGTTCGAAATTAACTATGAAATGATTTTAGTCTTAGTTAAAATGATGCATTCATAGATCGAATTTGTGAATAAAGCAGAGTGTATACATTGAAGTATTGACAAAGTTTTTAATATACAACTCTCGATGCATATTATATTGTACTAAAAGCTTATCATCATGTTATGATTAACCCGATCAACGAATTCAAACATAAGAAGTAATTTATTTTTGTGGAATATTGATAGCGTATTGTGTAGTCTGCTATTATTTATTCAGATTTAATTTTAAGTTGAAATCTCAACAACATTGAATCTGATAACTAAAAAGAATACATTTCTACTAGAAGTTTTACGTGTATATTGTACATTGTATAGTGTACGCTCACTTGAGATAATGAATATATACCTGTAAATAAATGACACAATCAATTATGAATAATATCAATATCAAATGTCCTTGAACTATTTGTGAAATACATGTTAGCAGATAGTATATTTATTTCATTTATAATAAAGGTATTACAGTTTGTTCACTGTCTTGTGTTTGTAATATAGTTATATTATTAATAAAAAATATAGATTACATTAAACATTGACTACATATACTGGTTTATTATGGATAAATTGTATTTACGACGTACATCGTACGAAGTACGTCTTAAATTGTTTTTCTTACACTTATCCGAAAGTACTTAATTTTATCAATATATTGATCACGCGAACAACAACGAAAATAGAAAGTTCCGAAAGTCGATCAACGGATCAGAACTATAATTTAAGATCGCTGAGCTATTTTTGCTCAGCCTACCAACTAGATGCGCGCTAGAAATATTTGTATGTCGCCTTAGAAAGGTGACTACTGATTTGACGGCTGATAATCAAAATATACGTTTACAAACAATAATATTTTGTATAATGTTCTGTTATCCTATTATTGTAATCATAGTTTGAATACAAAAAATTAAATAGTTTTGAAAACTGCAAATTCTATTTTAGTTAACTTTTTAAAATATAATCAAAATTATATTTAAGAATACATTTATGTTCATAATTAATTAAAAATATTTTAGTAATACACTAACAGGAAGAATGATAAATTTAGTTGAATAACTACATTGAGCTGATACGGAAATATATGCTAAATAAGATAATATACAATAATTAAAGATATTTATTTTTAAGTAAGTCATTTTTGAAAATTCACATGATAATCACGTGATATTATTGAAATGCCCAAAAATAGTACAAATATTATTGGATTTGTTATATATGAATTAAATATTTTATAGTAGTTAAAATACATTATTTATTAATTAATGAATTAAATATAAATTTATATCATATTTTTGATAAAAAGAATATATTTTCACTATTAATTATTCATATGATGCTTTTGTTTATTTCATTAGAAATTATTCTTTTTTACCCTTACCGCCATTAAAACCTCGTGTTTTAGCTTGTAATTATTAACCAAAACTTACATTTTAGTTAATTATATTAACTTACAATGAACGCAGAAAAACTTAGTAAGATGCAGGCTCAAGTTCGCATTGGAGGCAAGGGAACGGTCCGTCGCAAGCGAAAAGTAGTACACAGAAATGCGTCTACTGACGATAAAAAACTTCAATCATCTCTCAAAAAAATAGCTGTAAACGACATACCAGGCATCGAGGAGGTCAATATGATGAAAGATGATGGCACCGTATTACACTTTAACAACCCAAAGGTTCAAGCTTCATTAGGCGCTAATACCTTCTCCGTTTCGGGACATGCCGAGACTAAACCTATAACCGACTTATTACCCGGAATTCTGAACCAACTCGGTGCCGAATCTCTTGGTAATCTTCGAAAACTCGCCTCTTCTATGCCCGCCAACATGAAAAACATTATGCCCGTAGAAGATGACGACGATGATGTCCCTGAACTGATCGAAAACTTCGAAGACGCTTCAAAGCAAGAAGTACAATAGATCTCGTTAATACATAAATCATATTTAATTATTTAAGCGCATTTTTTTCATACATATGTAACTAAATATGTATTTATACTATATATGAGTCTTATGACAATTATATTAATTAGTATTTCATGCAATATGATGTTATAATGCGTTTTATATTTTTATACAATGTTTTGTTAAGTATTGACAGCTACCCTACTTTACATTGGTTCCTTTTATTTAAAATAATTTAATTAATAGCACCTAATATTACCGAGATTCAACATTGTTTTGTTATTGCAAATAAATGTTATGATAACCTGTTGCTATTATGAATGTTTCTTTATTTATATAATTCTAGAATAGTCCAAATTTATTATTTTATCTAAAGTTATAAAATAATCATATTTTTTAATATACATTCATTATATAATTATAATTCATAAATCAACCAGGAAATACATTATCATAAATAAGTCTGTTTTTAATAATTGTTTTATTTTTTAAATTATATATATATAATAGATAAAATATTTTTTGTACAATTAATACTTTCACAATAATATCAATAACAAAGAATAAAATGACATACAAATACTGATTTGATATATGCAATAAAATGTAATTTGAGAATATTTGTTAAAATATATTATGCATAAGGTAAATCTTCTATTCGGGTTTAAATTTATTGATAAATACTCGAATATTTCCTAGAAAATCGGCCGATATTAAAACTTCTCCACCTGAGAATTGATTAGAATTCTTTGTTTCTGGTAAAATAAAAATATAAGTGTATTTAAATTAATGAATAAAAATGAAATTTTAAAATAGAATATTACTTTAATTACATAACATGTCTTAAATGTAACCATTTCCATTTGAATTGAACTGAGATTTTATAATTAAATCCGGTACGGGTGCAAATATGGATACAGTAACAACATCATCGTGAGCTGAAAGTTAAAATAAAATTATATTTATTAATTTTTATAGATTAGTGAATTAATTTTTAAAAACCTTTAATGCTTTCCCAGAAAGTATTTCTATCTCTTCTTTGACCAGGTATTGAATGATCAGTTTTCCATATATAAGAGCACATATCTTCAGATCCACATGTTATATATTTTCCAGTAGAACTGAAATGAATATTTAAATAAATAATGTTGTTCTTTAACAATGTATTATATGTAATCGTTAATACCTGAAGGATGCTTTGATTTGACTTTGTAAATTGAAGTTGCCTTTATACTTGCATACCAAACTTAAATCTCGGACATCGTACAATCTTATCCTGGAGTCGTTGGATGTCACCAGTAACTATAATTGAATTTGCTATTTATCTTTTATGTTACAGATAATAAATGTTGGTACCAACAAATTTTTCGCAAGGTGATGTCACAAGTGCAGTTATTTTATGACCTTGAGCATTCCGACCTCTTGTTGACCTCACATTGATTTGCGTAAAATATTTCAAGGACTGATATTGAAATCATCGCATAGATTAGATAATAATTTATTACAATTTAAGTGGTTATATAATTTAATTTATTCTAAATTAAATAGATTAAATATATTCTAAATTTATATAAATAATATATCAGTTTTATATATATATTACAATACAGAGTAAATATTTTATATATATGGTACTATAAATATTTACTTCCTAATATGTAACGCTAATATACAATATATACTAGGTAAGAAATGTATACCACACCTGTTCTTATAAATTTATCAACATGTAAATATGTGTAAGTATGTACTAACTATTTATATATTTTGTATATTGCTCGATTATATTATACAACACTAAATGTTTCAGTAATATATATAAAACATATTAATATATTTTAATTAGTTCACCATTATATTTGTTTTTGATTAATTGAAATTATATTAGATCTATATTCGGAATAAGTTATTCTGGACAAACTCGAAAACTTGATTAAACTTTAAAAAATATATTTATCATTATAGTAATACTAATTATATTATATACCAATTATATAATAACCTAATAAATATTATATTACTCAATTTTTTGTTTGTTATTTTATAAATAAAACTAATATTATAAAATATAGATAAAACTATTTCAGATAGCAATAGATAGTAATATTATATTCTATCATACATTATTTCTATTCTGGTTATTATATGTGTTTAGTAAAATAATAAATATTTAAGTTAAATATTATATTACATCTTTTAAGTAGCTTCCTCGAAAAATTGTGTATAAACAATTAATAAATAAATAACTATAATTACTGTTCAATATTTAAAGATTCCTATTAAAAATAAATATTTACCTTCAAAATAAAACATGTACTATATAAATGCAGAATAATAATTCTATATTAACATAAATTGATTTTATATACATTTTTCTATTTCACTAATTGCAGTTAGGAATATATAAATATATATATACAGAAGTATATATATATAGTCATTGAACTCGTGCTAATGCGATAATTATGTTAATTGTATGTCTATTCTATGTGTACCGAATTACCTCTGTATTATAGAAGAGACACATTCCTTGAAAGGTTCCCACTACAACATATTTCAAGCAGTACCCTAGAGCGGTAACAAGTTGACATCCAGCAACTTCATTCCATACCATTACCTGTATTATTGCATAGAAAATAACATAAATTAGGAATATGTTTATGAATGAATTGTAAAATAATTTTATAAAGTAACAGTTAAAATGTTCTTTTATATTGTAATTTTTTTTCTTATTTATTTTATTCATTTCTATTGGGAATATAACTTATAATATAAATTCTATTCTAGTTTATTGATTTTTCAAAAATATCTTATATGGATATATTAAAATCCAGGTTAACGTATCAATATATATTATAATATTACATCTTTCTACATTAATATATTGTTAGTATACAAAAATGAATTAATTACACATTATAATCAATAAATAATTTGTTGTTCATTTTATACTTATTAAACTATAAATATGTAAATAACAATAAATGTAATTTTAATTACTTCTATAATACTATGATTAATATTATAAAACTATGATAAATACTATGATACTAGATTCATCTCAATATAAGAATATAATTTCTCCTTATAATTTTAATATGTATACATTTTGAATTGTAAATTTCTTACATTATGTTTATTTATTTTATATAGATTGTTGCTTATATTGTTTAAAATCTATAAACAATGATATAATATAAAACATATAAAAGTAAACATATAAACAAACTAATAGAAATAAAATATAATATATAATTTTTAGTAAAATTTTAGTAAAATTCATTATATATTTTAGACTATAATTGTACAATACAATATTTATGAGAACAAAATATTATCTATTGAATGTGATTTATATGTTCACATTAGTTGCTGATGCATATTATGCAAGATTCAAGTAAATATCTATTAAAATATACTCATAAAATAATGTAAAACATCTTTTTATTATCAAACAAATTATTACCTTCTTCTCTGGAATACTCCATAGTCTAATTTTTCCATCCATACATCCACTGATGAAATACCTATCATCCTACATAAATGCATGTATTAATATATTAATTCTCTTTATATAACTAAGACCTCTGTATCTATTATACAATGGTGAAATAGTGTAACTTGATATAATTCAGAGGGAATTGTGTGCTGAAAATAAATGTAATGTTTATATATCAGACTCAATTTTATTGAATAAAAAATCATATACAATAAATAATCCACTACATTTTAAATTTTAAATATGATATATTTTGTGGATTTCATTAAACATTTCAATAAATTCTATTAGCGATGTTGCTTTATATTTATTCGAATATATTAAAGTGTATATTTATTATACTTGGAGGAAACTAAATATAATAATTTGAATTAAATTCTATATCCAAGATAGTACATATTTTTATTAATGTTTTAAAGTGCATTTATAATATTTCTAAGTTACTTAGCTATATGTAATACTAAACAGAACTAATCTAGTACTGCTAAGTAAACTAAGTACTAATTAGTAGTAGATTTAAGTTCAGAGCAGTTCCAAATTTAAATAGTATTATGCTGTAATCAGAATTAATTTCTAGTAATTACTAAGTTCTAAACATTATTAGTCTTTAAGTAATATTAAGATCTAATAATTATAAAGTAACATTAAGATATATTAATCACTATGTAATATTAAGATCTAGTAATTATAAAGTAGCATTAAGATATATTAATCACTATGTAATATTAAGATCTAGTAATTACAAAGATCTAGGCATTATAAATAACTAAATCGTAACCTGTCAGCCGGAATACAAACCGTAGGTAAGAACTCGATGCCGGAAACACATTCGGTGTGTTTGAACACCAGGAGACACTCCGAACGACTTATGTGCCAAATACGAACATTTTTATCCGAAGACGACGATAACAGGAAAAGGTTCTGGAGAATGGGTGGAGAAAAGTGGGGAAAAGTTGGAAAAGTGGGCGGGCGTGTAAGGAATATTATTTAGGGAGAGTCAAGATATAGATTTTAAAGTGTGTTGGACTTGTGTTTAGCGGAAAGTTTTGTAGGATGAAATATAATAAATTTGTAAACGTCAAAGTTAATCAATAATAAATAACAATCAAACATTTATTTAATTGAAATTCATGATTTTTTGGATAATCGATTACGGAAAACGCACGATTATAGAGATTTGGAAACTAGCCAACTATTTCTATTTAGTTCACCGACCTTTGACCAAGTGAGATCGAGGATGGACTCGAAGGGTCCGCGGAATATAGTCAGCGGCTCCGGGTGGAAGGCTGCGTGCACAGAAGATCCAGATTCATTTTGAACACCGCCCATAGGTGTCACTTGCGGTATCGACTGCGTAGACGGGAGGATGGGGTTAGAGTAGTGTAAGAGATTGGTGGGTGTTGGAGATTGGTGGGTGTTAAGGATTGGTGGGTGTTAAGGATTGGTTGGTGTTAAGGATTGGTAGGTGTTAAGGATTGGTGGGTGTTAAGGATTGGTAGGTGTTGGAGATTGGTGGGTGTTAAGGATTGGTGGGTGTTGGAGATTGGTGGGTGTTAAGGATTGGTGGGTGTTAAGGATTGGTGAGTGTTGGAGATTGGTGAGTGTTGGAGATTAGTGAGTGTTAGAGATTGTTGGGTGTTGGAGATTGGTTAGTGTTAGAGATTGGTGGGTGTTAAGGATTGGTGGGTGTTAAGGATTGGTTGGTGTTAAGGATTGGTAGGTGTTAAGGATTGGTGGGTGTTAAGGATTGGTAGGTGTTGGAGATTGGTGGGTGTTAAGGATTGGTTGGTGTTAAGGATTGGTAGGTGTTAAGGATTGGTGGGTGTTAAGGATTGGTGGGTGTTAAGGATTGGTGGGTGTTAGAGATTGGTGAGTGTTGGAGATTAGTGAGTGTTAGAGATTGTTGGGTGTTGGAGATTGGTTAGTGTTAGAGATTGGTGGGTGTTAAGGATTGGTGGGTGTTAAGGATTGGTTGGTGTTAAGGATTGGTAGGTGTTAAGGATTGGTGGGTGTTAAGGATTGGTGGGTGTTAAGGATTGGTGGGTGTTAAGGATTGGTAGGTGTTAGAGATTGGTGAGTGTTGGAGATTAGTGAGTGTTAGAGATTGTTGGGTGTTGGAGATTGGTGGGTGTTAGAGATTGGTGGGTGTTAAGGATTGGTGGGTGTTAGAGATTGGTGGGTGTTAAGGATTGGTGAGTGTTAAGGATTGGTAGGTGTTAGAGATTGGTGAGTGTTGGAGATTAGTGAGTGTTAGAGATTGTTGGGTGTTGGAGATTGGTGGGTGTTGGAGATTGGTTAGTGTTAGAGATTGGTGGGTGTTAAGGATTGGTGGGTGTTAGAGATTGGTGAGTGTCAGAGATTGGTGGGTGTTAGAGATTGGTAGGTGTTAAGGATTGGTGGGTGTTAAGGATTGGTGGGTGTTAAGGATTGGTAGGTGTTAAGGATTGGTAGGTGTTAGAGATTGGTGGGTGTTAAGGATTGGTGGGTGTTAGAGATTGGTGAGTGTTAAGGATTGGTGGGTGTTGGAGATTGGTTACTGTTAGAGATTGGTGGGTGTTAAGGATTGGTGGGTGTTGGAGATTGGTGGGTGTAAGAGATTGGTGGGTGTTAGAGATTGGTGAGTGTTGGAGATTAGTGAGTGTTAGAGATTGTTGGGTGTTGGAGATTGGTTAGTGTTAGAGATTGGTGGGTGTTAAGGATTGGTGGGTATTAGAGATTGGTGAGTGTCAGAGATTGGTGGGTGTTAGAGATTGGTGGGTGTTAAGGATTGGTGGGTGTTAGAGATTGGTGGGTGTTGGAGATTGGTGGGTGTTAAGGATTGGTGGATCTTGGAGATTGGTGAGTGTTAGATTTGAGATAGCAGAGATGGACAGTGCAGGACATAGACGTCCCAACAGAGCCAACAGAATCAATGCAATTAATACAGAGATGTGAAAGATTAGTTATCAATTAATAGAGGTGATTTCTTTATTTAGTTTAGTTTGGATGTCAGATGTTAGATATACTAGAGATAAATGATAAATAATATGGCATTTATATGTAGAAGAATTAGAGTATACATGTGTATATATAACTCACAATCTTTTCTTCTAAATATAAATATCCACAACATGACATGTTATACAGATCTCACAACAACAATTACAGACACGCCTTATATAGCTCCATTAACACCTACTTTTCACTCACTAGACCATTAGTGTAGTTTATAAAATAAACTACACTAATGGTATTATAAACTTTAATATTATTATAGTATATAGTATGAAATCATAAACTAATCAATACACTCATTGATGATTAAAGACTATATTCAAGTCACAAGTATAGATCAATTACTCCTTATAAGGCTTAATTTTATTTGGGGATTTTTTAAATCCTGAATATCGTTCCAAAACGTGGACACGCCCATTACATTGAATTCCTTTATTCCCCCCTTACAAATTACAAATGCCAAATACAAATTCAATGAGGATTATTCCGTTATCGTGTTTGCTCGGGTTGTCAGTCGCCTCCGTTTAAATTATCGAGGTAGAGAATACCCCGCGCGTGCGATGACCTATAATCTATAAATAGAATTTGGCGACTCTGGATTATTACGCAATCCTACACTTGAACAAACGGCCGCATTCGATGCGGTATTATCGACGAGGTAATGTATGCCTTGCACCTTATAAGTGTGTATACATAAGTGCATATATGATGGGATTCAGGCAATGCCATGATAATCAAGATGTTACCGCCAACTAGGATATGCGATGCTCTATATTGTAGGGCTCTATACTGTGTAAGGCCTACATTGTAGGGTATAACTGAGACCTGTACAATGTACAGTGTACATTGTAGGCCCTATGATGTAGGGCTCTATACAGTGTAAGGTCTACACTGTAGGGTATCACTGATACCTGTACATTGTAGGTCCTACAGTGTAAGGCCTACAGTATAAGGCCTACAATGTAAGGCCTACAGTGTAAGGCCTACACTGTAGGGTATTACTGATACCTGTACATTGTAGGTCCTACATTTTAAGGCCTACAGTGTAAGGCCTACAGTGTAAGGCCTACAGTGTAAGGCCTACATTGTAGGGTATTACTGAGACCTGTACATTGTAGGTCCTACAGTGTAAGGCCTACAATGTAAGGCCTACAGTGTAAGGCCTACATTGTAGGGTATTACTGAGACCTGTACATTGTAGGTCCTACAGTGTAAGGCCTACACTGTAATGCCTACACTGTAAGGCCTACAGTGTAAGGCCTACACTGTAAGGCCTACACTGTAAGGCCTACAGTGTAAGGCCTACATTGTAGGGTATAACTGAGACCTGTACATTGTAGGCCCTATGATGTAGGGTCTACAATGTAAGGTCTACACTGTAACAAATAGACGATACTCTGCAACCAACTGAACCTTACTCAATATGTTGTCTTCCAAACCCGTACCAATATTGACAGCTAAACCATCTCGATCAACTTCACTAACGGAAAACTTTTCTATTAACTGTGAAATTAACCGTATTCACTCCCCACAGAAAGTATCAAGAACTACTTTCAGATGACGTAGCGAAATCTACAGAGTCCTTGTACTCATAGCTTGGCTCACTAATTGATAATTTCATACCAACCAAATTAACAAAATACGCATTGAACATTTCTCAACAAATAATCACCGACTTAGACACAAAGCCTCGCAATTCACATCATTTTCTGGTTTTAAATACGAAATTGAAGGCTAATAGAAATTTAATAAGCATAACAAAACTTGCAACGTCTACGGAAACAAAGTCGATATACTTATAAAGATGCAAACACCTTCCGTAAATATCTTCCTAGACAACAGACACTATATAGCACTCGATGACAATACATATATACAACTACTTGGAGTCAACGCGACTTTCAACAATGTACCTCACACCATACTTATCAGAAGATTGCAATGAATTGATATTGGGGGAAAGGTATTGAAAGTTATGGTCGACTAGATTTAATTACCATTATGTAATAATCTCTACATAAAATGAACACATATTCGGGCAAATATCCTCTTTTCAAATACTTGCCCGACAAGTCTCTTCTATCCTTTTCTCAATTGATGAATCCCCCGCTGAATGTTATCTTAAAACAACGTCGAAATGTTACACATACTCTTTACTTAAACTTTACACACGAATTGTTAAACCATGCCGACCTTTGAAACTGCTTAACTGAATTACACAACTGGCCTATAAATACTTTTCTCTTGCTGAATTTTAAAGAGACAATGCTATGAAACCTATGACCTCCGACAAGACTTTTAATTTCCACGACATCACCTTAAACTAAGAATTACTCCATTAGACTTGACTACATACATTGACTATGACTTTAGCACTTTAGTAAATATAAACAAATAATGAAACCTATTAAAATAGTCGATTGCGGATGACATTTTCAACTTTAACAATATTAGACAATAAAAAGACTGTTAAAACAATTACGTAAACACTTTTTCTATCACGATTAGGTTACCTAATCTCGTTATTTACTGGACTTACTAAAAAATAACTAAACCAACTTGCTAGACTGATTAATTGTATTATTATTAACATCATTTACAAGATCCCTAAAACTGACTTTCTTACAAATATTTCTTAACTCATAAATAAACTTAAATGACAAAATATAGATAATAAGAGATACTTATAAAACACTTAATATACTTTAAACATACTAATAAATATCTACGATATTACAAACCTTCTAAACTACAGTAATTTATCTATCAAATCTAACAACAGACTATTATTGACCTCCAAACTGACATTTAGCCACGACAGTGGAATTTATTTAAACATGCTCTGAAATTCTCAAAACTATATAAATCATCTACACAATAGTTAAATTGTATTGTTTAATAAAACTGTATTGCTTAATAGACAGTCATAACAAACCCCCACTTGTTCATCTTTATACTTTATAAAACCCTACATATGTATGTAACATATATATAACATGTGTTTAATTTTCTTCAAATTTATTCAATTAAATTATTTTCTTTTTCTCAATGATATTTTCCTATTCACAAACACATTATACAACATGTTTCTATACATTTTATAACATTAGCTTATATTGTCTTTGTGTATAATAAACACGCACACACTTCTAAGTACACATATTTTCCACCTATACCCCGGATACCTATACCCATATATACTCCCTGCCTATACATCACACATCTCTAAACCCCTACCTACACACACTCTAAACCCTACCTACCCACACTCTAAACCCCTACCTACCCACACTCTAAACCCCTACCTACACACACTACGTATCTATACCCGATACACTTTACTGACGTTGACTGATTTTGAGAGTCTTTGCTGAAGGTTATGTATCTGCTTTTGCTTCAGTGGCGGAGTGGACGATCCCGCGCTCGTAGCGAATGTCTCCCCGGGGTCACTAGAGGTCGTCGAACCATAACGGGGACTGCCGCCGGACGGAGTATGCGTCGGCATCGCGCTGTCTGCGCAGGGGTCACGGGGTCAACAGGAAGTACGCGCTACAGCTGGTAATGCCGAATAGCACAAACTTACAAAACATAAAGAAATCGCAATGAAGCATAAATGAATAGCAAATAAAACACAAATTGATATATAACACATTTAAACATGTACCACGGATACATATTAGTTTCTTTATTTCTAGAGTCAGGGGAATAGGTGTTATTGTTATTGATGTATTGCAATGTAATGCAACATAATGCAATGTAATGCTATGTAATGCAATATATTACAATGTATTGCGGTGTAATGCAACGTAATGCTATTTGATCTACTGCAAAGGTCGTATATAATTTGATACATATTCGAGGTTACATTTACACGTACATTGCAATGTATTCAAAACAGTGATTTAAAGACTATAATATGGTTTGTAGTTATTCCAAACATATCAGGGATGTGATATCTACTAGAGTTAGATTTGAGGTCTACTGGTTTGGTTTCACTCTTAGCACTATTGTATAGTAAAGTGTATTTCTATAATTTAATTTATCATTGGTAAGATATTTTTGTGTACATTTTAAAATCTAGACAACAATACTTACTTTTGTCATACTTCTCAATCATATCTCTGAAATATTCGTAGTCAGTCTTCAAAACCCAAATGTGAATTGTTTTATCAGCTCCACCTGTAGCCTATTAGTAATATAATGCAATATGAGGTCATGGTAGTGACATGAATAATTGTAAAGTCAAATCGATCATTTCAAAGAATGATAGAATTAAACACAGACAATAATTATAATTCTGATTCTATTTTTGTTATAATTTTTATGCCAGATTTTATATTTATTCTATAATTTATATATTTATATAAAAAAATATATATATTTTTGAAATTCTGCAATAATTGCAGATTTATAAACTACTCGGAGGAGATTGTGAGAAGATTGGGATGAGATTGTGAGAAGATTGTGAGAATATTGTGAGGAGATTGGGATGAGATTGGGATGAGATTGGGAGGAGATTGGGAGGAGATTGTGAGGAAATTGTGAGAAGATTGTGAGAATATTGTGAGAATATTGTGAGGAGATTGTGAGGAGATTGTGAGGAGATTGGGAGGAGATTGTGAGGAGATTGGGATGAGATTGGGAGGAGATTGTGAGGAGATTGTGAGGAGATTGGGAGGAGATTATGAGGAGATTGTGAGGAGATTTGGAGGAGATTTGGAGGAGATTGGGAGGAGATTGGGAGGTGATTGGGAGGAGATTGGGAGGAGATTGTGAGGAGATTGGGATGAGATTGGGATGAGATTGGGAGGAGATTGGGATGAGATTATGAGGAGATTGTGAGGAGATTGGGAGGAGATTGGGAGGAGATTGGGAGGAGATTGGGAGGAGATTGGGAGGAGATTGGGAGGAGATTGGGAGGAGATTGTGAGGAGATTGGGAGGAGATTGGGAGGAGATTGGGATGAGATTATGAGGAGATTGGGATGAGATTATGAGGAGATTGGGAGGAGATTGGGAGGAGATTGGGAGGAGATTGGGAGGAGATTGTGAGGAGATTGTGAGGAGATTGTGAGGAGATTGTGAGGAGATTGTGAGGAGATTGGGAGGAGATTGGGAGGAGATTGGTAGGAGACTGTGAGGAGATTGGGATGAGATTGGGATGAGATTGGGATGAGATTGGGATGAGATTGGGAGGAGATTGGGATGAGATTATGAGGAGATTGGGAGGAGATTGGGAGGAGATTGGGAGGAGATTGGGAGGAGATTGGGAGGAGATTGGGAGGAGATTGTGAGGAGATTGTGAGGAGATTGGGAGGAGATTGGGATGAGATTGGGATGAGATTGGGAGGAGATTGGTAGGAGACTGTGAGGAGATTGGGATGAGATTGGGATGAGATTGGGAGGAGATTGGGATGAGATTGGGAGGAGATTGGGAGGAGATTGGGAGGAGATTGGGAGGAGATTGGGAGGAGATTGGGAGGAGATTGGGATGAGATTATGAGGAGATTGGGAGGAGATTGGGAGGAGATTGGGAGGAGATTGGGATGAGATTATGAGGAGATTGGGAGGAGATTGGGAGGAGATTGGGAGGAGATTGGGAGGAGATTTAAAATATATTTTCATTTGTTACAAATTAATGTAAACTGACCAGTAATTTACCACACAATGAGAACTTCATGCTCCAAATTGTTCCCTGGTGAGAGAAATGCAAAATATTTATGATGAATAGCAATTATCATAGTAAATATAATATAATTTGCTATGGATACTATATATAGAAATATAATCTATAACCTCTAGTAATAAGATACCATATACAAATATATAATCTATAATTTCTATTATATAATAAATTTAGAAAATATAACACAATAGCAGTGATTACATATTTGAATGACATCGATGATAACCTTGTGTCCAATTAATTCTTGAGTAGGCACGAGACAATCAAAGTCATGCGGCCCTTTGTTATTGCTAGAGGCTTTGATCTGATTGGAGGGTGTAGTTATTTAAGATATATCAAAATATATAAATTTAATTTAGAGTATAAAATAATATAATGGAATCAAAATATGTTTTATAAGAGAATTAAAATTACTTAAAAATATCAAATAATATATTTTTTTAATATTGTAATATTGTAATAATGGTACAAAGAAAATAAATATTATTGTAAAATATAGATTCTGGTTAATTTAAGGAATTCCATTAATAAAAATGTATTTAAAATATGATTATGACCTTAATTTGTTTCCTCCCTTCAATTTCTTTATTATCTGAATCCGAATCAAAATCATCCAATGGGTAAGAATTGAACACTATTGAACAATCAAAGAATTATTAAATCGTCGATAATGCAAATTAGTTTTTAGAATATTGTATCTATTTGATAATTAATATATTACTTATTAAAAAAACTATAAATTAGATAAAACTGACCATCATTTTTGACATTCTTCATTTTTTTTACAGTTTTTCCAAACATTTTTTTAAACTTCTGCGTTCTAAAATCGATTAAAATGATTAAAATGAAAAGACAATATATCGAAGCCGTCGAATTGCATGATATACCGTAATTGTAACTGACTTAAAAATTGATTTATTCAGTAAATATCGTTGTGGTTAGGAACATAAATTTAGTAAGTGATTATATGCAAATTATGCAGAATTCCAGAGGCCCTTACCCTTTCTGCTTGGCTGCTGATACACGGTTCATATAGGAGTTCTGAGAAGCCATTGTATTATTGTTATCCGCTGTGGTCATCATCATAGACTTCGCTGTATTGCTAATCGATAAAGCAATTGCGTATTCACTAGAAGTTATTACAATAGAGCGTTCAGTCGGTTTCGAATTATTATTATTTAAAAGATCCACAATTGAAATTGTTTCAACAATATTTAAACGAATTCCGTAGGCGGAAACTACGTAAACAGTTCGCGAGCGATAGGCTGGCGCGAGTAGTTTCGCGCACTCGTGCCCATGTAGCGATGCCTCGTAAACCTTCGCGCCCTCTTCACGTGTTCGATGGCGGTCTGCGTCAACGGGTCGGTGCAAATCGACGCCGAATTAATCGACGCGCTATTCAGTTTCGACGGAGCCTGTTCGCCCGTCAACAGGTTCACAATGCCCATCCTCTTCATGATCTCCTGCGTGCGGGCGTACCGGAGTTGCAGTCGCGGGGTCAGGGGTCGGCGTAGGGGTCGACTTAAACAACTAGCGATCAAACGACACACAAAGTAGGATAACTGACGACTCGAAATCAATGTAAAAGGTTTTTTATTTTTCGATATTTATATTCACAATAGAATTAAAATCTGTGGCCGGAGGTTGAAAATATCAAAAAAACTAAAGAATTGATTATTTTACAAAACTTTTAAATAATAATTTATTGTAGAACGTAAGTTGGTATAATTAATTGCGCTGAAAAATATTGCGCTGATACTGAATTCATATTGACTTTCATTCGAGGTCAGCGGTAAACAATCATTTTAAAATCTTTTATAAATAAATCTATTCCATTACATAGTTGCTAATGGGGATATCAAATGCATAGATACAAAATAAATATAAATATTATGTGTAATAAGACACAACACGAAAAGCAGATGTTTGTAGTTGATTTGTGATGACCACGATATTCAGGTACGGATATATTTGCATGCATATTTATAATAGAATAGAACTATAGAATAGAAAACTAGAACATTTTAAACCTAGAACACTTTTGCATAACAAATAATAAAAACGAACGCTATATTAAATCGAAAACACTGCCACTGATTATAGGAATAGTTACTAATAAGTAGTTATTATCGATAGACATTTAGATGCAGAAGAAGGGTGATTGTGATAAGACAAGCCATATCAATGTACTCACCTGGTAAGCCTGAATAAACTAGATTAGATGGTTTAGCTAGTTGTTAATGACTGTTTTAATGATTTTCATATAGGAAATAAATAGAAGTGGTAGTGGTACATAGTGGGAACTTAGCAAAATGAAATTGGAAGGTATAAAGAATGTCAAAGCGAGGGGAAGAATTATATGGAAATAAAAACAATTTGTTGGATAAATTAGAGGGCAAAAAAAAAATATAATAAAATGATAGGAAGAGAAGTAAAATGAAAATGTTAATAGAGGTCAAAGGTAATATGATGAAGGAAGGAGGGCGAGAAAATAAAGGAATGATAAGAGGTTGATAAGTGTAAATAAGTAGGTTGGTAACGGGGAAAAGTAAACTAAAAGATGGACAGTCGAAATAAATATATTATATAAAATGAATTGTATTCATAGTGGATAAAACGCGCAATAAAAAACAAACAAACGATTGTTACGACCAACTTTAGTATATCTGGTTATCTTGTAGTAGCCCCATTTTGAATGCTTAATTACGAGGAAATGTGAGGAGCTTAGTTTGTGAGTTAAGTAAAGATTGCTTCTGACTTCGTTGTATTCGAAGGTCGCAATGTGGTTTTACTTAGCGACTAGTTCTAGGACGATGCTTAGCGATATCAATAGTGCGCGATATCAATAGTGCGCGCTATCAATAGTGCGCAATATCAATAGTGCGGGATATCAATAGTGCGCGTTATCAATAGTGCGCTATATCAATAATGCGCGATATCAATAGTACTCGATATCAATAGTGCGCGATATCAATAGTGCGCAATATCAATAGTGCGCGATATCAATAGTGCGCAATATCAATAGTGCGGGATATCAATAGTGCGCGTTATCAATAGTGCGCTATATCAATAATGCGCGATATCAATAGTACTCGATATCAATAGTGCGCGATATCAATAGTGCGCAATATCAATAGTGCGCTATATAAATAGTACGCGATATCAATAGTGCGCTATATCAATAGTGCGCGATATCAATAGAGCGCGATATCAATAGTGCGCTATATCAATAGTACGCGATATCAATAGTGCATTGCCTACGAAACAAACTTCAATAATTAATATACGAGGTATCGTTTTAAATTAATAATTAACGATTTTATCGTTGATATCGATGGCGATTTCATAAATTGCCCATTAAAGACACTCACTAACGTCATCGGACATGAACCGACTACCAGATGAGGTACGAGGACGAGCCATAACTACGGACTGATTGTCCATTTCACCGTCTGCATCGCAGTCAAGTCCGCAAGGCAACGAAGATCTGTAAGAGATTACAGATCACAGAAAATAACAATTAGCAATTGTACATTATCTTATAATTCGATTTATCCTTTACACCGACCAAGTTAAAGACTGAATAAAAACTTAGTCAAAGACAAAAGTAAACTTAAAACTTAAGTCAAAGTAAAGCACTAAAGTAAACTTTAAGTCAAAAATGAAAGTAAAAATAAGGTCAATGACTAAAGACTAACAGAGAGTGTCGACGGGAATCTCCGATAGCTCCGCAATGTCCGCACATGGACGCAGTTTCCGTCACCTGGTGGCCGTTTTGTGAACCTGCGGCGTCGGCGTAATTGCTGTCCATGCGTTCGGGCATCGACTGCTGAATCGGCAGCTGGCGTTTGATCAGCTGACTGCGACGAAATAATGAGGCCTCGGTACGGTACTGTTCAGACGAACGGATCGTAGGCGAAGAGACTTCTAATGAGGTCAAAGGTTACAAATTAAATGGCGTCGATAAACACGGAGAGGAAGAGCGATCGGTCGGGGCGGAGAGGACGGATTACAATCGACGGAGAAATGTAAAATGCCTGGCTCGAATTAGAATCTAAATATGAATCACTGGTAAGGTGCGGCTGGTAGCGAGAAAGGCAGAGAGAAAAGATAGAAGGTAGAAGAAACACAAGAGGATCAGAGTATTCTTAATACCTACACACCGATAGCTATCTAGTCAATACGAAGAGGGACAGAATATGGAGAGCAGTTACCTCATAAGTAACTAAATAACCTTGCTGATGTAATTGGGTGCTATGGTAGCTTAACGGGGTCATGAACTCCGAATCCGCACGAGTTATGGCCACGGGTTCGAGTATACACTGATTAGCAGAGGTGTTTAATTGCGGTCCAGAGGTCATAGGTAATGTACCACCCGGCTGAGAGGTCAATGTTCCTCCATGTATGTTCTGTATTTAGTGTCAAATATTTTTTATAAAACTGTTCGTAATTTTTGTTTTTTTTTGTCCATAAATAATCATAAATAGACACAATTATCTAAACATATAATTATTGTTGATTTTTAAAATTTTTTTATATAAATAAAAATAATTTCAACAATTACTAGATTTTGCGGTAACATAAATTTCAACAATAGGAAAAATTGTGAAAATACTTTTCGGAAAAATAAATAATAGATAAACGCAAACCAGGTTCTCCAGCGGAGTACGCAGCAACGCCTCGACGTCCAGACCGCTGGCCACGCCCCCAATCAGCGCGACGCCGCCGCCGCCGTCGCCGTTGACGACGCACGCGCGACTCGAGGTCGAGACGCCGCCCGGCGGATCTACGCCGACAACCGCCGCCGAAGACATCTGCGACGACATCTGCGAAGACATCTGCGAAGACATCTGCGACGACATCTGCGAAGACATCTGCGACGACATCTGCGAAGACAAGTTGCCGGCGGTTCCGATGGTTTCGGCGTTGGCGGCCGGAGCGCAAGAGTCGTCGGTGACGACGCGACACGGAGACAACAGCAAGTCGTCGATGTCCAGTCGAGGCCTTCGCGACGGCAACGACATCGAGTTGATGGTGGCGCCACCGGCGGCGGGATCGTCGGCGGCGCCACCGCTACCCGGGTGTAGGCGGCGCTGTAGGTGTTTCTCGAAGAGGCCGGGGGCGGAGGCGGGGTGTGGCTGTTGGTGAAGCAAGGCGGATGCCGACGGTACGGTTTTCTGACGGCAGAAAGTCGGGCGGTGGGCGGCGTGGTGAGCGGAGAACTCGTCGTACTGAGCTTCGATCTGATTGGACGACGTGTTTACTGGAAATGCGGCCTATACCAGGGAGAGTGCGTGTGCGCTTTCATTTTATTGGAAAGGAGGGACGGAGGCGATTTTGTTATAAATGTAAGGTAGAGAGTATGTAAAATGTAACTGTACACAGTACAATGTAAACTGTACAATGTACACTGTATACTGAACACTGTACAATGTACAATGAACACTGTACAATGTAAAATGTACACTGTACAATGTAAACTGTACAATGTACACTGTATAATGTACAATGTACACTGTACAATGTACACTGTACAATGTACAATGTACAATGAACACTGTACAATGTAAAATGTACACTGTACAATGTAAACTGTACAATGTACACTGTATAATGTACAATGTACACTGTACAATGTACAATGAACACTGTACAATGTACAATGAACACTGTACAATGTAAACTGTACACTGTACAATGTAAACTGTACACTGTACAATGTAAACTGTACAATGTAAACTGAACAATGTACACTGTATAATGTACAATGTACACTGTACAATGTACAATGAACACTGTACACTGTACAATGTACAATGTACACTGTACAATGTACAATGAACACTGTACAATGTACAATGTACAATGTAAACTGAACAATGTACACTGTAGGAGGACAATCCGATACTTCAATCTGATAGGAGAACAATGATATGGTGGACGTGATTAGTTGTAATGTTGGTATGTATTTTAGGGTGTTAGTAAGATGCTAGTGATATATTATTTAAGGAAGATTTTAGAGACGCATTGATTTAAGTGTGTTTAACGGTAGGTCATGCTATGAAGTGACGATTTGTAGGATGGTTGCTAGGATACTTGCAGAGATGATGTTGTCCCAAGGAAGTATATTAAACACATTTCGAACACTAACTAAGGGTAAGCAAAAATATTATCAAACTTTTTTCATAAACGCTGAATACACATATTTCTACTAAACAAATTATTATTTTAAGACGGCGAAGTTAATTCTAAATTTGGCATGGTGTCGATTACAATTTAGCTGCCGTAATTTAGTAGATAAACATATCATCGATAATAAATGTTAATAATTTGTTCTATAAATTATTTAAAAAAATATTAATTTATATGAACTTATTAATAATTCTAGAATTTTTTAAACTATTTAATTGATATATAAAATTAATTATAAATATGAATTGATTGAATAACTATAATAACTATAAAATATATTAATAAAAAAAACAAGAGTTAACAGTCATAATTTCAAGAATAGAAGAAAATTGATTAACAAGAAATTAAAAACTCATAAATATGCATTACAACACTTAATTAACACTAAAATCACATGCATCACAAATTTATAATAAATAGAAGATATCCATTTTGTTTCTTGGCAAGGCAAGCATATTATGTATGTAAAATATCTATTTTATAACATGTAATGTGTAAAAAAGTAAATAAAGATAAGAATGCGAGCTTCGGATAGCAAACGGATAAGAAACACAAACGGAAATATCTCCGGCTTAACTAATCGATATGACAATCATATCCAAAGGCAATTGAGCGGGTGCGATGCGGGAGAACCCCGACAAAACAATGTATCATCGGAGAGCAGTCGGAGTAGGAGTTCTACGGGGTACGGTGAAATAGGGGGACGCAGGTTTTACGACAGACAGGGCTAAACCCCGCGGCTGAACGCAACTGCGATTACCTATTTAATCTCCGGCGTATGATGTAAGAGACGATAATGGAATACTTCACGTACTACAAAGGTAGGATGTGCTATATATAGAAATACAATTACTATTTTATATGCATCAAAATAAACAATTAATTGCCATCAGAAATTTTGAACGCGAGATATTTATAATATTAATGTGGTATTCATAAACAAATTACCAATCGGAAATATGATATAGATAGAGTATCAAGGAAATAACATTGATATAGAATGAGGTAGCGAAATATACTGTTTATAGATAACAATAGTTATTAAACTAACTATATAATTTTGCATATCTTGTAATATTTAATAATACCTTTGTAAACTAATATAATAATTATATATCAATACATATAAATCAGCTATTTTGTATTATGATAGTTAGAATAAATAATTATGTTCACCGATATTGTATATATAAATACTGTACAAGGTAAAGTTATATTTATATTGAGAAAGAAATTTTTAAAAATAGAATATCTTATAAATACAGCTAAAAATAGACTGTCGTAATATTTACATCATACTTGTGGCATATTATTTCAAATTATAGTATTAAATAATGATTGCACACTAAATTACATAAATATGATGCATAACTTTCATATTGCCCTATACATATTAATAAGCTAGAAGTTGATTCAAATAACAGGTGAACATCATTGAATATCAAATTGGTTGTATTTGGATTCACTAGAGAATAATGAAAGCAAAATAGTAAATATTATTATTAGTACTTATAATTTAGATAAATATATTATTCATAGCTAATGCGTCTTTTATAGAATATATAAATGTAAGTAATATTAATGTATTAATATTGTGAATTAAAATTACAAATAAAGTACACCTAGAAAGTGCTGATTTGTATATTTATATTCTGATATATGCATCACTTTAAATCACTAAGCTAATATGTATCCATTTATAACTAAGGAAATATTATAGCAAACTACTTTGTGGTTTATGTAATTTAAGTTACAAGGAACCTTTAAATAAACAGAGATCTACTTAAAGCTGGTCTACCATATAGTAAATTAACTATTTAATTAATCTAAATCTAATTAATGCCGATAATTTATATTTCAATACAAAATAATATACAGGTATACTTCGAGAGGTCACCTGAATAAAAACAGGCAGACAGGCTTATACACTATACAATGTATATTGTACAGGCTTGCTAGTGAGGGGGAAACCTAGAGAAGAAGTAGAGATAAGCGAGAAGGTGTAGATGTAGGTTATTCGAACTGAGTGGTAGGCGGAGGTGTATGGGTTAGCATATTACATAAGGTGGGAGACTTAGAGGGAGAAGTAGAGGTAGGATTAAGGAAAATAAGATGGGAGTAGGTGGAATGGTAAGGGAAGGAGCTATGAGGACTATGTAGTTGAATAATGGTCAGAATGGGGCGCAGATTATTGGAGAGCATAGATGGAGTATCAGTAGTCAACGTGGCAATATGGGAGCAATATATGTAAAGGAGGATGAGTAAAGAGAGAAGGGCGAGGATTTGGGGTTTAATTAAACAATTAAAGCAGAAGACTTCAACTTGGAAGAAGATAAATAAGCGGTAGTCAAGTGACGAGTAGAAAGAGAATTAGGGAGGACTAGAGGAGGACTAGAGGAGGACAAGAGGAGGACAAGAGGAGGACTAGAGGAGGACTAGAGGAGGACTAGAGGAGGACTGGAGGAGGACTGGAGGAGGACAAGAGGAGGACAAGAGGAGGACTAGAGGAGGACTAGAGGAGGACTAGAGGAGGACAAGAGGAGGACTAGAGGAGGACTAGAGGAGGACTAGAGGAGGTCTAGAGGAGGACTAGTAGGAGGACTAGAGGAGGACTAGAGGAGGACTAGAGGAGGACTAGAGGAGGACTAGAGGAGGACTAGAGGAGGACTAGAGGAGGACTAGAGGAGGACTAGAGGAGGACTAGAGGAGTACTAGAGGAGGACTAGAGGAGGACTAGAGGAGGACTAGAGGAGGACTAGAGGAGGACTAGAGGAGGACTAGAGGAGGACTAGAGGAGGACTAGAGGAGGACTAGAGGAGGACTAGAGGAGGACTAGAGGAGGACTAGAGGAGGACTAGAGGAGGACTAGAGGAGGACTAGAGGAGGACTAGAGGAGGACTAGAGGATGACTAGAGGAGGACTAGAGGAGTACTAGAGGAGGACTAGAGGAGGACTAGAGGAGGACTAGAGGAGGACTAGAGGAGGACTAGAGGAGGACTAGAGGAGGACTAGAGGAGGACTAGAGGAGGACTAGAGGAGGACTAGAGGAGGACTAGAGGAGGACTAGAGGAGGACTGAGGAGGACTAGAGGAGGACTAGAGGAGGACTAGAGGAGGACTAGAGGAGGACTAGAGGAGGACTAGAGGAGGACTAGAGGAGGAATAGAGGAGGACTAGAGGAGGACTAGAGGAGGACTAGAGGAGGACTAGAGGAGGACTAGAGGAGGACTAGAGGAGGACTAGAGGAGGACTAGAGGAGTACTAGAGGAGGACTAGAGGAGGACTGGAGGAGGACTGGAGGAGGACTGGAGGAGGACTGGAGGAGGACTAGAGGAGGACTAGAGGAGGACTAGAGGAGGACTAGAGGAGTACTAGAGGAGGACTAGAGGAGGACTGGAGGAGGACTGGAGGAGGACTGGAGGAGGACTAGAGGAGGACTGGAGGAGGACTGGAGGAGGACTGGAGGAGGACTAGAGGAGGACTAGAGGAGTACTAGAGGAGGACTAGAGGAGGACTAGAGGAGTACTAGAGGAGGACTAGAGGAGGACTGGAGGAGGACTGGAGGAGGACTAGAGGAGGACTAGAGGAGGACTAGAGGAGGACTAGAGGAGGACTAGAGGAGGACAAGAGGAGGACAAGAGGAGGACTAGAGGAGGACTAGGGAAGGACTAGAGGAGGACTAGAGGAGGACTAGAGGAGGACTAGAGGAGGACTAGAGGAGTACTAGAGGAGGACTAGAGGAGGACTGGAGGAGGACTGGAGGAGGACTGGAGGAGGACTGGAGGAGGACTGGAGGAGGACTGGAGGAGGACTAGAGGAGGACTAGAGGAGGACTGGAGGAGGACTAGAGGAGGACTGGAGGAGGACTAGAGGAGGACAAGAGGAGGACTAGAGGAGGACTAGGGAAGGACTAGAGGAGGACTAGAGGAGGACTAGAGGAGGACTAGAGGAGGACTAGAGGAGGACTAGAGGAGGACTAGAGGAGGACTAGAGGAGGACTAGAGGAGGACTAGAGGAGGACTAGAGGAGGACTAGAGGAGGACTAGAGGAGGACTAGAGGAGGACTAGAGGAGGACTAGAGGAGGACTAGAGGAGGACTAGAGGAGGACTAGAGGAGGACTAGAGGAGGACTAGAGGAGGACTAGAGGAGGTCTAGAGGAGGACTAGAGGAGGAGTAGAGGAGGTCTAGAGGAGGTCTAGAGGAGGACTAGAGGAGGACTAGAGGAGGACTAGAGGAGGACTAGAGGAGGACTAGAGGAGGACTAGAGGAGGACTAGAGGAGGACTAGAGGAGGATTAGAGGAGGACTAGAGGAGGACTAGAGGAGGACTAGAGGAGGACTAGAGGAGGACTAGAGGAGGACTAGAGGAGGTCTAGAGGAGGACTAGAGGAGGACTAGAGGAGGACTAGAGGAGGACTAGAGGAGGACTAGAGGAGAGGAGTGGGAACACGAATGTGAGGATGAATATGTATGAAAAGCAGTCGGACAAGACACTTACTGACGGAGCGATGAGACTTTTCTTTCGACGTCGGGGTGGTACCGACGGAGCTGCGACTGTCGTGGAGTCGTCGACTACGGGGAGACGGCAAGCCAGCGAACCGAGTGTCTTCGAGGTGAGTTAGTGCGATGGTGGCGGTGGTGGTGGCGGTGGTGGAGGTGGTGGCGGTGGTGGCGGTGGTGGTGGTGGTGGTGGTGGTGGTGGTGGTGGTGGTGGTGGTGGTGGTGGTGGTGGTGGTGGTGGCGGTGGTGGCGGTGGTAGTGGTGGTGGTAGTGGTGGCGGTGGTAGTGGTGGTAGTGGTGGCGGTGGCGGTGGTGGGGGTGGCGGTGGTGGTGGTGGGGTAGGAGTGCTTTTATCATAATTATATAATGGGCGTTGGTGATTTGTTTTCGAGTGAAATGCTAGTGCGAAAAAGTGAACAATAAAGAAAACGTTACGTAAAATCGTCGTGAGTGGTGAGATAACACAGTGACGAGCGTTGTGTACTGAGAAAAAGGTAAACTATAAGTTAAAACGAAAGAGGAAATCGCAGATCTACTGAATAACTACACGCATAAAGCCGTCGATTCGTCTTGATTAAATGTGTATCTTGATTTTACGTAACGCTGCACTCTCGACTATGTTCGACTATGTTCGACTACGTTAGACCACTAACCTTCAACGGCATATTGTACGGCAGAGACTTGGTTCGCAGCGAGTTCGCGTTCTTGGCGTTCGCGGCGGCGTAGCGTTCGCGCAGCTGAGGAGGAGGCGCCATCTCGTCGCGAGGTAATGCGACCGGATTGGCTAGCGAACCCGGCCGGATCTGGCCGTACGTCTTACGGCGCAGGCGGTGTGCTGAGAGGCGGCGTTCGCGAGGCGTCAACAACTCCTTCTCTTCGCTCAACTGTCCATAGTGGATAGTTACTTATACTATTACATATTACAGTTAATTTATATGTATGTATTTATTGAAATTTGTTAAAGCATTTCAATTAGGACATGTATATATATACTATGATATAGTTAACCTGCTTTCTCATTTCTAAAAGTTTTTCCCTCCTTTTTTCCATATCAACAATATCATCCCTATCGAAACACTTTAACGATCTTTCAAATGATTTATCGATGACATCGATCGAAGCCCAATTCTCATCTCTAATTGATGGTTACAGAGATATTATTACAAATAAAATTACAACTATATCTATTATAAATATATAATAATTATAATATATTTAATATTAAACAATGAATTATTAATTATAATTGCTATTAAAATTATTAAAATTACATTTTTTATTATGATTAATTATTTTAAGCAAGGCATTATTATTAAACTAATTATAATAATTATTGTATATTATCACTTTTATAGTAAAAATACAATTATATTTATAAAAAATATGTTTATACATACCTAAAATGATAAATAACCTTTTAATAAGAGTACTATCATTACTACTCTGTGGTAGTTCAGCATCGAAGAATTCGTTATCACTACTCGAAGAATCTGACATGAATTAATATGTTTAAATCCTAAATTAGGATATCAATGAAATTTCATTTAAAAATGAAATATATTTGTTATTATTCATATGAACAATTCGATAGATGGCTATTCACTAAGTTTTTGGTAATTTCTAAAATTGTAGTGAATTTCCTTTTAGTTTAATTTTATATATATACTTATTAATATGATTAACATATTATCAATATATAAATAAAATATTTAAATGAGTATTTTTAAATGATTTTTAAAAAGAGTATATTTTAAAAATAAATCCGTGCCAATTCATGTCCTAAAAAATATAAATGATTTTTAAAGTCTATAAATATAATGTAATTTATTTATTTCGCAAAATCTTGGTTCAATAAATATTATTGAAAATGTCCAATCAAATAATTAGTTATAATAACAATAATAATGGCTGAAATTTCTAATTCAAATGAAAATTCTAATTTGGATGATGATTCTTATTTATATGGAGGTAGTTAAACATATTTAATTTATTACATTTAAAGGACACCAGTACTACAAATATATTCATTTTTATATTAATTAATAATATACAAATTATATTATCGCCAAAAGAGTAAGAACATTTGAATATAAATTATATATTTTTTTAATATTTTTTAATTACATTTTTGTAATTACTTGTATAACTTCAATTAAGATTTAATTAAATAATTCTGATAATACATAATTTATTTTGTATATGGGTACAGTTATACATTTATCTTAAAATATGTAATATATTATTATACTATTATTTTTATATATTATTACGACTACATTTTAATCTACATTTAGAATTATAAATGTTAATATTACTATTTAATTACTATGACTATTAATGCATTAATCTAATAATATTTATAATTATTTATTTAATACTATTAGTTTTATTCATGGTTTAATTTAACATAGAAGAACCTTATTACTTAGTTAGTAGAATTATTTTCTGTTTACTGTTAATGACCCGATTTATTAAATATATCGTTTTTTTATAACTTGTTAATGATCAGTTTTTGTTAATACAATTATATTCACTTCAGTATGATAAAATAAATAAAAATTAATGCTTACCGTGAAATAATATATAATATTATAAAATAAATGGATTTCTTGATTCAGTACTGTTAATATAAGTATGCATATATTATTTGATTATAATATATTATAAATATTATATAACAATAATTAAATTAATAATAGATGAACCTGATATTGATGAATTAAAGAATCCCACAACTTCCATTGCTAGTTTGAGGTATATATTAGTTAATCTATTATATTTAACTGAAATAATATCTTTATTTTAAAAATAAATATAATTATAACCATATTATATTTTTTAGATTTAATTCTAATTAAATTATATATTCTAATTAAAATTATATATTCTAATTGCAATTCAATATATGTTCACATATATCACATTTAGATAACATTACAATTAATATATACTTTATAGTACATTTACTTTGACTATTAAAATAAACAATTACTAAATTACAAATAAAAGATAAATTCAACATATTGATATATTAGAATCAGTTTATATCATTTTATATATAAATAGATCTTTATGTATTTAGATTAATTAAATATCTTGTGATTTGATATATTAGTGTGGATATAATAACTTTCTAAGAACCATTTATAGGCTAGATAAAGATAATTATGAAGGCACTTCAAATGACGTTGATAATAAAAACATGGTTAGAATCCATATTTATTAATGAAATCAATATTTATATACATATATATATATATATATATATGTGTATTTATGAATATTATACTTTACATTACCATTAGTGATAAAATACATGAATAGCCCATTGTTGATTTGGATGTTAGATACTCTAACACAAATCCACGCGATGATCTATATACAAAATACTCACTTACAGTTTGATTCACACGTCGGCCGATCAACTGACAATACTGACAGGCACATCGCCAATATCGATGTGAAGATCGAGAGTGAGAATTATCCAACATACTCTAACTGCGCACCGCTAGACGATGAATCTGCAGCATGTTCTACTGTTATTAAGGATGAGCAGATGCTGGTTCCTATAGACGAGCGGATGGTAGCCCAAATTAATGAGCAGGTCGTAGCGCCTCCGAATGAGCTGTTGCTAGCGCCTCCTATTGAACGGATGCTAGCGCCACCTATTGAGCGGATGCTAGCGCCTCCTATTGAGCAGGTCGTAGTGCCTCCTATTGAGCGGGTGCTAGCTGCTATGGACGAGTCTGCGGACACTCCGGTGGCACAATCAATATCCGTAACCGAAGCGACGGCGCCCCCTGAAACTGACGAATTAACGCACCTAGGCAACGCTACAGTAACAGCGAATGATAAGAAAGACTATGAAGAGGCTGGAGAAAGTTAGTCTCATTTTGTTTATCTATGCAAATCTGAGGTTTTAGTACATATTTGTATGTGGGAAATTCTCAAGAAACTAATTATTATTCATTCAAATATTATTTCTTAAACAAGTGATTTTGATTAAGACTTTTGGAACACATATATGAAAATATGATGTAAAAATATATACTACAATATACCACAATATACCACAATATACTACAATATACTACAATATACTATAATATACTATAATATACTACAATATACTACAATATTCTATAATATACTATAATATACTACAATATATTACAATATATTACAATATACTACAATATACTACAATATATTACAATATAATACAATATACTATAATATACTACAATATATTACAATATATTACAATATATTACAATATATTACAATATACTACAATATATTACAATATACTATAATATACTACAATATACTACAATATATTACAATATACTATAATATACTTCAATATACTACAATATATTACAATATATTACAATATACTACAATATACTACAATATATTACAATATACTATAATATACTTCAATATACTACAATATACTACAATATTCTACAATATTCTACAATATACTACAATATACTACAATATATCACAATATACTATAATATACTTCAATATACTACAATATACTACAATATTCTACAATATTCTATAATATACTATAATATACTACAATATATTACAATATATTACAATATATTACAATATACTACAATATATTACAATATATTACAATATACTATAATATACTTCAATATACTATAATATACTACAATATACTACAATATTCTACAATATACTACAATATACAACAATATTCTACAATATACTACAATATACTACAATATACTACAATATACCACAATATACTATAATATATTACAATATATTACAATATACTACAATATATTACAATATACTATAATATACTTCAATATACTACAATATAATACCATATACTATAATATACTTCAATATACTACAATACCATAACACTCTTCATCTCTATATGCAACAACTAATTTATCCCCAACTCACTTTTCTAAATTAGCATATGAAGATTCAGAAGAGTCGTCAGGTGAAGATGATATCCAAATCACAATTGGAGACATAACAAAAAAGACAAATTACTCCCTAGAGTTTGTTTTCATTGGATTTATAAATAAAATTAACTATTAAACATACGCATGTATATAATATATACTTATATATTATTTATATATTAAGCATATGCATGTATATATATATATATACATATATATATACATATATATATGTATATATATATATATATATATTAATGCTTGATGTACAATTGGTCTCAGATATATATTATACTATAAATTCATTTATTAATGGTAGATCTAAATTTGATCATACTGCGTATCCGTTAGAATGTATTGTTGATGTTATGTTTCAAGGTGTTCGTAGAAAGTAGACCACATCGTTTAATCCTCGGCCTACTTCCGTATCGCAGCCAAAAGAAACTGTCGCGTAAAGGTGCGTACCAGAAGGGTACAGCGACGGGGGTCGCAAATACTTCTAGCTCCGCCCCCCAGCCAAAGGTCCCCGACTTCAACGACGCCGGCGATATCGACGGTCAACCGGTGTTGGACTATGACGTAAAGGCAGCTAAAGAGAAACCGTGGAGAGTACCCGGTCAGTTGACCTACTGACATTAACTTGTAGTATGTCATTTATCTATTGTTGTGTACTTGATAGTTTGATTAAACAATTTTTCCTAGTGTATTTATTCCTATAGTATATTATATAATACACTATTACCCATTATTACCTAATAGTCTTAAGCTATCTTAATCTAATAACAATTAGTATTACCCATTGTACGAGGCTAGATGTTTATATTATGCTAGCGATGATACCCTTCATTTGCATCTACCTAGCCAATAGTGGAGTTTTGTATTGGTTAGTGTGAAGTAGTTTATGAAGTAGCCCTAGTGGTCTTGCAATATAAGCGCAATTCATTGTTATTTTTGTAAACACCAGAGATGACTACTACTTAAGAATATATTTTAAAAACCGGAATGTATTTAATCATTGTAATGATTACAAATATATAAATTAACATATGGAGTGAGGATTACACTAGACAACCCTATACGTCGTTTCCGATAGCAACAACATCCATGTCCACTATATTCTACCTAGTTGAATTGCGTTCATTAACGTCCGACCAGGTGCCGATCTCACCGACTACTTCAACTATGGCTTCAACGAGGAGTCGTGGTCGAGGTACTGCGATAAGCAACGTCGTTTGAGATCCGAGAACAATTATCACAATTCAAAGGTGGACTAGATTCTCGCGGGTGGAATTGGCATATAAGATTTTCTTGATCACCGCCGCGAATCTAATGGATTAATACGATTGTTTATATGTTTAAATATATAATATAATGGGAAGTCTGTTCAATGAGTAATTATTAATTTTGAAATAGAAATATTACATCTGATATTAATACTTATTAAAATTATATAACTTCTTTATATGATTTCGTAATTTACAGAGATCCCAAAGAGATGAAACTAGACAAGGTAATTTACACATATTCATAATTCTTATTTATTTAGTACACACCTCGGTACTTTTAAATTTGTCAATAAAATTAGTTGGCAATGTCTAATTCATAATATTATTTGTAACTATTTAATCAATTTCGTTATATAACCTACCACTATTACGCCCTGACCCCTGGGATATTTTAGGAACCCCTTGATATCTTATCCTGCCACCATTAACCCTCGACCCCAAGGATATTCTAGGAACCCCATGATATATTGACCTGGTCCCTAGGATATTCTAGGAACCCTGTGTTATCTTAACCTACCACCATTAACCTCTGACCCCCTGGATATTCTAGGAACCTTGTGTTATCTTAACCTACCACCATTAACCTCTGACCCTAGGATATTCTAGGAACCCTGTGTTATCTTAACCTGCTACCTTTAAACCCTGACCCTAGGATATTCTAGGAACCCTGTTTATCCTAACCTGCCACCATTAACCTCTGACCCTAGGATATTCTAGGAACCCTGTGTTATCTTAACCTGCAACCATTAACCCCTGACCCTAGGATATTCTAGGAACCTTGTGTTATCTTAACCTGCCACCAATAACCCCTGACCCTAGGATATTCTAGAAACCCTGTGTTATCCTAACCTGCCACCAATAACCCCTGACCCTAGGATATTCTAGAAACCCTGTGTTATCTTAACCTGCCACCATTAACCTCTGACCCCTAGGATATTCGCACAACCACGACTACAGCACTCGCAGTTCGTCTAATAACGCTTCGCTGATAAATAAGAACTCTGCGAGTGGTTCCGTTATGCAATCCCTCTCCGGCGACCTCCCCCTCAACAATGATAACAATCCAACACCTCCCGTTGCCGTCGTAAACAATAGCCTAGGACAAATCAACGGCGGCCATGACATGCCCAGTAATATCGTGAACAACAATATGATTAATAACCTAGCGAGTGCGTTAGTAATCTCCCTCTATCTTATCCCTCTTCTTATCCCTCTATCTTATCCCTCTATCTTATCCCTCTTCTTATCCCTCTATCTTATCCCTCTTCTTATCCCTCTTCTTATCCCTCTTCTTATCCCTCTTCTTACCCCTCTTCTTATCCCTTTTCTTATCCCTCTTCTTATCCCTCTTCTTATCCCTCTATCTTATCCCTCTTCTTATCCCTCTTCTTATCCCTCTTCTTATCCCTCTTCTTATCCCTCTTCTTATCCCTCTATCTTATCCCTCTTCTTATCCCTCTTCTTATCCCTCTTCTTATCCCTCTTCTTATCCCTCTTCTTATCCCTCTTCTTATCCCTCTTCTTATCCCTCTTCTTATCCCTCTTCTTATCCCTCTATCTTATCCCTCTTCTTATCCCTCTATCTTATCCCTCTTCTTATCCCTCTTCCTATCCCTCTTCTTATCTCTCTTCTTATCCCTCTTCCTATCCCTCTTCTTATCCCTCTATCTTATCCCTCTATCTTATCCATATCAGATTCTTTTTCCCCTCTGACCCCCTCTCCCCTCCTCTCTTTATCTCTCTTTATCTCTCTTCCACTCCTTCTCCCAAACCCTCTTTCTCTCTCCCCCCTCCCTCCCTCTCTCTCCCCCTCTCCCTATTAATCTACTCTATAAATTGTAGTAATGGTCAGCTCTCCCAGATGATCAACTCCCTCTCGAACATGCCTCCGGTTCCTCCCGGTAACATTCACCAACAGCAACAGCAGATGGCTAGGTTGGCAGCAGTAGCAGCCGTTGCCCAGTCCAATGTCGTCGGTTCCGCGGCCCCGCCCATGCAGAACAACTTCCGCATGCCCATGGCCAATAACATCAACATGCCAGGTCGGTGGTACTCTGCGGGGTCCGGGTCATAACGTGGGTCCGGGGCATAACGTGGGTGCTGGGTGCACCAGTTATTTAGGCCGAAAGTTTGTTGTTTAATAAGAAAATTTTGATGACGAGGAATTTTGCCCAAATGTAAATGTAAATCAATGTTTAATAAGGCTGAATGCGCAAATCAATATATAAATAGCTTATACTTTAGATATTGTTTACATATATGATCTATACATACATTTGATTATTTAAATACCGATAATAATTATCATTATATCGATACTACTATATCTAAATACTTTTTAATAGATTAATCAATAGATTATAATATAATAAATTAGTGTACATCATTAGATTATAATATATTATATTAGTGTATATAATCTCTCTATACATAAGTGTAAAATGCAATATATAACATTAATATCATTACTATGTATTATAATTTATTATTCATAAATAATAATTAGAACAAATGTGAACAAATTAGAACAAAAATAGTAATCATTATAAACATTATAAATAAAAGAAAATTCTTCTCTTTTTTGTATACCAAATATTTGCAGTTTTTCTCCCAAGTGATAAAAATGTGATATAATATATGTATATATAGTAATGTATATATATATATATATATATATATATATATATACAACATGATAACTTATTTATTTAGCAATATATATTAAAGTTAATAATCTATTGTAATATACATATTTTTTATACAAAATATTATATTCATATATTTATGACATATAATTTATATTACCTGTATATAGATCTTAATGTTTCATCTTCTGTAACTGATAGTGGTAATATCATATTAGAGATTGTATGAAATTTGTTAAATTCAATTTGTTTGATTCTCTCTTTCTTATATTAATATATAATATTATTCTGTTCTAATTAATATTTCCATAAATATTGGTTTCCATTTCCATATTTTTATATTTAATCTATTAAATAGATGACATATTAAATATATTTATAGTTTATAGTGATTTCCTTTATCAATTATAGAATAATTTTATAAATATCAAATTTACTAAAAAAAATTACCGGTAAATTTATTCTTTAGATATTTTTGAAATATGTTTATTTAATATAATATACTTAATATTGTATACTTTATATATACAAATATATCACTGTTATTTTGTCTATATATGTATTCATAATATCCAATATTGCTGTATCTGTATCTTAAATTAAATATTTTATGAATATTTTTATTAAATTATTAAATAATTATTATCAGTTCAATATAATTTATTATTTTAAGTTGTGATTTATTTAATAGAGTAGTGAGTAATATATGATAATATAGAGTTTTACAATTTTAATTTAATAATTTGTGATTTATTAATTTAATTTAAATAATAAATTAATAATTTTCAGTAAAATGTAATTATATTAATTTTTCTAAATCATAATCATATATTATGTATAAAACCAATTTTAAATCTAATAAATATTAGATTAATATTGTTCAAATTTGTATAAAACCAAGTGTTCTTGATTCTGAGATCATGAGATACTAATCAAGTATGACTGTATACAATATCTATGTATGACTGTATACAATATTTATATTTTTTATTTCAGTATTTGTCCTTTATATATTTTTTTTATTAATTTATAATTAATTTACTGTCTAATAATAACTAAACCTAAGATGTTATTGTTATAATAATTATTATTGTTTACAATTGATATTAATCTCAAAAGTGTTACTCTCTTGACATATAATATTCAATAACTTTGTATCAATTAATAATATGTATTTCCCTTTATGTATATCATTCTACTATATTGAAGGTATTTCTATTTATTTAGTATTAATGTTCACATTTGAATTTCATTCATTAAACCACATTCATTAATTAAACCATTCAATTAATCATTCATTAGTTAATTCATCACATCTATACAATACTAGATAACCAAATTATACTCCTAATTTCTATGCATTCTTTATATTTCATAGGAATATAATTAAAATTATGTAATTGATAGTTATTTATATTCTAGAATGATTCATTGAAATTCAATGAAATATTACTTTTAAGTAGTTAATTATAATTAATTGTACTCAACTATTGATTATGAAAATATATGCAATTTATGCAAAAATTCTTAGAATTAAGATAGTTATTACAATGTAAATATATGCACATATATGGGTTGTTACAATGCTAGATTTATACCTAAGAAAATTATATGTTTTATTAATATTAATATTTAATAAATCTTACTTTAGAATCTTATTTTTGGTGGTTATTTGTACAATTTAATTTTTATTTTTGCATAATTTCTTTTTATTTCAGGGGCAATGAATTTAATGAATAACAAACTAAATAATAATCCAGGTTTTCAATGTTATCTAATAATATATATATATATATATGTATATAAACTTAGTTTTAATTATATTTGCAAATAATGGATTTATATCACGATAACCAAGTTTTTAACATTTCTAACATTCAGGATTCTTTCCGAATAATCAATTTAATTTGCCAAACAACAACATGATTAATATGAACAACATGATGAACCAGAATCCAAACACCATGTTGAACAACCCCGCCCCACCCAGCATGTCATTCGATAAATCAAGGTGAATATTTCGCTAATTTTCTAATCTAGAATTGTAATGTTCATAATAAAATAAATACACTTTTTTTTATCAATTTATGATTTGAAAATATAATTTATAAAATATTATAAATCAAAATTAATTAATTTGAAGAGTCTTTTAATCATTGTTCCTTCTCTAAATGCTTTTCCTATCATAGACTAGGAAGTAGGGGCGATGATAATCGGAATAGGGACTACGACGATGTAAATAGGGAGAGAAGCGAACGCACCGAGAGTGGCAGAGATAGGGATGGGGGCAGGGAAACTGGCCGGGAGAGGGAACGAGAGATCAGGGAGGGTGGTAGGGACAGAGATAGAGAAGGCGCCAGGGAGATCGGCAGGGACAGGGAAGGCGCCAGGGAGAGCGGACGGGACAGGGAAGGAGCCCGGGAGACCGGCAGGGACAGGGAAGGAACCAGGGAGAGCGGAAGGGAACGCTCGAGAAGAGATTACCACGATAGAGATTACGAACGCAGGTACGATGGTTATTCGAGGCGACAAAATTCTCCGGACTCCCAAATACTAAGGTCAGTAGAAATCACATCTCGGTGCTTATCAAAATTCTAATTGCGAAATAAATTCAGAAACATCTTTTAGCATAGCAGGTATTTGGTATATATGAAATTATTAGTTTTTTTCGCCATAAATCAAAGTTAATTATTTCAAGAATGGTACTATGACAACGTACTACATCAAGTCACTAATGGCGTTTCACCCGTGGCTCACAAACTACTGCTTTCATTTCAATGCGATGCGTTCATAAATCTCGCGGCTTTATTCTGCCGACGAATTTCCCGATGAATCGCGTATTTACAACGTTTACGTCTTGTTTACGGTTGACCAACGTCGTATCCTTTCCTTTGTTCCGCTCGTTGGCACGCCGAGTGTTCTAGTAGTACCTGCCACTCTTCCTCTCCCGCAGCGGCGACGAGCTGGACAAAAGAACCGTTTACAGAGCATCTCGGCTGGACTCCGATAGGACCAACTCCAGGCCCGAGGAAACGGTTGGTCGACTAGCGTAGGATTAGGTAATACGTACTTATTAAATATAACTTATTAATAACTTAAGGGATAGTGATTGGGGGTCACACCAGATTATGTAACTATTATGCAATGCCATATAATTATAAATAATTAACGTAGGATATTTTTAATGAAAATAAAATATATTTTAAACTAAAATTATCTGATTGTTTTCTGGGATTTGTAATTTATTATTAGATTGTGGTTTTCAATAATCACATTCTAGTTTAACTAAATTTACAATAGCATTATATTCACGTGTGTTTTGATAATTGTAATGAATTTGCTATGTTCGGTATTAGTAATAGTTCATATATTAATTTACATATATGTGCTTAATAATTACAATGATGTAAATATAATGTATTATACATTAATTATAAATGTGGTAAAAATTGTTAAATATAATTGTTTTGTCCTATTGATGAGGTGATTTATTATTAGATTGTTAATATTAGGTAATCATTGATTTCTTAATTATTTAAAGTACAAAGTCATTATATTCAATATTGCATAATAACAGATTTAATTACATTTTATATTACCATACTTATTTATAGATTTTAAAGCAATAGAATTATTGTTGTATTTCCTTAAATTTCAATATCTACTAACTCAATACTCTTGTCAGATTTATTATAGAGTACTTATTTATTGAGATGTAATGATGAGATTTGATATGGTTTAATTATTTACATTCCTTACTTACCTATATTTAAGCTATGCTAAAATAATCTCAATATAAATCGCTTGATAATGGTCTAATAAGGTGTCATATTACAAGTAGAACCGAGTGTAAAAAGGAGTGTAATGTAGTGTAAAAAAGAGCGTAATTGGCAAGATATGTGTAGTTGGGCGTAGACGTTAAATTATAATTGTTAAAAATTCACAATAGCACTCCAAATGATGAGCTTCAAAAGATGAGTTGTGTGTAGCCGATATATAAAATATATATTTACGTAATTGTCTACGAATGATTACAGAATATATTATAAATTAATATTCAAATTTCAATAATAGAATAATTTTAAATTGTTTGTTAATTTTCACTGCATCTAATCAATTTAACTTTGGATTAATATAATCTGAATATTCTACAATAGTAAAGAAATTTATTTCTACTATATTGATTTATTAATTCCAACTCAATATCATCTTTTTTAAGATGATAATACTTTAAAAGATTCCATTATTAATTATTAATTTCATTATATTTATAAATAGTTATTATTAAATTATAAATACAATTTTAATAAATATGTCAGAATGAACTTCATCATGGGTGTATATTAATTTTGATTTACTGTGAATTAACTGAATTTCCTGTTATTTATAATTGAATTTTCAAACTTCTAGAAGTAGAAATAAAACATTTCTGTACATTTTTCTCAGGCCACCCATTTGAATGTGAACAGCATGTAAATTTAGTTTTGATCTAGTGCCTAATGCCCTAATAAGTAGTAATTAATAGTTAAAAGGGTATTGATGCATTATAGGTGTGTAATATATCATTCATAATATATATTCATAACTCAATTTATTAATATTTACCTAATATAACCAGGATAGGAGGAGTTACAGGGAGTCTAGAGATAGTCGGAGAGATGACACCAGGGAAAGGTTGACATTATACCTTTAAAGTAAGCTGTGAATATATTATTTAATAATCACTTCATTCATTAGCAGGTCTCGAAGAGATAAATACGATGGTAAACGCTCGAGATATGATGAGGATTCAGACAGGGATTATTATCGCAGGTTAAGTATCGAGAACTAACTACATTTGTAATTAATGCAATACTTAAGTAGATTTATGCTAAACATAAACATAAACATATCTAGTGTTATTCTCAGACTGCATTTTATCTATACAAAGAATCCTCAAAACCACAATAATGAATCACTAAATGAATCACTAAATTGATTTGCCTGCCAGATCCTATTTCTATTTTCTAATTAATCTAAATGTACGTCGGCTAATAGGAAGGAAGAAGACGACGGCAGATCATATAGGAGTCATAAAAAGAGTAAAAGATCCAAAAGAGACGATTCAGATAAAGAAGAAACATAACAATAAAAAAGAAAACTTTATATATAAATATTTATTTTGAATGCATACAATTGCATACACAAAGTGAATTAGATTATAAAATTTAAATACATTTTTAGGAAATAAATTGATCACATTGTGTTTTGTTTTGTTCACTAATCTGCATTTAAATATCAAGGTATAAATATAGTATGTAATCGTAGATTGGCTATATAAATATATATATATATTTATATATGTATATATAAGTAATGTAAAAATGTATATAATTAGCATAGCTGTAATGCATAGAATAATAATAATATGGTACAGTAATAATAACAGTTCGACTGAATTCATTCTAAGTTCGTTGTGGATCTACGAATGGCCGTAGGAGGAAGAGTTTCTCCGATTCTTGTCGGAATATGGGATGGGATTTGTAGTGAGTGACGAGTTCGTCCATGGATGTGAATGTTTGCTGACCAATGATAAGGTCGGATCCTTCGACGCTGATCCTAAAGTGTTTATTACGAGCTGCGGCCTTGAGTGATATGCTGTAACCTCCGACCTGTAGTAAAATATTTAATCAAGGCACATTTATTTATTATATACACATATTTATTAATATTTGTATGTTTACCATATGACTAATGCTGTCTCAGTTCGTAATAAATTACAATACTGAATATACCAAGATATGATGTGGATAATAGACAGAGCAAACTTATGTTGTAAATGTTGTAAATGTCATATTAATAAATTAGCTTATGGAATTTAATGCAATTTAGAAATACGAAATAGAAACTAGTATTATAAAAAATAGTTGCATTGAAAATGTAATATTGCAGAATAAAAGTATTAAGTACTGTCTATGGGGGTATAGGCCCTACATTATAGGGTTTACTCACCCGAAATATCACCCATCGCCACTAACTCAACGTACCTCACCCCGATACCTCTTCTTCCCCCACTCTACGACTCCCGACACCCACTAACGTTGGTTTCGCTGTCCCGGACAATAAAGTCGCCTTCGCGACCATGTTTATTCAACAGAGAATCGCATTGAGACCGAGGAATGCGGCCAAAGTACCAGTCCTTACCGGCGAATGGTTTAGCCCCGCCTACGGCCGGATCCGAAGACCCGCCTAGGCTCGTCGACGAATCGCATCGCTCGTCGTCCCCTTCGCCGCCGCCGTCCTCGACTATAAAGTAGGCCCGCGGCACTAATCCCTCGGCGGTGTGGCTAGCGGCTCTCCACCAATGGGAGCCCTCGGTCGGCGTTCTGTCGACCAATAGCAGGCGGTCGCCGGCGGCGAAAGGTAATTCGTCGGTTTTCGCCGCGCGGTAATCGTATTTCGCGCGAATTAACGTACCCACTCCGTCGGGCGTATTGTGGAAGGAGCGGGTGGTGCGGGGGGAAGGCGTGTCCGCGTACAACGCCGGCGTGGGGATTGTAGTGGTTCCGGGGGTGGTGGTGCGGTCGTCGACGTCGTCGTCGGCTCCGCAGAGCTCTAAGTAGTTGCTGGGGTACCAGCCGGCAACGGCGGCCATTTTAACTCGCCACCATCCGTCTTCGCTCTTCGCGAGGATGTCGACGACGTCGAATTTCAACAGCGAAATCTCGTCGGATCGTTTCGCGGTGTAAGCGAATTTAGTGCGAGCGGTGCCTGTAGAATGTAGGGGTAAAGGTTATATACGGTTTGGGTTAAGGATGTTACCGGGGTAATAGATATTGAGGTGTTTTAAAATGTATAGGTTTTGCGAGTATTAGAATTTCAATGTAAATAGATTGTCAATTTTGTTTAAAGTCTATAACTTATAAGCTAAATAAATTTTTTAAATTCTATGAAAAGTAAATTATAAAGAAATACAATGTTTATATGCCTTTTACTTTTTATATAAAATAGATGAATATTTTTGTTTGGGTTTGTAATTATAAGATTTGTGTATTTAACAAATCAAAATTTCCAAAAATATGTTCATTTTATATACTTTTATAAGAAATAGTTAAAACTCTATTTTTACTAATAAGGTGATAGATATTCATTATAATAAAGATAACTTGAAAAATTGTATAAATATTTGCAGAATTAGTTATTTTTAGTTATTGAAAATCATATTATTTTGAGTAAATCAAGTTTAAAAATAGAAAAGGACACTATCGTATTATAAGTTATATTTGAAATTGCCATTAAATATACTGCAAAAAGAAAAGTATGCATTTCAAAAGTAAACAGTTATATTTCGCTGACAATAATATCTACTATCTTTGTAGATATTATTGCAAATTGAAAATTGAAAAATTGTATTTTATATTTATCGAAAAATATTTTTACTAAATATTTTTCAAGAGATTTTTTCTCAGCCATATTTTATATATAAATAAGTAATGTTATAAAACCTCTATTTTGATAATATAGAGATCGTTGTAAGTTTATTAAAGTGTTAGGGTAAGATTACATAGATATAGGTGTTAAAGCAATACTAATGAACTACATGTGTGTTGTGGTATGTATACACACCTATGGGAGTGGTGTTGGTGTTTGAGGTGGCATTGTCCGACTGGGAAGAGTCATCGTCTCCGCTATCTCCGATGCTGGAGCCCACGCGAACTCCCAACCCCGCCGTAGACGTGGACCCGGCTGCTAGGCGGCGTTGCGTAGGGGGAGCCACCGTATTCGCGCAGCCGTTATGACCGGGTGATTTCGCGCGGTACCCATTCGAAGGGGAATTCGATGACTCGCTACTTCCTATTGAAATGTAGTAGTTTATAGTTATCTAATGTGTGCCGTTATGAATGATACTAAAAATAACGCGATGTAGAAAAATGAATTAATTTAATGCAAAGATTAATAATATATGTTTTATTCAGACGATAACAATCTAATTTTCTTAATATATAATATGCTAATAATTTAATTTGGTAATCACTAACTATTAATATAAAATTAATATTACTATTAATAGCAATTTGTTTAAATTTTAACATTTTAAAACAAAATATATAATCAACATTTAAAATTTGATAAATTTAATTTTAAAACACAAATTAAATGAAAATTTCAAAAAAAAAACTTATAAAATCAATCTTTTAATAAAAAATATTATTAATAATAATAAAATAATTTAAATCCTTTTATATAAACCATCAATATCACATTATATGTAATATGTCATATTGAGTTTTAATTAAATACATTATATATATATATATATTTATTTAGCAATAAACTTTAACCATTTATAATATCTTTTATTAATAAAAATACTACATATAATATGTAATATGGGTTCTACCATTAAATAATGATTAATATTAATTAATTAAACTTCCTGAAACAATAAACTTTATAATAAATATAATGAAAATGAAAAATCCAGAAGCTAAATTCATCTAGTAAATATTACAAATTAACACAACATAGAATTTACATATATAGAAAACAATAATCGAATATTATGTATAATATATAATATTGTAAAAAATGTACATAAATAGTTTTTATAAAATTATCTTTAAGTATATGTTTAATAAATATAATTAATTGTATTTTTTTATAATATCAAAAATATAAATCTTATATAAACACTATATAAAAAATTACTTTATAAACTTATTATTATATAAGTAAATAATTCATTAAAGATGGTGTTACAATGAGATTAAACTGGTAGAATTAAATATCGGCTGTTTTCTGCATTTTGGTGTAATTCACTATCATTAGGATATTTAAATTATATTGATAAAACAGATGTACTGTAAAAAAAATGTAAAAAGATTTTTGAAATTTTCCAGTATTCTACAAAAATGTAAGTGTAACATCATAATCTATGGTAAGATTAGCAAAGATCTTAAAATTATTTGTATTATCTGAAATTATAATTAATACAATATAAATATTTATTTTTCCATTTCAATAAATTAAAAAAAATGTATTTGTGATTAATTAATATTATATGATTATAATGATTATGATTAATTAATATCTCTATTAAAAAATATTATAATAATATGATAAATATATTTATAATGTTAAAATTATGTATCATAATAATGATATATATATACATAATAGATTATAATATAGTTATATAATATATAATATGATCAAACACAGATCTTTGGGGTAAAAGTTTTATAAATACAATTACTTATTGAATATCAATACAATTTGTAATTAAATGACCTGTAAATAATTCTAGTAGCGGATTCTTGTTTGTAACTGATTAAAGGGTAAAATATTTATATTGGCTTTAAAATATAAATATGCTGAAAAATATAAAATAGATACTACATTATATTAAATAATTAGGTATTTAGTTATTATATAGTTGAATATATTAATATCAATTATTATGTGATATATATATTTTATGTCGAATATACAAAATTTTAATATTCTTTTATATACAAATTTTACTACAATATTGTAATATTTATGTTTTATGATATTTCGAGTTAGAAAAAATGAAATTGAAAATAGGATGATTTTATTTATTAAAAGTGTTAATAACTATAATGTTCTTTATTTATAAATGTTTATTTCTATACAATTTTATTAAATTATAAGTATTAATATATTTTACAAGAGTACAGTATAATATTTTTATATTTAAACGATATTTTGCAAAAAAGGTTATATTAAAATTAGTACTTTTTAAATAATTTTATTTCATAAAAGCTTTTCTTTTTCTATGTAAATCCAATTATATTAGATAAAGTCGACAAAGGAATCTATAATTAAGTGTGAGAAAGAAATCGATAATTCACTAGTCGATACGTCAATAACTCAGAGCTCCTACGAGGTTCATTCATAATGACACCACTAGGGGGGGCGCTAAAGCGTAACATTCGAAGGATACATTTCGAGTGTGCAAAGCTACGTTTTTGCGACCCCGTTAATTAAATTTTCGCAATTAAAGCGTGAAATAAACAGCTATATATAAAGACAGTTAGTGTTCGACGGACAATTAATCAAGTGTGATGATAGTCGAGAAAACCCAGCTTTAGATTTATCTATATAGAATAGTTCTATATTCACTGGCTGGTACACACATGCTGACATATAATGAAAGGCTTATAATATATGCATAGAATAAGTAACACGATAAGTTGATAATGAAATCTACTCATAAACAGGAAATGTACATCAAGTATTTATCTTGAATGGGTAAAAAATCTAAGATATAAATAGACGGCATATATTTGATATCTAGATGTACAGTTGAAAATGTGCAATTTCAAATTAATCTATACTTACAGATATAGAAAAGTAATATTGCGTATTGAGATATTATATAGAGATTTTACTTGAAATCTGTGATAAACTAAACCATTATATCTCATTTGATCTGTAAATCTGCTAGCTTATCGTTTTCAATGCTATATTTGCATGAGTCAGTATATTCATAATGAAGTATCGCCATTCATTAGATACGCCCGGCAAGATAAATCCAGAGAAGGTGTAATAAACTACGTAGGCCAGCGTAATTTATAGTGCCGAACGCGTAGGCAACGGGAACAATGGGTAATAACGTGCCACTAGGACCAATAACCTTTACGACGACCCAGCGTGTTCTTTAGACTGGTGAGCAGCGACGGCTTCACTTTACGCACGTAGTTTGAGGGAACGAATCCGGCTTCGCTGTCAGTCGACGAGTTCGCGCTGATTCTTTGCACCTGGGAGAGGAAAGGAGGTGGTGAGTCATGGCGGGTTTGGGGAGCGAATGCCGGCGACTTAAGGGACAGGGTTGCTTCCCGTGG
>OZ038315.1:29776957-29834457 GCA_964035775.1 Osedax frankpressi
CATACATATATATATATATATATACATACATACATATATATATATATATATACATATATATACACACATATATATATCTATTTAATTAATTATAAATATGTGTGAGATACAATTGTATGTGTGTGAAATGATCTATATGGAATTGAGATTAAGAGGTGTTTATAGACTGTTTATAGACTATATGATAGATGTGTCTAGGCGGAGAGAGAGCATTTGGAGAGAGCATTTGGGCAGTGAGGTGTGCATTTGTTTGTGTTTGATATATTGTATTTAGGATTTTTTCTATTGTCAAGCTATTGATGAGGCGATTGTCTCTATATAATGTGTATCTACTTTATAAAAGAGGATTTCGTATTACATGCACCGTATTAGACAGCTATTAGACAGCTATATATTATCATATATTAAATAACTAATTTTAATGTATAGATTTGAATTTGAATAGATTGAACTTAAAAGTTGGTATTTTATATAAAAGGATTCTGAATATAAAACGCAGATCAAATGAGATTTGCAATTAAAATGACAGATAAAATTACATTTTATAAATAAAATTACATTTTATAAATAAAATTACATTTTATAAATAAAATAGATACAATATATTGATAATTGTAAGAATGGTGGTATGATAATACTGGACTACCACTAGACTAAAGTAACTGGAAGTATATTGGTACAGATGGAATGGGTAAGTGCAGATTATATGAACTAAATATGTGGAATAATTTCTATTTGATATAAAATAATAAACTCTCTCTCTATAGTACAACATAATATATATATATATACATATATATATACATATATATATATATATATATATATATATATATATATATATATATATATATATATATATATACATATATAGAGTAACATAAATAAATTACACATACTCAGTGTGGAACATGTAATAAATCAAAGATAGTAGTGTAGTTTAAACTAGGAGGAACTGGTCCAATAGAGTGGGGCATGGGAATGTGGGTAATAAGTAGTGATATGAATATGTTAGGTATATATGTGTCAGGCTATAGGCTATAGGCTATAGGTTAGTGTAAGTCAGGCTATAGACAATAGGTTAATGTGTGTCAGGCTATAGGTTATAGGTTAGTGTAAGTCAGGCTATAGACAATAGGTTAACGTGTGTCAGGCTATAGGCTATAGGTTAACATGTGTCAGGCTATAGGCTATAGGTTAGTGTGTGTCAGGCTATAGGCTATATGTTAGTGTGAGTCAGGTTATAGACAATAGGTTAACGTGTGTCAGGCTATAGGCTATAGGTTAACGTGTGTCAGGCTATAGGCTATATGTTAGTGTGTGTCAGGCTATAGGCTATAGGTTAGTGTGTGGCAGGCTATAGGCTAGTGTGTGTCAGGCTATAGACAATAGAGTAACGTGTGTCAGGCTATAGGTTATAGGTTAGTGTGAGTCAGGCTATAGGCTATAGGTTAGTGTGTGTTAGGCTATAGACTAGAGGTTAGTGTGTGTTAGGCTATAGGCTATAGGTTAGTGTATGTCAGGCTAGACTATAGGTTAGCGTATGTCAGGCTATAGGCTATAGGTTAGTGTGTGTCAGGCTATAGGCTATATGTTAGTGTGTGTCAGGCTATAGGCTATAGGTTAACGTGTGTCAGGCTATAGGCTATAGGTTAGTGTATGTCAGGTTATAGGTTAGTGTGTTTCAGGCTATATGTTAGCGTGTGTCAGGCATAGGCTATAGGTTAGTGTGTGTCAGGCTATAGGCTATAGGTTTGCATGTGTCAGGCTATAGGCTATAGGTTAGCGTGTGTCAGGCTATAGACTATAGGTTAGCGTGTGTCAGGCTATAGGCTATAGGTTAGTGTGTGTCAGGCTATAGGCTATAGGTTTGCATGTGTCAGGCTATAGGCTATAGGCTATAGGTTAGCGTGTGTCAGGCTATAGGCTATAGGTTAGCGTGTGTCAGGCTATAGGCTATAGGTTAGTGTGTGTCAGGCTATAGGTTAGTGTGTGTCAGGCTATAGACTATAGGTTAGCGTGTGTCAGGCTATAGACTATAGGTTAGCGTGTGTCAGGCTATAGGTTATATGTTTGCATGTGTCAGGCTATTGACAATAGGTTAGTGTGTGTCAGGCTATAGGTTATAGGTTAGTGTGTGTCAGGCTATAGGCTATAGGTTAGTGTGTGTCAGGCTATAGGTTATAGATTAGTGTGTGTCAGGCTATAGGCTATAGGTTAGCGTGTGTCAGGCTATAGACTATAGATTAGCGTGTGTCAGGCTATAGGCTAGTATGTGTCAGGATATAGGTTATAGGTTAGTGTGTGTCAGGATCAGTATAATTGCAGGGACCATGTCGTATTTTATAAATTACTAAAATTACAGGATAGGTGAAAATAGTAACATTCCTGAAATATATTTAAATACTAAATATTATATAATTATATAATTATATAATATAAGTGAACATAAACTACAAACGGTATATAGAGCTATATATTAAAATACACATATATTTTAAATACAATATAAATATATATATATATATATAATATACTATATTCTATGGTAGTTTAATCCTCTTCAACAAACTAGTAAGTATTTAAATATAAATTCCCAGATAATGCACATATAAACCTCTCATACAAACACCCCACATCGCATACAAACTCCCGAATTCACATTCAGCCAGTGATGAGTCACCCAAGCATGTGAAATATGCACATTGATTATGTGCCTAAGTACATAGAGAATACATAAAGCAGACTGTATTTGAACTGTGTAACTCAAGTCTACTACTTGGTAATAGTACGCTATAGCCCAATAGTATGATATCAGGTCAACTAAAGCAGGTATATATACTGGTTGTGATTTTGTTGGATATAAGACGGTAGTGAGTAAAGGATACAATTTGGATAAATTGATTTAAAGTGAACTCAATATCATTTGAGTCATATTATTATATACTTTGACTTAAAAGAAGTTAATTATTTATTTTTAAAACGTAGAAGTTATATCAACATATCTTGTATGCAAATAGAAGACCCTATTGTTTACTCTAGTTATCCTCTTATATGTACCAATATTAAATAACCTTCCACCATTGCTTGGAGTCATCGAGCAGAGTTAATCGTTCACCCTTACGCAGGCTTAATTCCTCAATTCCATCTGCTGCGTAGTCATGCTTCGCGGTGACCTCCTGCATACAAGCCATGACCACCCGTCTTTCAAACTTCTATACGCTAAAATAACGATTGTATGAAATTCATTAAAAACATGGACATATAATCTACATATTTAATGGATTATATTTAATATGTGAAAGAAATAATAAAGATCATTTAATATTTTCTATTGCGTATTATATATTATAATAAAAATGTAAATTAATTCTACATTGGATCTGTTATACAATTATAATATTAAGAAGGTAATAAGAAGATATAACGATTTCTGTGTAATAGATCAACTTTTGTGAATTAATAATACATAATAATATATCCTCATTATGACAACTAGAATATATAAGCAATTGTAGATACAATAGTAATGGTTTATAATTAGGTTCGATAAAGTTATCTATTTAAAAATAAAATATCTTTTATAAATGTATAATACATTTTTAAAGTAAAATTTATATATACAATATAAAAATAAATTGACATTAATTGTTTTCTTTGTACATAAAGTTATATAAAATAAATATAATTTTATGTATTAAAAAATGTAATCCATTTCACTTCAGATATAATTATTATAACCTATATCATTAAATTAATGATGTATAATATATATTATAATTTAAATATTAATTTTTAATAATTTCCTATTCAAATTTAATTTATAATAATAAAATTGAGTACATAAATAATATACTAATTTTAATACAATGATATGGTTATTATATTATATTATTATAATAATTATGAGGTGATCTATGTAGTCTGTTAAATGATTTTTTAAATGTTTTGATATTCACACAAAAATATATAATTTAAATATTATAACTAAAGTTATAACATTATTTATTACATCATATTGAAAATAATGTATTAATTAATTATTTGTTAAATGCTTAATTATTGAATAATGTATTAAATTTAATAATTATTTAAGGTTATTAGTAATATTATTTATTAATTTAAATATATGATATCGATATGATAAATTAATTATATTATCTAATATACAAACAATTTTAATTTATAAGTGTATATTCATTAATTATTTTCAAACATGTTAACGTAGAATTGAAACAAAAAAATAAATACAATTTAAATAAAATGAGTATTTATGAATAAGTACATCAATATATTAAGAAGTACCTGTCAAAAATAATATTCTTACGCCTAATAAAAATAATTCTGTATTAATATTTAAATATATCTTGTATTTAAATTGATATTAATGATTCATTTTACTCGAAAAATATTCTACCTAATTATAATAATTTAATATAATATATAATAAGTGTTAATAAATATATATAATTATTTCTTTTAAAGATGTTTTATTATTTTAACCTATTTTAATGGGCGTGTTATTAGAATGTAAATAAACAAATATTCAAAATATCAATATATCCATAAAATCTTAAAGTAATACTTTATTTGTCAAATATTTAATCGAGTGAGTATGTTCATTTATTTATATATGCAAATTATACATTTTGTTATATTAATTTAATATATAGAAATAATTAATATATTATATACTCTAATAATTAATTATATCATAATTTTATTATAATTTATAATATATATAATATAACTTATTATCTTACAATAATAAGAAAGATGATAATGAAATAAGATAATTAACTTACTTACTTTTACTTACTAAAAACAATTTTGAACTTATTCAGATATATGTATATATAATTATAAACAGTAGTAGGATGTATAATTATTACAGTGGTGTATTATATTCTTTTACACCTATATGCGATATCAGACACGATCATTTTGTATAAATGTTTATAATCTAACATCATTTATAATTTTCAAATTAACCTTAAATGAGAGACATTGCTTTGAACAATGTGCTATTGCTATTTAAAGCCAGGTTCATCTGAATTAAATACAATTGAGATCATTGGTTATTAATATTGATTTATATACTTTTTTGAATTCTCTATTTAAAAAAATTCATGTTATTATATAATACAATACATGACATTAAACAATAAAGTACAAATTTATGTAATTTAGTCACTAATTATTATAACAAAATGAAAGAATTGATAAAACTAACATATATTATAATAGTGATATAAATCTGGGTATTGTCAGCATATGATATATTATACTATAGTAATTATATTATCAAGATTTAAATCACAAATTTAAATCAGTTAACAAAATTTATTTATCACTATGATTTATGTAAGATATTAATAATTTATATAATATACAAATATTTTAAATGTAATAATGTTAGTTACAAATATTATTTTGAGTTCCTTCCAAGGAAACTTTAGGTAATTTTAGATTTTTAATGAAGTGAAAATATATATTAATATAAAAAATACATTAATTTTTATATACAATTTTTAGTAAGATTATATAAGAGTTGCTTATATCATCTGGTTTCTTGGATAAACAATACAGGTACTTTTATTATATCACTCTATATTCAATAAATACAATAAAGCTTGAATAAATTGTATTTAAGATAGATTATTATGATAACTCCTGGCTTGTATATTATCATTATATGATATTTTTAAAGACATATTTGAAGGCAATGAATATATTTATTATAACAATCTCTTAAAGTATACTATTAAAATAATGTATTTATCTTGCAATATTTAAAATTTATCAATATACAGTTGGAAATATATTCATATATTTTTATATAATAAATAATTAAATCAATCTCTAAAAAAATTAATAACAAAACTTTAAAAAATATTGTTTTTCTAGTAAACATAATAATTTGTTTTTGTGGTTATCTTTGCAAGCACATATTTAAATAGTAAGAAGATAATATATTTTATCTAATTTACGTAGATTGTTTATATTAATACACGGCTGTACTCGAATCACTCATAATTTTTGTTTCATAAAATTCACCTCAACTTTTAAACCAAAATAGTTGATTTTTTGTGACTAGATGATAGAATCATTGTTACTGGTTAAGAATTAAATTGAAATCTGATAAAGAATCATTATATAGAATATTCGTTATTTACTCAGTATAAATGGAACTAATTACAGTATTTTCAGTTGATTTTATCTGATGTGAATAGCTATTAAATTATAAATCTTCATTATTTTGCATTGACATGCTGAAGCCTTGCTTATCTATACCCATGCTAAATCACACCCGCGCGAAACCATTACTACACAAAATACACCCTAATCTAAACTACCTCTACGCTTACCGGCATTACACTAAACCAACTCTATTCTAAAACAAATTATGTTCTAAAATACTTCCGCGCTAATGGTTTCCTGCGCTGACGCAAGCCCACGCCAATCATTTGAACGCCAATCATTTGAACGCCAATCATTTGAACGCCAATCATTTGAACGCCAATCGCGTCGGTCCCAACGCTCGCCGACTGAACGCTATTCCGCACCCCAGGTCCGGCGGTGATGGAGTTTGCCCCGTTGAGTTTGCCGATGAGTCGTCGACTCGAGACTTTCGCCATCCTGCAATGGTTGATGACGGCGTTGTTCATGGCTCCGTTGGTCATCGCCATTTTCTGTATTCTGGCCTACAATTACGCTTCGCTAGCCCCGATAGGTTCGTGATTGCGTTTTTCCAGGGAATTAATATTTCAATTTCGAATATCCCACCCATCAGATAAATTGTAGGTTTCATTATTTTTAGTGTTTTATTTATGGCTATCGGACAAATCATTTATATGATATGATACATATCTTTCATTGTATTGTGTGTAATCCGAAAATAAAGAAATTTTTAATGTTGGTAATATAATTAAGGTAGTTTACACGAAAGTAGAGTACAAATAAGTTTTAATGAATTTTAGATCAATTAGAATATATATTTATTATTCTAAATCACTTATTTTAGAAGTTTATACTTCTCTGTATTCGTGTATATAAATATCCTATTAAATAAGTAATATAGAATATCATATATTACATTTTTATATTTTGTTATTAATTGATAAATATATCTCATAAATTTAATATTAAATATCTTTAATAAAATATACATTATATATATATGTAAATATTGTTGAAGTATTTATATATTATTAAATGGATTCAATCAAGGAAAATAAGACTATTTATAATATATAAAATAATTAGTTATCTATATAAATAGAATTAATAATGACAATATCACAATTCAGAATTCCATGTAGATTATCATATCACACATATCAGTAAGAATGTACACAAATACATATATTTAATTAATAGAGTAGCTCTCATTTTTAAGTAAAACATCATTTATATAATGATGTAATAAGTAATAATGATGATTACATTATGAAGAATTGGTTTATTTTATTATATGAGAACATTTTTATATAAAGAATTTTAAATGCAAATAATGATCAAATAAATATATTAATTTGTGATTTATTATAATAATATTATTTATTTGAAATTATATGAATAACTAATTTATATAATAATAAAATAATATTTTATAATATTATTTATTTGTTTATAAAAATATATTAAAAAATATATATGTAATCAAATTTTAATAAATGTATTATCAATAATTAATATGGAATAGATGTTTAAAATAAATATTTAACATTAGTATTTTCTATAGATTCAAACATTATTCAATCTTTTAGGCATTCATGTTTTACAAAATATAAATATATTCGTATAAAAAAATTATTTTACCAAAAATAGACACTTGATAATGGAATAATTGACAATATAGAAATGTAATACTGTAACAAATATCCATTAATTCTACATCAATATTATAATTGTGTCCAATTGAAACTAATTGTAAATTAGGGTACTTTTTCTGATTCTATATATCTAAAAATTAAATCTTGATTTCTCATAAATAAAAAGAAATAATATAAGATCTTATAATATTATATTAAATATCAAAGTTGGAAATGTTGTTATTTTAAACTTAATTCAGAAAAAGTACATTTTATTTTACCAATGCGCAATAAAATCTGTGTTATATAAATATTTATTTATTAAATATTTATTTATTAAGAAACATGAAACAGTATATAGATTATCTATAACCACAATAACGAAGGACTATGAAATATTCCATCTAATACTGACGACTCTATTGTATACAATGATATATCACCCTCTTCACTTTTTCAGCAATAAACTAATATTTATCATTAAACTAGAACACAGATTTGTTCCATATTTTGAACTCCGAATAGTTATAATTGTACTTTGAGTAATTAAAAATAACAATGTTCTTTTTGCCTTCTGTGAGTTAATATTATAATTAATCTTTGATAATCATAAAATACATTACATTGTATAGATCTTAACTATTAATCTACAGTGTTCGGACAATTATTTGATTTTTATTTTAGATATTTAACAGTTTTTATTAAATTAATAAGATATTAATAAAAATGTAATTTTGATTGTTTGCTAGTTATGATTATAATAAATATACGTGTCTTGCATACCATTTTATACATTTATATACTAACTACATCTCTCAGGACTTCTGTACTTTGCTTGGTACGTATACGACTACAAATCTCCAGAATCTGGCGGATACAATAATACATTTGTACGTAGATTTAAAGTAAGTCTTGATTTCTATTAGTTATACTATAAATTATACTTATATATATATATATATATATATATGATTGTATGATAATTTTCAAATACATTACATATTTATATAATTTAAGGAATTAAAATTTGTATTGATATTAATTAAGATATTAAAATATATGTTTTTATTATGTTTATATCTATACTATTTATTTTTAAATTGTTATGAAATATAAAATAGGAAGATTAATAATAAATTTTACAATTATTATGTTATGTAAATATTTCTATTTTATACAATATGTTAATTTTGTACCTAACATAATATATTATTTATATTGTATATTAACTATAACTATATATATATATATATATATATATATATTGCAGGTACACAAACAAACACACACATATATATATATAATTATTTTGTATATTATTATAAGTATGTTATTACATATTATAATATTTATAAAATATTTTATTACATACAATATTTTATTACAAAAATTTGGTAAAATCATAGTCATTGGTGAGAAAATATATTTACTATATATATTCATATATTTACTCATAGATATATGTTTTGATAGTCATCAGATTAACCAAATAATAATCCATGCAATTCTAGTAATTAGTAATTACATTGTAATAATAATTTCAAAACAATAATATAATATTTATAAATCATAATATTTACAATTATGTCATTTAAGAGTGTGATTGACATCAGGATATCCCTAAATAGGTATTTATTTTATTTCTTATTACTCATAATCTTTGAAATGCACTTTTTCCTATTAATATCTAAAATCTGCTAAATAATTGAACCGTCCGTATTTTGCATTTATAAAGTAATTTTTAATTAAATGTCAGCATTATATAAAATATATTAATATGTGAATGGAGTTTATAAATATAAGAACACCTGAAAACGCATACAAATTGCTCAGTAATACAATTTCGCAAGACATACATACAATATATTTGACGTCGTATGTTATTTATTGTATATTCAAATTTAATTCGACCAAACATATAATATGGTCATCTTATAACGATAATATGTGTTTAAAATGACAACTTTTTTAAAATTATTAAAATTTAATTTTATTAACATAAAAAATAAATCTATTGATTATCCATTAACTTAAAAACTATGTAAATAATTTTGATCTCTTCAAAAAATCAAATGTTCAAATAATAATGTCATAAAGATGAATATAAAATATCTAACATATAAAAATTATAAGATCAAATAAAATAAGTCGAATGCGATAAAAGATGTGTTAAAAGAAATAAAAAATGAAAACAATAAAATTCATAGAAAATGTTAAAAAAAAACTAGAAGCTAGAAGCTACCGAAATACATGCAATCGATTCTTTGATCAGTCATCTTGAACTTCTTTCAGGCCTTCTATGATAAATTGATGATATGTTTAATATATCGTTCTCTTCCCGCCAAGTACCCAGACATACAACCACACATGGAATTACAAGACCTAGGTCTAACCACTTGGCAATCTTACAGCATCAGTTAAGTAACCCACTGAATCAAAAGCCTTTGCGATTTCAATAACGTAATGTTTATGTTAGATCCTATTACTTCACCCAGTTTAAGTCCACGAGCAGATATCGCATTTAGATTATGTTCGATGTTGTGGACACTAAGTCGAGTATAAAGAATTGCCGGCATATGGATCAATTCTTTTTGAGAACCGACATCGGACGTCGATGTTATACAAAATATTGTCTATGGCTGGTAACACTGGCTGGTAACACTGGCTGGTAACACTGGCTGGTAACACTGGCTGGTAACACTGGCTGGTAACACTGGCTGGTAACACTGGCTGGTAACACTGGCTGGTAACACTGGCTGGTAACACTGGCTGGTAACACTGGCTGGTAACACCGGCTGGTAACACCGGCTGGTAACACCGGCTGGTAACACTGGCTGGTAACACTGGCTGGTAACACTGGCTGGTAACACTGGCTGGTAACACTGGCTGGTAACACCGGCTGGTAACACCGGCTGGTAACACCGGCTGGTAACACTGGCTGGTAACACTGGCTGGTAACACTGGCTGGTAACACTGGCTGGTAACACTGGCTGGTAACACTGGCTGGTAACACTGGCTGGTAACACTGGCTGGTAACACTGGCTGGTAACACTGGCTGGTAACACTGGCTGGTAACACTGGCTGGTAACACTGGCTGGTAACACCGGCTGGTAACACTGGCTGGTAACACCGGCTGGTAACACCGGCTGGTAACACTGGCTGGTAACACTGGCTGGTAACACTGGCTGGTAACACTGGCTGGTAACACTGGCTGGTAACACTGGCTGGTAACACTGGCTGGTAACACTGGCTGGTAACACTGGCTGGTAACACTGGCTGGTAACACTGGCTGGTAACACTGGCTGGTAACACTGGCTGGTAACACTGGCTGGTAACACTGGCTGGTAACACTGGCTGGTAACACTGGCTGGTAACACTGGCTGGTAACACTGGCTGGTAACACTGGCGGGTAACACTGGCTGGTAACACTGGCTGGTAACACTGGCTGGTAACACTGGCTGGTAACACTGGCTGGCTGGTAGGTAGAAACTCTACCAGGTAGAAACTCTACCAGGTAGAAACTCTACCAGGTAGAAACTCTACCAGGTAGAAACTCTACCAGTTGGAAACTCTACCAGGTAGAAACTCTACCAGTTGGAAACTCTACCAGGTAGAAACTCTACCAGGTAGAAACTCTACCAGGTAGAAACTCTACCAGGTAGAAACTCTACCAGGTAGAAACTCTACCAGGTAGAAACTCTACCAGGTAGAAACTCTACCAGGTAGAAACTCTACCAGGTAGAAACTCTACCAGGTAGATACTCTGAGCTATTAATATCATGGGTGAATCTTTCAGCAGGAGCTATACTCTTAGCCTGTAGCTGTTATTTAATTTGTGTGGTTGTACTTTATGCTGAGATCAAAAGTTGTGTAGTTTTAGTAACGGTCCAGATAACTCTTCCTTGGGTAATCTAGGTCATCTATTTGAGTGTAAAAATGGAATAGCAGAGGCTTATGAGATATTGTACTTATTACTTACATTTTCTAGAGGAAATTGAATATAGTTGGAATTAGAGCTATATAGTTGGAATTAGAGCTATATAGTTAGAATTAGAGCTATATAGTTAGAATTAGAGCTATATAGTTAAAATTAGAGCTATATAGTTATTGCTATTATAGCTATTACCTTTTTAGGCTTAATAACTGAATACATTTTATATATGCTAGATAATAAACTGATTGGTCTTTACGTGGTATAACTTTTGCCCATATATTATGTGTCAGGATAACCAGTTCCTTTCATGAGGCTGGATTTCCTAACCTATTTACGGTTTTGAAGATTAGCTCTAAGAGGTTGGCAAATTTGTAGATTTATTCCAATTGGTGTTGAATGCATCGTTGGTCGAGATATTCGAGTGCAATTTATTTGCATGATTCTGCATATCAATATGTGAGCAATTTGAGTATTTTGGAATTATTTGTTCCTTACAGATTTTCTCGAGAATCTTCTGAAGGTTATTTACGAGTTAGATAAATCTTTATTTTCGTGTCTCTTGTACTATCTAGTTCGTTGGTGTTTCCTTTATTGGTTGCGAGATTTTCCTTTCAGGTGAGACTTCGTAGATTCCTGTTCATTCATTTGTGAAAGTTTCAAATTAAATAATCTTACACCTTCATTAAGATTATTGTTACCAATATCAATACTTAGATCTACGGAGTATAATAAGCTACAATCATTGTATTTAGTCAATATTGTAGAATACATTATAATAAAAGTTATTTACATAAAAAATGTATTTATAAATTCTATTCCAATAAAAAAAGATATTAACTCTAAAATTTCTTGTTAAACTACATTGATAAAATATCAATAATAATTATAACTGCACAATAATCTGCAGAATGAGAGAGATATATATCTATATATGCGAAATGTCCTTATGACAATATAACAAAAGAGTACTAACAATAGTTATATATAGCTCTATTGAATATTTATATATGTTAATCTATTCTTTATAATGGATACAAATAATTAATATCTAAGTTGAGTAAGACACGTGCACACACACACACACACACACATACACACACACACACACACACACGCATACATACACGCACATACACACATATACACACATATATATTTATATTTATATTTATATATATATTACAAACAACAAATTATTAAAATATTATTCAATACAATTTCCTAATCATTGTTAATTTATTGATTTAAACACGTAACTAGATATTACGCCAACTACGAGAGCATACTCACAACACCTTGTACTCCATGCCTTAGATTTGGTCCCACTACCGCAACTACTTCCCGATAACTCTTCTGAAGACCCATGATCTCGACAGTCGACATAGCTACATCATCGGTTACCACCCGCATGGCATTCTGGGTTCGTCTTTCGCATAACCACGGCAGGTGTTTCACCTATGGTGAACAATGCGATATTTTAAATAATCGTTATTTAACAATTACTAATAATATCATATGACAATGTTAATTAATATTTATTTATATAAAATACATCAATTTAAAATTCTCTATCCATTTTTTAGTGGAAACATATCGTGGAACAAATTTACATTGTACATTGTACATTGTACATTGTACATAGTACATTGTACATTGTACATTGTACTATATGTATTATTATCATTAACATGTTAAAGATGAAAATAACCTATACTTGCACATGTCCTACTATACTTTATTGAAATATGCATAATAGAATGTTTTCTCTCTTTATATATAGAGTTTGCATCTGTTCAATTTATATCATGATTTCGTTTTCAACGAATGTGATACTAATTACCAGGTACAGATCTTCTTACCGAATATTATAATGGTATTTACATCTTCCCTAACCAGGGTTTGGTGCCTGGTCCAGTTTCGGAACCGACGCTTCGGATTTCGCGGCGCTGTTCCCAAACTTGACGCCTCGACTGATTACTCTGCAATTCTTTTTCAAGGTACCAGTTGTTCGCGAGTACCTCATGTGTTGCGGTTAGTATTGTAATTATTAAATATTAATTAGATACAATTAGATTTTAGAATAACTTAACAAGTTAAATATCTGTAAAAAAAATTGTATGTTTTATAAATGTTTTCAAAATAATCAAAAATATTTAATTGAATTTCATTCCAGATGTCAATTTTTTGAAATTGTGTTAAAATTAATTTTGTTCATTAAAAAATATTTTTTAAATTGTATTATAATTTCGTTGTAGACTTATATAATAATATATATTTGTATAATATAAACAATAAAATAAAATAATTATCACTTTTACCTATGATTTAGATGATTTCTCAATCCACAGGATTGATTAATATCAATTATTAATATTATACTATTAAATATACAATTTTTTTACTAACCTGAATAATATTTTGGATTCTATATCGATTCGAAAATATTGGAAAATTGAATTCTCCTAAACTATTTTTTTATAACTGCATATTTAATTAAGTGCTTCTATAATAAAATTGTTGTAATTGCTAGTAGAAGTTTATAAGACAATATTTATAACTTATACATTGTTATAATTTTTGTTTGAAAGTTGCTTTTAGATATTAATTTGTATGTATTTGTGAACTGTAACAAATGTATGTTACAATCTTTTGAATGCATATTTTGTAAGAGTCTAGTTTTGTTCCAATTTCATCCCAGTGATATCATCTTGAAACTGGTTTATATTTGATCTATTGACATAGAATAACATTATTTTATATTAATGAATTATATCTAAGATACACATCTAAGATACATATACATTTTAACTAACAAAATTCTATTAGTATTATTGTAAATAATAAATACATAATTCTATAAGCATTAGTTTTATATCATTTTGTTATTATTTTAAACCATTAAATATATTCAATTTACTTGATTTTCAATAGACATGCATTTTTATTGATTGAGTTTTATAATATTATTATATCAATAAACTAAATTAAATATATATCAATTGTATTATAAATAATAAATCATTATTAATTGCATTTGTTAAAATATTTTAAATAATAATATTTTTACTTTTGAGTACTTATTTTTAATACAAATATTTTTGTTTTTTCTTTAATACATTTTACATAAATATTTTTAAACCCGTAATATACAAAATATTATTCTGCATTTTTCTGACTATTGTATGTACAAAGTCTATTGTTTGTTAATATTGTTCATTACCGATGAGATTAATGAAGTGAAAACTTTCATCTGTATATAAAAAATACATTTAGAATATTCCGTTTATAATTACAATGATTTATTAAGATACATACATTTATCCGCATTGTTTAAATATAATTTTATAACAAATTTAGCTCATAATCTGTAAATTCAGAACTAGATTTATATATTATTTGAAAACGTATTATTTTGCGTATTCAATAATATTATTTATCCAAAAAAGAAAGATATTTTTGAAACAAATATTTTTTGAAAAAAATATTATATTTAAAATATATTTTTTATAAATTATTAGTTTCTAATTAGATAAATAAATAAATGATAATTATCTTTATAGACTTTATTCATATTTTAATATTATAAACACAACAATAAAATGTGCGACTTTTTTCACTATGTTCATTTAAACATATTGATACATGGTTTTTTAAATAACTGAATTAACTTATAAAAAAATATCTATTTTATTGTTGAACACTATTTATAAGGACATTTGGATAATTAAATAGAAATTTAAATATAATTAAAACTATAAATTAAAAATTCATTGTAAATACTTAACGTAAAATCTTCGTTTATTTTACTTATGATATCACTGATAGAATCTTACAAATCAGAATAAATTATTAAATTAAAAAGCATATTAGATAACTTTGATTTTACAGCTATCTAAAAAAGTAGGTTATAAAATCATATTTCTATCAGTGATATTTATAAATAACATTTCCATATCTATGATTTCTATATAAGTCTCCCTTTACCCGCATATAGTTTTGCTTTTTAAAGACTGCTATATTATTATTTGTATAATAGGTAGACTATTTGTTAAAATTGAATATATTTTAAAATATATTTAAACCAAACTAGATTTTTTTACATTATGTTTTACATTTTAAAATAATATTTCAAATAATCGAATACAAATTTCAATGTCTGTCTATGTTTAGGTATTCTGCCATGCACCCATCAAAGTATCAGTGCAATCATCAGAGAAAAGGGAAAAGCTGCTATTATAGTTTTAGGTTTTTATATATGTTTCCATTATTTTATTAATTATTATTAAAAATTCTATTATAATTTATTAAGTATTTATATTTTCATATGTAATTAATCATTCGATAATATATCATTAAATTATTTTAGATTTATTATATTTATAATGCGATAAATCTAAATTAGTTTAAACTAGTATTGAAGATATTTTTTAAATTTAATTCTTTAGGAGGCGCTAGTGAGGCTTTAGTATCGAGGAACAATGAAGATAATTTAATATTAAAAGAAAGAAAAGGATTTATTAAACTTGCTTTGAAAAATGGGTTAAAACTGTATTTTAAATACGAAATAAACATTAATTTTAATTAAATACATATATACTCGTATTTATTAATATTTTACAATGTATTTTATTAGATATTAATGTATATAAAATAATAAATCTTTTAATTTATATATATTTTAAATATCTATTATTAAAGATCATTACAATATATTATATTTATAATTATATCAAATATTATCAGTGCTCATCTCGTTCCCGTATTTTCATTTGGGGAGAATGACCTATATACGTGCATTGACATTAAAAATAAGTGGATACTTAAGATGCAAATCAAATTCAAAAATTTCACATGTTAGTTTTATAGTCTGATATATTATTCGAGATACAAAATATATAATCAACTGATTTCGTAAGAAAATCAAAATTAATTGTATTCGTTGTCATAACGATTTAAGCTTATTTGATAATGTATTTTTTATTTTACTTATGTTTATATTATATGATATATATTGTGGATATATGTGATATAGTGATGTATATAGTGGTGTATATAGTGGATATATGTGATATAGTGGTGTATATAGTGGTGTATATAGTGGTGTATATAGTGGATATATGTGATATAGTGGTGTATATAGTGGATATATGTGATATATTGTGGACATTTCAAAACTTTGCTTATCCCATTTCACGAGTAACAATACAAATTTTACATATTACAAAATAATTATAATATGATTGATGTATTATCAGTAATACAAATATATAATTAAATATAGAAAACTATTTCAATTATTTTATTATAAATGTATAGTATTTATTTAATTTATAAAAAAAAAGAATGATATTTTAGTAAAGGAAATTGATTTCTCTTCATAAATACTTCATATTTTGTAGCTATGATAAATATTAGTAACCCAAATATATAAACCATTTCTATAGAATGAACTAGAAAATAAGTGTATTACATGCATTGAAATTATCGAAATTACTAATTATTTAATAACAAACAAAATATTTGATTGCAAATAACTATTATTAAAATTATAACTTTTTATTTTTATTATAACTTGTTATCTTATAAATGAAACTAATAATGAACTTGGCATTTTTAAATAAATGAATAAAATAACAAATCCCAAATATTGTTTATCAAGCAATATCAATTTCGTCTTTATTCTTTTAACCTTTAATCTATCGCATGTATTTTTCTAATATATCGTGTTCTATTATGATATTTATAAATAATAATTAAATATTAACAGTTTCTATAGATCACAAAATAAAATATTTGGAAGTAAAGAGGAGAATATTAATTATATATTTATATATATATATATTTATATATATATATATATATATATTATATATATATATATAAAAATATATTAATCGAAAACATAGATATATCAATATTACATAAATTTAACAACATTAATTATTAATTATTTATTTATAAATAATTAATGTTGTTATTTGAATATCATCAGATGCTAAGAAAACATATTTTATATATAATATAATTTTAAAATAATTTATATTAAATATTATTTTAACAAGATAATAATTTATACCAAATAAATAATAATATCATCCTATAAATAATAAATTATTTAAACAATTTTGTTTTCCTAGTATATTTTACTTTTTTTAAGGTATAACTTTATTGATATGCAAATAAAACCATAACCTAAGTTATAATGTATCTATAAATACTGAAATGAGTTTAATATATAATTACCTTAAATTTCTATTATAGAAATGTTGAATTCCGATAATATAGCATAACTAATTACTTTATATCTTAATTTTAACATACAAATTTTAATATATAATTTAAAAGTTTATTATAACATTTATAAATGTTATAAGATAGCCATTATTAATAATTAAATAAAACAAAAAAGTAGCCAACACATTAACCATTATTCTATCTAATAAATATACTAATCATTTTTAAGAAATAACTAATACTTTCTAAAAGTAAATAATCATTTTGTGATTATTTCAAAACAATTCTCATTTTATTTCCATTTAAATAATTAACTAAACTTAATATTTAAATAGTTTCAAATGAATAATACAATAAAGACTTATATTAATTACCTATAAGTGTAGCCTCCTATATTTGGTTTAAACATACTTAAGAAACCAAATGAATAGTAATTAATATATTTATAATTTATGTAATTTGTTTAAAATATATTTATATTTTTAATGTTTTTATTTAATAAAAATGTATATGGTTACATTAATATGTATGAATATAATATATGAATATAGATTACATTTAATAATAAACCAAGATATACTATATTTGTGTAATTTATTAAATTATAATGATTTAATAATATTAAATGATTTTATATATAATCTATATTTGTAAATAATTGTATTATATTTTACTAACTAATATTAATTATGTTTATATTTGTATAGAAGTTTATTACATATTAATTTATCTTAAAAATAAAATAAATATCATATTTTGGAATAAATTTTAAAAGTTAATAAAAAATAATTTAAATAAAATTTATAATATTCATAACTTAATATGTTCGACTAAATGTTTATAGAGATTATATAAATTTCTTTTATTTTTAGCTTTTTCAACTCCATTATTTTATGGAAGAGGAATTTTCCAATATTCATTTGGTTTAATTCCATATAGAAAACCAATTCACGTTATTGGTTAGCTTTCATAATTGATTTAAATTTAATTGATATTAAATTATTTAAAAATATTGACATATTTTCAATATTTCAAAACTATTCATTTATTTTCTATAAGAATTATAATTTAATAACAATATATTATAATATAATAACAATATATTATAATATAAAGGTAATTTATTTATTTTTTAAAATTCAGTTGGTAAAGCTATTCCTGTGGTTAAGATTGAACTACCTAGTGTTCAGCAAATTGATGATTTACATGAGGTCTATGTGAAATCTCTATGCGAATTGTATGAAGAACATAAATCAAAATATGGTATTGATCAAAATCAGCATATAAATATTCTTTGAATATGACTAATGAATTGTTTAAACGTTAATTAGAAGTTGAACTTTTTTTTCTTAATTATATCTAAAGATATTGGTAATACAATATTTATTCTATCTCCTACAGTTATTTACATATCATTCCTTTATGAAACCACTAACGGTATTAAACAGGTTATTTACATTACACTACATTCATATCAAAACTTATATCTTTCCAATATTGTTATCAATTCATCATTTTAATATTGTTATTGTTTTTAATAATAAAGTTACTTTTCTAGTTGCTAGTAACTGAATTTAGTTCTTTTTATTCATTACGCATCCATTATTTATTTAGTGCCCTCGTTTGATTTAGAGAATAGATTTCAATGACAATTTAAATAGATGCTCTAGAAATAGTTAAGAATTTATTCTAGTGGTAACAAATATATATGGTTTATTTAAAATAAATACATGTATGCATCACTATTAGCTATATATTTCATTTATACATAAATATACCTATTTCTTGAGTGTCCAATAACTAATGATGAGTATTTTATAAAATATTTATTTGGGTGATATTCAATAAGTTACACAATAATGATTGCGTAGGTTATGTGTTGTATTGCCATATAGCATATAGCTGGCGTCAAAATAAAGATGAAGAATGCTGTACAATGTACACTGTACATTGTACATTGTACAGCATACACGCACGCCAAGCCAACATGAATAACTATCAACTACAGAAATATATACGGTACACATATATATATATATATAGATATACTTTGCTGAAACTAATAACAAACGTTGGATATATAATATGATACTATATACAAGTAAAAAATACGCCTATCGTGATATAAAATATATACTCTCACCGGCTGCAATGAGATATATATAGACGCTGAAATAATTGTATGTACAAAATAAATACTTATCACAATTCTTATGAACAATAAAAAATAAGTGGAGTGTAACTCCGCGGTTGTGTGTTGTGGTTTTGCGAAAGGTAAGTAATGGTGGATAGTTGGTGACGGAACTCAATTGAGATAAATAAGTTCTTAGGAGGGATACCGAACTATACTGACCATAGAATATGTAAATACAGAAAGATGAGGGCGCGAATGGGATATTTATTGCGATTTGTGTGATTGAACATGAATCTCGGTTGCGGAATTGCGTCATTCGAAGCGAATTAATCGCTTTCCGAATGCTCTGAAGCAAGCCCGTCGATATGACAATATTAAAAAATGTACCCTGTCAGGAGAGAGAAAACAGTTTGCTTAATAATTTCTAGAGTTCGGGAGAGTGTTATTCGTCGGCAATATAAACCATCGCCGCTGCCGTCGAAGCCCTACTCTAATGGGGCTAGCGCTGGCGGTGGGGACAGCGAACTGTCGATTGTTTCGTAGCGCGAAAGTCGAGCCAACGCCTTGTCCAGTTGTTCGCGGAGCGTGTTGTTTTCCTGTTCGAGGAACGAAGCTCGCAGCACAATCTGATTCTCTTTACTTCGACGAGCATCTCGCGATCTCTTCGCCGCGATGTTGTTCTTCCTTCGCCGTGTCCAGTATCGATTATCCTTCCTCTCCTCGGGAACAAACACCTACAATTGGTAACATTATGTCAATTTAATTGTGTTAATTATAATTTAACCATTGTTTATTAGATTTATTTATTTAAATATCTTTAACAAATTTGATTCATGATTATAATTAATTTTGAAAAACAATAATATTTATTGATTGATTGATTGATTATTTGTATAATTTATAAAAAACTAATGAGTCAATAATGGAATTTTATAGTAATCTATATATATTATTGATAATAATACCTTTGTTGCTTTCTTGACCATGGGTTGAGGCTTAAGCTCGGAGCAAGCAAATGTTCGTGTTTTTGGATTAAAGTCTTTTTTGCCTAATGAAATAATTATAACATTGTTTAGTTTGAAATTAGTTTTAATTGCATTCTACTTGCATATTTTTTTACTATCAAAGAAAGCTTAATATATTTATATATATAAACAGTTTCTTAAATTTTGTTCTCAGATATTTATAATATAGTGATATAGTATTTCAATAAATGATTGATGTCTTTCTCTTGAAATAAACTTGTTTTAATAGACTACGTTGCTACGTCATATATATATTAAATCCATTATAAATCTCATATGATTGATAGACCTACCCTTGATTCAAATGAAAATTTTAATAAAATTCATTTTTCAATACATATACATATATTGTATATGTATATATATATAAATGTTAAATGTGTGTGCTTAAGTCTTATTTTAAATAGATATATCAAGTTATAATAGAGTTTTTTTTATTCGAATCAAAGGCTAGACTATAAATTGAGTGATATATTATAGTATATAATATATTATCATTGCTCTGCATATGTATATAGAATACTAAGATCTTATACCTATTTCACTAGACAAATATATCATTATATTTAGTTAGTTTATTTATAAATATATAATCTAAGCTTTAAATCTGAGAGTACTTATGTGCGGAGATGTATTACTATAATGGTTGGTTAAGTTGAGATATCCACATTAAAAAACATGCAGAGCTGTCAGCAATGATCTGTGTATAAATAACTAAAGTCTAAAATTTCCCATTTATTAACTACATTCCATTGATGGGCTGTTAGAATACGCAAGTTTATGATACCAATATTCTCAGCAAGTGATGAAGTAAAATATAGAAAATGACACTTTTAGAATTGTTCTAGATATAGAATAAATTAATCTTACAACTATATACATTCTAAATATAAAGTTGATATCGATATACATATATATATATATATATATATACACATATATATTGTGTATACTTTACATATAACAACAACAATCATTTCCTAATGAAATACGAACCTAGAACGCCATAAAAATCTTGCAAATCCGGGTCTTCGTCGAGTATTTCAGTCTTAACTTTACTAAGAGAGATTTGGTCGGCGCTGTCTGAATTGCAGTCCCCATTTCCGGTGCCGTTGTGCATAGAACCTTTACGTCTCTGATCTTCGCAGCCCGATGGCGAGGAACCTTGTAAACGTTCATCTGAAAGTAGAGGAATAGGATAAAATAATATAATTTATTAATCATTTAAAAATTCTACTAACTTAACGATTGTATAGGAATATTTGAAGTTATAATTGACATTAATTCTAAATCACTCTAATATTATACGAATAGTATTATTATTATTAATAATTATGCATTGATATATACACCTATAGACATTTGCGATATATGATACAGCCACTCTATTATATGTATATATATATATACCTGTTAAAATGATATGTCAGTAACTAGCATTAAAAATAAATCACATAATCTTATTACCGCATTACTATGTATCTATTCTAGAAGAGCACAAATGTTGACCGTAATCGATAAGCATTAGCACATGTTGGGTTTGGTGGTAGCGGTGGAGCTACTGTGGGGTGGAGCTACCGTTATTAGACGTAGGGCCCACGTCCTAAGGTCCACGTCGTAGCACCGTTAGCAAGTACGCTGTCTATCATCGGTACGGCGGCTAACATCCAACCTACGCGCACACACGCGCACACACACGCACACACATACGCACGCAGACACACACACACACGTATATATATATAAATTAATTATAGATGTTAAGCCGTTGTTGTCTCGTTCGTCTAGATTAATAGGTAGGAAAGATTTAACGCAGTGGTCACTAGTGATATCGCTAGCGTAGGGTAAATACCCTAGGCCGAGCTGGTCTAGAACAGCGCTTCCGGTGAATGTATCTGTAACACGTATCTGCAAGCGAGAGCGTGAATAATGTCTCGAAAAAATAGTCGAGGTATTTTATTATTGTCTAGTTATTATTGGCCGAGTTAAGACCGAAATAGAAGTGGATTCATGATAAATGTTGTATTATCTAGGCCTCCGTATAAAACCTTATCACGTGAAAACGAGGTTTGATTTAACGTCAAATGCACACGGGTCAGCTGCGAGAGATATCGACATAATGTAAACAGTTATATAATATAGACTAGCATACACATTTATATTATATATATAATAACGGTAGAATACGTATGCAACTTATATATATATATATATGTGTATGTGAGAGTGTGTGTATATATATCTTATATATTTGCATCCCTGAACATGATGACCATATATCTTATATATTTGCATCCCTGAACATGATGACCCGTACCACGTGTCCAGTGCCTTAGTATATAACGATCTGTAATGAAAAATCGATAAACACCGCTGACCGACGCTGGCCGGACTCGGCGAGCTACGGTGGGTCCTGACCGCTACCAGGTAACTATACCTTTACGTAATCTCTGCATAATGCATACGAGCCGGTGCGAGTATTGGCGAACCCCTAGCGAGTGGCTTTGTTATAACTACTACTTCACTTCGCGGTGAAGGTGGGGCCTACCGTATAGCCTCGAAATGCGATACAAAGGTAACTCATGGGCTATGATAACGCTAAATTGATTGTATATCACTAGTCTGTGCAAATATAAAATGCGATGTATAGATGATACATGTGGCTATTATCGCTGGCTATTATATATTCTCTATAATCTCTATAGAGATTTCTGACTGGTATAATGTTCGCCATTTTTATATAAGAAATGCTAGTATGTAATCTGATTTAATAAATATATAAATACAATATAATAATTAGTTAATATACTGGTTATATACTATATTACTATATAACACAACTATACTATATTAAGGAACGGAATAAAGCACAACTATACTATATTAAGGAACGGAATAAAGTACAACTATATTATATTAAGGAACGGAATATACTCTTTTAAAGACTAAACTCACAATATATGTCATAATTTATTATTTAGAAATGTAGTATCAATATTGCATATATAGAGATGCGATTTTACGAATTCATACGCGGTGTACGTCGCACACACACGCATACACACATTCACACACACACACACACACACTCACACACACCTATATATATAAATATACTCATAGTTCGACATAACTATTTCTGGACTCTCGGTGTAAAATCCTAGACTCCGTACAATCGATATTGCTCCAGTTAGCCAAGCAACGTCTATAGACGATCTAGTGAGTTGCATATGTTTAGACTGCATCTTTGGCCTATACCGCACTAATATATTAGATATATATATATATATATATATATATATATATATATATATATATATATATATACTCGCGCGTATGTGTGAGTGGGAGGAGGAGTTACAACAGAGATTGGCATGAGAATGTGGAATTGGGTGTGTATTTATATATATAGTGTTCTCGCTTTCTATCTTACTCTCATTCACTTACACTTACACTTACACACACTCTCTCTCTCTCTCTCTCTCTCTCTCTCTCTCTCTCTCTCTCTCTCTCTCTCTCTCTCTCTCTCTCTCTCTCTCTCTCTCTCTCTCTCTCTCTCTCTCTCTCTCTCTCTCTCTCTCTCTCTCTCTCTCTCTCTCTCTCTCTCTCTCTCTCTCTCTCTCTCTCTCTCTCTCTCTCTCTCTCTCTCTCTCTCTCTCTCTCTCTCTCTCTCTCTCTCTCTCTCTCTCTCTCTCTCTCTCTCTCTCTCTCTCTCTCTCTCTCTCTCTCTCTCTCTCTCTCTCTCTCTCTCTCTCTCTCTCTCTCTCTCTCTCTCTCTCTCTCTCTCTCTTTCGGCCTATCTCGTAGTTTCTACAAAGTATACTGCTGAAGTTGATTGGGTCAATCCGACCTCGTACGCCACACTACATGTACGTCTGTATAAGCACACAGGAATTACTCCGATTCACTCTCTCACGATCCTACGCCAAGCCATGGCTTCCCCTACGTCGGTGTGTCGGGGTTAAGCCACTACGTTGATAAGCCAGTAGTGATGCATCGTTTCCTATAGCAGATAGTACGAATATGCGAGTGTATGATATATATATATATATATATATATATATGCCGATCCTCTAGAAATGGGCATATTATGTAGCAGCCAACCCATCGCTGTTAAGCCACCGTTGTACCGCAGACAAATAGTTGGTAAGTGAGCGAGTGAGTTAATCGGACCAGAGTACAGTCGCTGATTAGATTAAAGCGCCTGGATTGTTTATAAATTCATGCTGGGCGTGGGTGTTTATTTTTTTCGCGACTAGCTCAGTCCGATCTCAAATAAATTATTGAATGCAAGACAATGCATGGCAATCGGCACGGCATTTTAACAACCTGTAATTTTAATCCACCTCACTTTCTAAATAGAATCTTACTTCGAATGAATACGGGGTAGTAGTAAAATGATTCGGAATGTATTTCTAAAAATAAGTATGACAACAAAGATTAATAATTATAATGATATAAATGATAGTCTTATTAGAATATATTATTATAACTATACTATATAGCCTACTAATAACATACGTCTAAACTAGAATAGAGTAATTACTTATTAATATTTCTATCTTCGCCATACATAATATGGATATATGAAATTAGTATTTCTCAGAAATTGTGTATATTTTACACTGTTCGAATTGAAACTATGCGAATAGAGGCGATAATAAGATAGTTGTCACAGGTAAATAGCGACTTTGTAAAGTATTCAGAAAAAATCAGGCAAACAATAATATATGTGTTATATGATATGCATAAGGAGCATTACGAACTAGAACACCCACTAATAATAATATAACGCTATAGAGAAACATTTCTAAAAAAAGTATATGTTTCCAGTAATGGGTAGGATCATTGTTATTTGATTACAATAGATGTAATCACTATTTAGTAAAGAATATGGGCGTAATTAAGAATCTATTATATCGACTAAGAATTGTTATTATATTTAAACTGTAAAAAATGGAATAAAACTTTGTAAATGAATCAACGTTGAAATAGCAATTTTTGAAATTCGCCGATTTCTCCTCATCAAAAAGTTGAAAAAAAACTAAACTAAAGAATTCTTATATTTAGTCAGTGGTTTTTAAAAGTCCTAAAATATTATCCTTTAAGGGAGCATCGATATATATTTGCATGGCATACTTTCTATATAATAGCCAATGGTGGTACTAACGTGTTGGTTGGGAAGAACACGAACTAGCGCTATCTTCCTCCAACGAACTGCTCGAAGGAGCCGGAGATTTCAACGAGGTCAACTGACCACCGTAGCCGGGCAGACGATGCTGGGAGTCCGGAGACGCCGCGACCCTACCGCCCATCCCGCTGACCGTCGTATACTGACCGGTAGGAGATATGGGCGTGGTCGGAGGCGATAGTAGCCCGTTTCCGGCGACTACGATAGGAGACCGGGCTACGCGTTTACTGTTGGGGTTGTGAGGTAGGTGCGGCTGGAGTGGGGCGCGGTTCGGATTTCCCAGCGGAGTGTTCGGCGAGTGGTGGTGTGCGGTAAAAGCATCCAGAGCCAGTAACGCCGTACCGTTCTCCGACGGCAGTTGGGTATAAGGCTGGTAGCCTACGCTGTTGTAGGGGTAAGAGCTGTCCGTGGGCGTATTCGGTGTCGACGGAGTGGGGGTGGGGTGTTGATATCTTTGGTAGGGGTGTTGGCGTCCTTGGTATACAGCGGACTGGTGCCCGAGCGGTAGTTGGGGAATAGGATGTTGAATCTGGTGAGGTTGGTGTTGTTGTTGGTGTTGTTGTTGGTGAATATGTTGTTGTTGGTGTTGTTGTTGCTGTTGTTGTTGGTGCTGTTGTTGTTGTTGTTGCTGCTGCTGTAGCCATGGCGACAACTGGTAGTCGCCGGGTTCTTGTCCCTGAATACCGTTCTCCCTAAGAAACTCGTCGAGTTCCATGTACTCTAACTTCGAATTTGGCGCTTCCATCTGTCCGTAGCTGGCGTAATGGTTGGCTGCGTATTCCGAAGGCTTCATACCTGTGTAAGATATATTCATATGATATGTGCGTGGACCTATGGAACTGGTAATGGGGTATATGTAGTGGGGTATATGTAGTGGGGTATATGTAGTGGGGTATATGTAGTGGGGTATATGTAGTGGGGTATATGTAGTGGGGTATATGTAGTGGGGTATATGTAGTGGGGTATATGTAGTGGGGTATGTGTAGTGGGGTATATGTAGTGGGGTATATGTAGTGGGGTATATGTAGTGGGGTATATGTAGTGGGGTATATGTAGTGGGGTATATGTAGTGGGGTATCTGTAGTGGGGTATATGTAGTGGGGTATCTGTAGTGGGGTATATGTAGTGGGGTATATGTAGTGGGGTATCTGTAGTGGGGTATCTGTAGTGGGGTATATGTAGTGGGGTATATGTAGTGGGGTATATGTAGTGGGGTATATGTAGTGGGGTATATGTAGTGGGGTATCTGTAGTGGGGTATATGTAGTGGGGTATATGTAGTGGGGTATATGTAGTGGGGTATCTGTAGTGGGGTATCTGTAGTGGGGTATATGTAGTGGGGTATATGTAGTGGGGTATATGTAGTGGGGTATATGTAGTGGGGTATATGTAGTGGGGTATATGTAGTGGGGTATATGTAGTGGGGTATATGTAGTGGGGTATATGTAGTGGGGTATATGTAGTGGGGTATCTGTAGTGGGGTATATGTAGTGGGGTATATGTAGTGGGGTATATGCAGTGGGGTATATGTAGTGGGGTATATGTAGTGGGGTATGTGTAGTGGGGTATATGTAGTGGGGTATATGTAGTGGAGTATATGTAGTGGGGTATATGTAGTGGGGTATATGTAGTGGGGTATATGCAGTGGGGTATATGTAGTGGGGTATATGTAGTGGGGTATATGTAGTGGGGTATATGTAGTGGGGTATATGTAGTGGGGTATATGCAGTGGGGTATATGTAGTGGGGTATATGTAGTGGGGTATGTGTAGTGGGGTATATGTAGTGGGGTATATGTAGTGGGGTATGTGTAGTGGGGTATATGTAGTGGGGTATGTGTAGTGGGGTATGTGTAGTGGGGTATATGTAGTGGGGTATATGTAGTGGGGTATATGTAGCTGTATCTGTAGTGGGGTATATGTAATGGGGTATCTGTAGTGGGGTATATGTAGTGGGGTATGTGTAGCTGTATCTGTAGCTGTATCTGCCTGTCGTGGTATTGTCTCACTGGGCAGTGGGCAGTGAAGTGTTCAGTGAGATATGTGGCAGTTTAAAGCTATGCTAACATCGGATGTAAGAAGTGGACAGTGGTCAGCCACCGTATAGCAAAGGTGGACACCTGCCATTACGTGCCTGGTAAATACTATACGATGCAATCGTGTATATGCAACTGGTATATTTAAGAATAACATAATCTACGATATTCTAGATTGTAATGGAAATTAATTAGCAATAGCTATCCGGGGTATCGATTTGTTCGTGTTGTATTCACTTGGAGAGGTGGCATGTGTTATTAATATTATTAGCCTTATTACCCAGAGGTAGAGCTATAATATATATACCCTTATTATTAGTATTATTATTATTATTATTATTATTATTACCATTATGATCATTATTCATGGCACACGAAACACATTGTTTTATTGGCCCAAATATTTAATTACCAAGATCTTATCTATCGTAGACAGATCTTCGTAGGTTTATTAATTACCTCGGCCGAGTTAATTAATTATGGTCGGTTCAATGGCTCTATTGAAGTAGACGGGTCAAAGGACAATGGGTTGTATTAGCGAATCCATCACATATTCACACCTATCGACCTGTCCAAGGGACATAGGCCATTTATTCGCCTATTATTCGTAATTTTACGTACACATAATACGATTTCTTTACGTGCTACCCGAGTACAGATAACTAATATGAGTGGATATTTAATTAAAGTCCTCTACTCACTCCTCTATTCACCTCCTCTACTCACCTCCTCTACTCACTCCTCTACTCACTCCTCTACTCACTCCTCTACTCACTCCTCTACTCACTCCTCTACTCACTCCTCTACTCACTCCTCTACTCACTCCTCTACTCGCTCCTCTACTCACTCCTCTACTCACTCCTCTACACGTACCTCTACTCACTCCTTTAATCACCTCCTCTACTCACTCCTCAACTCGCTCCTCTACTCACTCCTCTAATCGCTCCTCTAATCGCTCCTCTACTCACTCCTCTAATCGCTCCTCTACTCACTCCGCCTTCACTAACGTTTAGCATCCTCTCTTACACACGCTCCTCTAATTACACGCACGCGTACCTCCCTCGTATATGTAGAGCTCAAGCGAGAACCCCAACACCCAAACCCAAACCCAAACCCAACACCCAAACCCAACACCCAAACCCAACACCCAAACCCAACACCCAAACCCAGCCCCACCCTCCAGATCTATAAAGTTATACTGTAAAAGATTAACGTAAGCTATATATTCACATGCACGTGCGAATTTATTAAACCTCGGCATTATATCATAACTGATACCGTGTACAATGTACAATGTATAATGTACATTGTACAGTGTTAAGTGTACTATGTATAGTCTACAGTGTACAATGTTAAATGTACTATGTACAGTGTACACTGTACAGTGTATAGTATACAGTTTACATTGTATACAGTGTATTATAGGCGCTACACTGGGCGCTATACTAGGCCCTACAATAGGTCCTACACTAGGCGCTATACTGGGCGCTACACTGAGTCCTACACTATAGTGTATACAGTCTGTAGGATGTTATTCATAATATGATTACGTCATTAGTTTCTTTTTTATACGGAAATAAAGCGAATAACTTAGTTATTGTATTAGTTATTAACATAATAACTATAATATATGTATGCGATATTAATATACATAATGAACATACGATGATTGTAATATTGATCTGCATATCTATTTGTACGCGTTAATATTCAGTTCCATGACGTTATAATCTCCATTACTCAATACTTGCGTAAAATATATCACTAATAATGATGAATAAATAGCATCTCATATGCTCATTCCGGCCAACGGAATGCAACTTCGGACATGCCGTGACCGTACATATATTAATTAGATTAGACTCTACGACTGACTCTTGTAAGGCAGAAAATGAGACCCACGTGACATCTCCACCATCTCCTCCGTACACACACACATGTACGGCGAGTACGCTAATGCGTACTGGTTATCACGTGTACGAGATACGTATACGTTACGATTAGTGGGCGTGTCCTAATACATCGTAACGCCCCCACGGCCTGACACACGACTAGAGATGGGAGCAAACTTCAACGGGCCCCGCGTGTATCCGATACTTTCTATATATAGGTATTGCGGTATAACTGGTATAGGCTATATGTAACTGGTGTGAATACGACTTCATACAGGAGACATGTCCTATGGACATATCGTAGGTGTGGTCAGTGTCCATATGCAGTTTGTTATAGCATTGTTACAACACACAATGTCCTGGTAAAGATGCGACAATCATTTATAGAAGAACCTTGTACATGAATAATGGCCACTATGTGTTATAAGTATTGACGTACAGTTACATACAGTATTGTATTACTTATATATATCATTATACGTAACTTATTGATACATATATATATATATATATATATATATATATATATATATATATATTTATATATATATATATATGTACTTTGTAACTATTATTAGTAGTAACCTAATTATTAAAATTTAATAAATATGTCTTACACATATAATAAATGTACACTGTTCATAACATTAGGATATTAAATCTGTGAACAATGTGAATGTATTATGAACTATCATAAGGTAATTCCGAAATGAAATATATAAACATTTGTATCAAGATATATAACATTCTGTTTGCGAAACCTCAAATACTAAAGCTAACTTCTCATATCTGCGTTATGTTTATAACGTACAATACAATGAGTGCTGACGATAGGTTCCAGTTGTCGACATTATAATCGATATGCGACTGAGTCTGTCTATATTTAGGAACAGTGGGCCGCCACGACATATTCTAGGTATTGGTAACACACGTTACAATGTGTAAAGATGCAGGTGTAAATATGTAGGCGTGAATAGGAGGGCATACATATAGGGGTGTAAAGCTGGGGGTGTAAAGCTGGGGGTGTAAATATGGGGTGTAAATATGGGGTGTAAATATGGGGTGTAAATATGGGGTGTATAGATGTGGTGTAAAGATGGGATGTAAAGCTGGGGGTGTAAATATGAGGGTGTAAATATGGGGATGTAAAGATGGAGTTTAAAGCTGGGGGTGTAAATATGAAGGAATAAAGATGAGGGAATAAATATGGTGTGTTAAGATGGGATGTAAAGCTGGGGATGTAAAGATGGGGTGTAAAGCTGGGGGTGTAAAGATGGGGTGTAAAGCTGGGGGTGTAAATATGAGGGAATAAAGCTAGAGGTGTAAAGCTGGTGGTATAAAGATGGGGGTGTAAAGCCTGAGTGTAATGCTGGGGATATAAAGCTAAGGTGTAAAGCTGGGTATGTAAAGCTAGTAGTGTAAATCAATTAGAAATCACTACCAGGCAATAACAACACACGTATAGTGTATGACGCCACCTGATATAATAAATAGACCAACTTTCCACATTAATGATATTGCATATGTTATTAACATATCATAGCATATACTATATATAGTATATTATATGCACTATGGTACTATAGTAGTGTAGTATGGTACTATAGTAATGTACTATGGTACTATAGTAGTGTACTATGGTACTATAGTAGTGTACTATGGTACTATAGTAGTGTACTATGGTAATATAGTAATGTACTATGGTACTATAGTAGTGTACTATGGTACTATAGTAATGTACTATGGTACTATAGTAGTGTACTATGGTACTATAGTAGTGTAGTATGGTACTATAGTAGTGTACTACAGTACTATAGTATTGTACAATGGTACTATAGTAGTGTAATATGGTACTATAGTAATGTACTATGGTACTATAGTAGTGTACTATGGTACTATAGTAGTGTACTATGGTACTATAGTAGTGTACTATGGTAATATAGTAGTGTACTATGGTACTATAGTAGTGTACTACAGTACTATAGTATTGTACAATGGTACTATAGTAGTGTAATATGGTACTATAGTATTGTACAATGGTACTATAGTATTGTACAATGGTACTATAGTAGTGTACAATGGTACTATAGTAGTGTACAATGGTACTATAGTAGTGTACAATGGTACTATAGTAGTGTACAATGGTACTATAGTAGTGTACAATGGTACTATAGTAGTGTACAATGGTACTATAGTAATATATATAAGTAAACTATTGTTTATCACAATTGTAATAAATAAAACATTCTTGCTAAAAACACATTTTTTATAAAAAATATTATACTAATGCCATGATTATATGTTAACCATATAACTGTGTTATATATGCGTTGATATGTTCTTAATTAGTACAAAATACCTACAAGTTTAGTGTTATTATAAATACATATAATACCAAATTATATCTCGGTATAAAGTAATATATAGATATTTATTTATAATTAAATTCAGCAAAACAAAACTATAGCTATATTATAGATATATAATATAAATAATATAATCATATATAAACAGACATTCTGTATACATTATATAAATCTATATTATAATATGTCTATAGGTAGTGGTTTATTTATAGAACATTAGTGTAATACACACTCTATTAGTTTATTCTGAAGGATATAGAGGTATACTGAGGTGATAGTGTGAGAAAGAGAAAAAGAGAGAAAGAGAGAGAGAGGGGGAGAGATAGAGGGAGAGAGGGAGGGGGAGAGGGAGGGAGAGAGAGAGGGAGGGGAGAGAAAGAGGGATGGTGAGATATAGGGAGGGGGAGAGAGATAGAGGCCGCGGGGAGCTGGGGAAATGAGAGAAGTATAAAATATGATAGCGATATTGTTATTGAAAGAAGGGTGGACAGCTTCATATATACAAATATATATGATAAGATAATTATATCATCAAAAAATAGAAAGATAAATAGAATATCACTTAAGAGAAGGAATACACAGTGGGATTTCATGTGGATACGTAATGTAAAAATAGTGTACAATTTATAGGATATTTCAATAAGTATAATGTATAAAAACATACGCTAGATCTATATAACTATATTAAACTTTATAACAGGGACTTTGATTGTGGGATCGTGACAATTAAACCAAGGACTTAATGTTCGCGAAAAGTACCCATTATAGAATAGATAAATTAAAGCGAATTGCAACCGCGATTCAGACCATCGGTGGTCAGTGTTACAGCGGAGGTAAGAGACCCGCTGACCCAATTACGACCGAGGCAGTCTGATCTATGTGCAACATTGTTAAAAAGCGAGCCGTCCAATTGACGGACACTACCGCCGTAACTGATAGGATATGCGCGAGACTCTATCAACTAGACACACGGACAGGGGCGTAGGGAGCCCCCATGGTCCTCCAGTCGGATACGGTGTTCGGGTACCGTTATACGCGAGGTAAACATCGCCCACTAGAGAAGAGGAGTCGGGCGAGAATGTATACGATAAAGAGTTGCGCGGAGAAAGTGGGCCTCGGTATGAAATGTAGAGTTGAATGACCACGACTACCTCAAGTTTGAAAGTTAAACATCTAGACATCTAGTAACGTCATTAGCGACTATAGTGGATATAGTACACTTTATACGCATTCTTATATATATATATATATATATATATGTGTGTGTGTGTGTGTGTGTGTGTGTGTGTGTGTGTGTGTGTGTGTGGGTGTTTGTGTGTGTGTGTACCTACTTGTTTAACTGATTTCAAATGTAGTTTGATGGGGTACATTGTACTTAGTACAGTGTCCTCATCAAACTACATTACATAAAGTTAACATTTATATATTTACTTTTTAAATCGATTATTACAGTTTTAAGGCTAACATGTAATATTTATTAAAATATATTATATACATCTATTTAATGTAACTTCTAAATATAAAGTTACGTACATATTGTTCCGATATAAATCGAACTGCATATCATTAATGAATTATTCCTGAATATGAAAACACTGGCTATACATTCCGTAATAGTATACGATATTATTAATGTATACCGTTCTATTGCTCTGAATTATATATCGAGTATAATACATATTAGAGTTATATTTCCCTAACATTGTAGCTACATCCAAATCTATTAATAGAATACTCCTTGTAAATCCTATAATCAATTTATATGTTTTCCTAGAATTCGGATTCAAGAAAAAAATTAACTTCTCGTAGTTTTTCTAGGCTCGAAAGGGTTGGAGTGAGTGGCGAGGCCACGCCCATTCCGTGGTGGGCGTCTGTGACCCGTGAACACCCGCAACTGAAATCGCGTGCGTTACCATAGCGAATGTCACGTATAGTCTGAATCTATTTCGAGCGCTCTGGTCGATATACAGGATAGGGGATAGGGTCATGCTTAGTTCTCGTGAACATCCAGGGATTATACTTCAGTGCCGATGGATTGAGAGTGAAAGAGAGAGAGAGAGAGAGAGAGAGAGAGTGAGAGAGAGAAACATTGTATGTATAAGTAGTCAATTGCAACCCTACTCGCAGAACTAAATATATAAAAACAAGTCGGGCAATGGATAAGTTGTATGTGTGTGACGTACGATTATTTTGTTTACAAACTTGATTGACTACCATAATAAGTTTTTATACAAATCGAGTATATAGCGGACAGATAGTCGACTGGATGGACACCCAGTTACTACAGATTTATCGAGTTCCATTGTTTTTAAATAAAGCAGATTTTTTTATGAATTTTGTTTATGATATTCAGTATAGCGTCTAATGGAATTTTTGTATAAAATGTTTTAAAATTTAATGTCAATCCGATCATCTCTAACGAACATAATTATTATTGAAATTCAACGCAATCGTCGATATGAATATTATTTATAACACTTCTCTGCTCGTTACCGGAGGCTAAACAACCCGCACCGATTATTATTATATCGTTCATTTCTATCGGTATCACATTTACTAATTGGAAACGTACGCGTACAGGAACGGGCCGAGACGACACTATATTTAGAATCACTTATCCGGACGACTGAAGCATTGCTGGCGGATTGCGAGCCCATTACTACTATAAGTATACGCTATGAAAGGGTGGCGATCCACGGTCTAGGAGATAAAGATAGAGAGGGCCATCACAATTATATACGCATGCCGAACTCTCATAATAGCAATTAGATATCGACCGTGGATGTTCTCTACACGTGAGAGAGAGAAAGAGAGAGAGAGTGTATGTGTGTATGTGTGTATGTACCCCGTGAACTGGTTTGCACTGATATCTGATAAGCTATATTGGTGTAACCCCACCCTACTGGTGTAACCCCACCCTACTGGTATAACCCCACCCTACTAGTATAACTTCACGCCCTACATGTCTACTCTTACCCTACATGGGTAACCCCACCCTACTGGTGTAACCCCACCCTACTAGTGTAACCCCACCCTACTGGTGTAACCCCATCCTACTAGTGTAACCCAACCCTACTGGTGTAACCCCGCCATACTGGTGTAACCCCACCCTACTAGTGTAACCCCACCCTAATGGTGTAACCCCACCCTACTGGTGTAACCCCACCCTACTTGTGTAACCCCACCCTACTGGTGTAACCCCACCCTACTGGTGTAACCCCACCCTATTGGTGTAACCCACCCTACTGGAATAACCCCACCCCTACTGGAATAACCCACCCCCTACTGGAATAACCCCACCCTACTAGTGTAACTTCACGCCCTACAGGTATACTCTTGCCCTACATGTGTACCCATACCCTATATGTATACTATTCCCTACAGGTCTACGCCTACCCTACTCCTACCCTTGTTCTACATATATACCCATATCGTACAAGTATCCCCCCTACCCTAGATGTCTACCCCTACCCTACAGGTATACCCCTGCCCTATGGATATACCCCTACCCTACAGGTCTACCCCCTACATTAGTGGTCTAACCCTACCCTAAAGGTCTACCCCCTACACTAGTGGATAAACCCTACACTAGTGGTCTAACACTACACTAGTGGTCTAACCCTACCCTAGAGGTCTACCCTTGCCCTACCTTTCGGGCGAACAAACGTACTCTCTAATTAGTCGTGTGATAGACCGAAGTCGAATTTCACAGAAGCCCTCTACGCTATGTAGTATCATATTATGTTCAACGTTATACGGTGTCATTATTTATTAGTATATCTGTGCTAATACGATATACACCTCGTTCATATATATCATTATAAATATTATAATATAATAGGATATTTGAGTATTTTCTATATTCAATGATATGTATACGATATATGATTACATATGTACAACTGAAAAGTATTTATATATATATATAGCTTATTAGTTATATGAACATATATATATATATATATATATATATATAATATACAGTCTAATGCGATATTATACCGTATTTTTATACCAAAATGTGGTTTTATGTAAACGTGTGAACTCTGCATTGTATATTATAGAATGCAAAGAAGCATACAAAGTATCCAAAAGTAAGTATGTACATCGTATAGAAGATATATATCATATTATAATATAGCCCAATAAGTATATCGTGATTTATAATTCACATTCATTTACATGGAAATATGTGAAGATATTCCGTGATGTCCGTACATATTTTATAAACAGTAACGCGTATAAACTAAGAATATATATGTGTGTGTGTGTGTGTGTGTGTGTGTGTGTGTGTGTGTGTGTGTGTGTGTGTGTGTGTGTGTGTGTGTGTGTATGTGTATGTATATGTGTGTGTATGTATGCGTGTGTGTATGTGTGTGTATGTGTGCGTGTGTGTGCGTGTGTGTATATATGTATGTGTGTGTATGTGTGTGTGTGAGTGTGTGTGTGTTTATATGGGTAGACGTTAATCAATAAATTAAATCAATACTTCCACTTATCCATATTTACTTGCAATATAGATACAATATATATTATGTATAATGTATAATATGCATAATATGAAAAATAAAGTGAATGTGCAATTCATATTGGGAAAGCACTGCACATTATAGAATTCCGAATAATTATAAATTATTATAGGCATTGTTACGTGAATTTATTAAATAAGTTACAAACATGTTACTTAGGATGTCAATATGATTAATCTACTCTTATCCGTATCTTTGGTATTAGCCCACATAGATAAACTAATGATAACAATATTAATTACAATAGATATACTACTTATTATCTTTATTAAAATAGATAAGTAAATCCGACTAGATAAGTAATTTAACTTGTAATTAAAATGTAATATAATATGTTCTATATAATATTATATACAACAATATATATGTACGCTATATATATATATATATATATATATATATATATATATATATATTATCTAAAACTTTTAACTATATACAATTATATACAATATAATACTAAGTATCCACTTGTAAGATATATGGACTAATGATATCTCATGTATGAATGCATACTGTTTACTAAACAATATAAATGCTATGAATAATATACTTCGTATTTAACATCATTATTTTGGTATAATATATATCATATCGTGTAGATTAGCATCACCCCAATCCAAATCCATGGTATAATGTAATGTATGATATAAAAAATAATATAACTATATCATATATAGCATGGAAATATATACACGTCTGTGCTTTATATATGAATGATTTAATTTATATAATTCACATAAGGTTGTAATATTTAAAAATAATATCTGCATTTTTAACATTTTCAAAGGATTTCAAATCCTTTATTCAAGAATATGCAGAATAATCAATTATGAGTAACAGCAATATCCGTTGTATCCTTGAGGATGGGTATGGTAATAGCTAATAAATAATGAGATAATATATTTATCTATCACCTATAAAAGAACATGCATACTTTTTCCATTTGATAAATAAATAGTAACATTTCTCTGTTTTTAAATATAATAATATACTTATATAAAATGAATATGACATGCATGAATATATAATTGTAATTTTACCTTATATATAAATATAGATTAAAATATATGCAATAAGACACATGTAATACACATAATATGAAATATACAATATATTAAATGGTAAGTATAAATTGAAATTTATATTATTCACAAGTATACAATTGTATAATATAATATTTGAATTATTATTAGGTATTAATGTATATCAATCATTATTATTCAAAATATATTGTATTTATTATTATATTATATCATTAATAATTGCATTACCAATAACTAAGAAAACATACGATACCTGCCAAATATATTATCAAACTACTATTTACAATTATTAATGAGGGTTTTGATACTATGAAATTGTGTATTAATTTATTTACATATATATATATATATATATATATATATATATATATATATATAAATATATGTGTGTGTGTGTGTGTATATATATACATATATATGCATATATATATATATATATATATCTATATATATATATATATATATATATATATATATATATATATGTTATCATATAATATATCATTTTAACAAACTATATATTAAATACTAATATCAAAACAATTATTTTACAGTAAACAGATATTAAAATATATGTTAGTTTTATATATCTAAATACGTATTTCGTATATATTTTTATTAATTCTAGGATTCTTGGAGTACTAATATAACATAATATATATGTATTACACTGTAGTTTAATATCACTTAACTATGTGATATTTTAACGTAATATAATTAATATATTATATGAATAATTATTTAATATTTTCTTACCTTTATAATTCAGAATATCAGTTAATTTTTTAACGTGAGATGATTCCGATGGTTTCCTTTTGCTAAGGGTGTGTATGTTAATGTTATCGGAATTATTGTAATGGTGTGGTAAAGGTTGTTCTAATAATGATTTTAAGGTAAGTTTTATAGACGACTTGTCTGTCGTGTGGTTTTGAGAATCTGCAACGAGCTCCATGCAGACGGTATTTATTTGTATGCCAGAGTTAGCCTAGCTGGGTTTTTTCTATATGTGATCGACACTATTGGCCAATCAACACAAGACTAGAAATGGGCGTGTAGGTATGTGGGCGTGCTTTCATTTATAGTCTGTATTTCTGATGTAAATTATTTATATTTTCTAGTCTCGCAATTAGATGCGATGTCTAGTTTTAATGATGTTAATTTAATATCTTTATTATTATATAGAGTTTTAAATTATAATCAGTAAATATATTATATACAATTATCAAGTTCAAAATATGATTAATCAATTCTGTAAATTGATATAAATATTATTAATGTTAATTTATATTCAATACAAAATCCCAGTAATTTAAATTAATAATATATTTATAGATTTTTATATATTCAGTTGATGTATACTACTAGTTATATATTATATTGTATATTATTAATATACTCATTTCATAATATGTGTATATAACATATACTTAATAAATATTGAATAACTATATTATGATATATATATCATTAGTTATTTATTTATTTTTAATTAGATGGTCTTGTTTATAAATAATTATTATAGTATTAATCCTTATTAATATTACAATATTTATATATTATTTAGTTATATTAATTTATATATTATATGGCGTATTTTTAAACTTTAACATATTATGTATTACTGTAAATTATAACATATATATTATATTATCATATATGGTAATATAACATTAAATAAAACCATTAAACAATATATTTTATATATATTTTGACGTATTATTAGACATTTAAATTTATTTTAAATTTATTTTTAGTTTGTCTTGTTTTTAAATGATTAAACTATTATGACATCGATTTATAATAATTATGTGGATATATATATATATATATATATATATATATATATATATTAAGATTATAATTATATATGAACATTTATTTTTCACACTAACACAATTATTCAGATAATGTAATTAGTATACTATATTTATATAATTATTTTAAATATAAATAAACTAAATATATTTTAATGCAACTAAACTTATTTTCTCTTTTAGTATATAACAATGTAAACTAAAATGAACTGAATGGTCATGAACATCGTACCCCATTATTGGGATACGATATTAATATAAAACTATTATATCGGCCTATTTACCGGAAATATACACCTTATACATGTATTGATGTATATATAGTATACCGAGATAAGGTGTTTAAACAACTATATAATGTATTACATATCTATTTAATTGCATTCTACTACTTCTATAATAATATGAAATAATATAATATAAACTGTCATCCCATAGAATAATTTAACTATTTTAGAAATGTATATATTACTAAAAGTAGTATATGGACTTAAACTATATATTTACAACAGAAATATTAAAAAAATAAATATAAATTATAGTAATGTAAAATGTATATCAATTAATATAAATAAACTATAAGTGGATATATATATATATATATATTTATAATATAATATTTTTAAATTGTTCTATCTAATATTATAGGGCTTTATTACATACGTATTATTATATCCTAATATATATAAAGGAATACACACAATGTACATTATCTCGTGACTACGATTCCTAATATTTACAGAAGCTACAACTAGAGTATAGCAGTATATGTGTTATACATAAAAATGATATCTAATTGTTTAGAGATTTTAAAATGAATCCAAATAAATTGTAATAATTAATTTGTTTTCTTATTATTATTATCAAATTTAATACTTGTTATTACAACATTACTATAATTATCTACTTTAATATATATAGTTAATATCATATATTAATGATTATTTCATATTCATAATTTCATATTCATAATATTCATAATTTGATATTATTTAAATAAAGTGTTAATAAATTAACAAATTAATTATGTAATTATATTTAGTTATATATATTACAATTAAACGTATAAAACATACAATTAAACGTATATAACATTTAACCAAATATTTTGAAAAGCATCATGTACAATTATTACTTCGTTTTATTTAAATGTAGGTATTACCGGATCTTATGTGTTATTGGAGAATATCACGATGTAAATTTTAAAATACCGATTAATGACATGAATTCAAATCATGTTAAATATATAAAGTTTAAATAATCAAAATTAGAGATTATTTAATTAATTTAATATAATTTAATAATAATATTAATTTAATATATTATTTAATTACTTTAAAATATATTTCAGAAAATAACATGTTTGCACATTTGTTTCGTTCTTGAAATTAAAATACTAATTGTTGGCCTAACATCGATAACGCTTAGGAATATTTGAAAATTCAGTTACTTTCACTTATGCTAGATAATTAAATCCAATGAATTAGAATTGAAGAAATATAATAAAATAACACTTTCTTTCAGAAGAAACCACCGCAAATAATAATTTCTAGAATAATATTATTATAATAATTTAACTTTTAATCTTTTAAACATTTAAAATAAGTATTAATATATAAACAATATATGCTATTATAATATATTATTAATATTGATGTCGAATAAATAATGTCGAGTATATTTTCTAAATAAATATATTTTTATGATTTAATTAAAAGATAATTCTACGTTTAGAATTATATAATAGTTTTTTTTTCAATTGAAGCAGTTTATTTTTAATCTTAAATGCCATGCAATTATTATTGTCCATAATATTGAAACTATAATTATTAATATAATAAACAACTACTACGAAACGATAAGACATTACATATTATATCATAGCTTAAAATTACACTACAATTTAAAATCTATTTTAATATCTTGACATGCGTTTTCACAGAGAATTATAAATACTAGAGAAAGTCGGGTTTAATAAATATTGTCAATCTTTGGTAATTTCGATTGAGATAAATAATTCTTCAGAGAATAGTTAGCTAATCTTTGATGACGAGGTAAAAGTCAGACAATAAAAATTGTAATAAATATTTTGTAATTCAAATAAATTAATTATACAAGCGATATATTAATTATGTATATCATAATGGAAGTCATACTTTAGGATTTTAAATGGAAACATTTCATTTATAAAGAGAATTTAAATATTTTAACGTTTGCCAAAATATATAGTCTTATTAAATCATTTTTGTGAATGTAGATAATATATCAAAAAGTATATATAAGATTACCAAAGATATAGTTTTTTAATATATATATAATATAATATATAAATAATATATATATATATATATATATTTATTTATATATATATATATATTTATATATATATTTATATGATCAATATAATCTAACAGCACAATTTCAATAATTTAATTGTAATGTATTTATAAAAGTACAATTATGTATATTAATATTAAATGATGAAATACATAAAAAACAATTACTTGTAGTCGTATTCTTTGGAGAAAACATTAAGTTGAATAAACAGGAAAAAATAAATGTACAAGATTTAATACATTAAATATAGAAATTACGGCTACTGCTTATTAATACATATGTATCTTTACAAACGCTAATAGATGTTTATCGAATACGTTTTATCTATAAATAGCTACATACCTATACGTGTATATTGTACACAGTACGGTATAAAACTCGTAGAAAAAACAGCGTCGATTTAGATTTATTGTGAAAATGTATTTAAAATATCAGTTGGAAAGCGGCAATGAGAGATTTGCGATGATTCATCAAAACTGTGAAATGACTAAATATATTTACAGTTGATCTACGTGTGGTTTGATATTCAGTGGTGCTATGCATCTATTGAGTATACACAATATATAGTATACACATACAAAGATAACCTAAACTGCCTATAAAACATAGTTCATATATACTTCAAATTATAGACAACTTATAACTATATATTCTAACATATTGGCGTACTTTTAAATGAAAAGTTGGTATAATATCATACAGCAATGATGACACGTCTACTTTGTATCAACACTCGACCAACTATTAGCTGGTAGTAACGCTGCATTTGTTAATCTGAATAACTCGATATCGCCTGGTTACAGTTTTCTATGCTCGGATAAATCAGATCATTGCTAACCCAACGCAGCGCGACTAAACGAAATTCTTAATATTTTGATAAGATCGATATCGGCGTAAATGTTTCCAAGATTCAAACGTTTCTTTATATTAATTTAGCTGCTAATTCAGGAAAATCTTATAATTGGTCACCTATGTATTCGTAATTCAATTAAACAATTACTATTACATTTACTATATTTTGTCAATATTTCATATTTTAATATTTAAATAGTAATATTCTTATTTTCTAATATTTAGATATTTATTATGATGTATTTAGATATTTATCCAATAGTAATATTCGATTAGTCATAATAGGATTTCATATATTATATTATTTATATATTATATAATTTATATATTATATATGTTATATTCGTAGTGTTAAAATACCCCGCTTATTCTATAATTTATATTTATCCATATTTCCTTTATGAATATTATCCTTCGTATCTTTTTGATGCATGTATCATCTTTATCCATTTTCACTCGAATGATTTATTTTATTTAATTCCCATAAACTTCATTTAATTATCTCTAACTAAATAAATTATTAACAGTATTTCCAGCTTCAGTTATGAATAACTGATAACACAAGCAATACATAAATATATCTAAATTATAATTGATATAATTGCGCGCTATGATTGGACGAATTTCAATAGGTTCAACACATTTGAATGAACCAAAAGCTAAATCCGACTTATTTTCATAACTGATTGACACCGAAAAATACTTTTTAATGATATTTTAATCGAAATCAGAATTTCGGGAATATATCGTTATCTCTATATTAAATCTGAATATGTAACTTTACAATATGCACGTTGTAAATATCGGTGGTGATATTGGTATTTCTTGGTACCTATATGATAATGTTTAGGGGACCCTTATTGGGATTATATGGCACGTGCACGGTGATACATGATGTGGTGTGTTCAATCACACGTCGTCTAAGTACGACCACAGTAACACCTGGGCACCGCGATTTCACCAACTACACCAACAGTAGTTATTACTCCGTTAAACTCTTTCTCGAAAACTATCTACCGTTATATCAAAGCAAAATCAAAGGTATCGTAATCAATTCGTAATCCGCTATAACGGATGCGAACCCTACGATTGGTTATATTATCGCCTACATTCAAAACAATCAATTAATCCTTTCAGTTGTATGGGAGGTTGGTAACGCATATGATTTGCTAGGCCATGCCGGTGGATTTAACTGTGATCAATAGATTCCATCAAGACCGCAGATCGTATTGATGATAAACACTGTCTTTACGAACTGGTAATCTAATGAACACTTTTTCTTCTATACATATATACCTCGATATAATACATAGCAAAATTATAATATATATCAAATAAAATCTCTTATGTTAAAAGAAAAATTAATAAATTAAATTGATATATTTCTCTTCATCGATCTATTCCCATATATCCCTCTCTATCCCCTCTCACTCCCTCCTTCCCTCCTTCCCTCCTTCTCTCTCTCTATCTCTCTCTCTCTCTCTCTCTCTCTCTCTCTCTCTCTCTCTCTCTCTCTCAGCGATAGTGGCATTGAGTTAATAATATAGAATAGCAAGCTTGAACCTACAATGATTCCTTTGTACACTATTCCGTTATCATGGTATTATTCAACATTAGCACAATAAAACGAATATATGAGTTCATAAAAAATGACAGCTCATTATCAAATTATATAGCAGCCAAGTAATAGCTAAACCAAATCCGTATACCCTTAATAAACAAAAGTGGATTGCGAATATATCATAACGTAGTTATGAATAATCAGATCTGGTATATTTCACGATAAGGTAATAAACGAATTTAATGGCTTCGATATATTATTGATCCGAGCAAAAAAAAATGAATCTCTCTTCAATATAGTGATACTATCTAATTACCACAAAGCTGTTTAAATAAGATATAAATAGATTAATACATACCTTTTACCATTTACATATGTATACATTACAAATTGGCATATTCGGCAGTCTTTATTAGGGTCCACTTTCTTAATTATTAATAGATAATTCAATATATTATAATGATCAACTGACCTAACTTGACCTGACATGACCTGACCTCAATCATCTTAATAAACTGACCACATTTTACTTCACCTAAACTCACCTAACCTCGCCTCACCTCACCTTACCTCACCTAACCTCACCTAACCTCACCTAACCTCACCTAACCTCACCTTACCTCACCTAACATCGCCTCACCTCACCTTACCTCACCTAACCTCGCCTAACCTCACCTAACCTCACCTAACCTCACCTAACCTCACCTAACCTCACCTAACATCACCTCACCTAACCTCACCTTACCTCACCTTACCTCACCTTACCTCACCTAACATCATCTCACCTAACCTCACCTTACCTCACCTTACCTCACCTTACCTCACCTTACCTCACCTTACCTCACCTTACCTCACCTTACCTCACCTTACCTCACCTTACCTCACCTAACCTTGTCTCACCTCACCTTACCTCACATTACCTCACATTACCTCACCTTACCTCACATTACCTCACATTACCTCACCTTACCTCACCTAACCTCGCCTAACCTCATCTTACCTCACCTAACCTCACCTAACCTCACCTAACCTCACCTTACCTCACCTAACATCACCTCACCTAACTTCACTTTACCTCACCTAACCTTGTCTCACCTCACCTTACCTCACATTACCTCACATTACCTCACCTTACCTCACATTACCTCACATTACCTCATCAAACTTCATCTCACATAACCACTCAGGTGATATAGATCAAAAAAGAAAATAATTATTAAAACCATAAATAACATTTTATACTTTAAATCGGTTACCTACATAATATATTATATAGTATGTATCTTTGTTGGGTATTTTGTTGTTATGTGGAATATGACGTTATTAGTAAAAGGCAGACGATACCAGTAACTGTTTAAATCACTTGCGTAATAGTCTATTATTAGTAACCCGAGTTATTTTCATCTTAGCCTATAGTGAGAGGCGTGGTCATAGCTTCTGCCCAGGTGACATTTGTTGTGTACATTAAATGGTTGCAAATAATTTAACCGAATATGATATAAATTAAAGTTAGCATTTAAAAATATAGTTGTTATATATTCTAAAGTCACGTATTCCTAAATATAAATATTATCATTTTAATAGTCCATTTAGTAACCTACATTATTTAATAATTTTTGTTTATAAACTGAAATTATTCGAACTATATATATATAAATATATATATATATATATATATATAAATATATATATATATATATATATATATATATATATATATATATATATATAGTAAAAACATATCTCTATCCAAATTTGATATTAGATTTCGTATGTTGTCATATTTCAAAAGTGGTTATGATATATTGTCCAAATAAAATGACATTCAGATATGTAGATCTTAGTTTGTGAATCAAGCAGTAGTTTTGTAAATTGTTTATTTAAACACAAATATCTAGATTATTGTGCAAACGGGAGTGCAAATATTAATTAGGCTACGGGTTAATATTAAAACAGAACTATAATAAATATATCTTAGCAAGTGAGTGCAATTGATACACTATACTATTGTGAACCTATATACGACACCTATGGTTATACTATACCACCCGTACCTATACATAATTATGCAATGAAAACATATTATACTAAGTGAATTGGGTATAAATTGAGGTGTTTAGTAGTTATGTTTACATTTCTTGATAACTGAAGAATTGTAGCTATTGTAGTTCAGAGTTGAAGTATTTATTTCAGTTCATGTTTTGTGAAGGTGTTCACGTGATTAGTTATACCATATGGTATCAATAAATCATATATACCTTATAATATATATGTATTAGTTTTAAAATTAGTTTTAGTTTAATATTTATTTAATTTTTTAATTAATTAATTAATTTAATTAATATTATTTATTATAGTCTCATTTAATGAAATCTAAAGAATTTATTCAAGTATACTTCAGGATATTAATTAACATTAATTTAACGTAAAGTTGAATATAATATTGATATATATATATATATATATATATATATATTAAAAGCATATACTAACAATACTTGAGCAATGACTAGATTATATAGTCCCTGTTTGTTAGAATAATTAAATATATAGCTTAATGTGAGCACGTTATATTTTCAATTGAGTGATTCTTAATCGCCGCTACCTTTTATTAGACCGCGAAAGGAAAACCCAGTAATTGCAAATCTGCGATTTATTAACTTTCCCATAGTAGGTAAAAGTACGACGAGATTATCGCAGTTAGTAAGAGGGGGCGTGAGATGAGTGCACAACAACAAACGATTGCAAATATCTGCCTACGATCGCAAATATCGCAAAAGAGGATTTTACGATCTCGGGAAAAGCCACACCGTTCTCTACGGTAAAGCCACATTGTCATTCCACTTGTTATTCGAGAAAATGATCTATCACCTTGGTCGTTTATAAAGCACATAAGAAGCCTACTTCTCTACCTGTGCGTAGTACTTCATATCGTCGTTCATTAAACATACGAGTAACAAGCAAGTGATAAATGTTGACGTAGAAAGATGAATGGTAAATACGTATGTAAGACGTATAGTCAATAGACTGTACTTGTGTACAGTGTATAGCGTACAGTGTACAGTATATAATGTACAGTTTGTTTTTATTAGACAGACATTATACACTGTTCTATATGCGCTCTATACTATACGCAACACACCGAATGGTATATGGTTTATGCGGTTTAATATTGCATATAAAAAAGTGTAACCGCAAATAAAAGTTAATATAGGAACTTTATACTGTATCCTATAACCAGTATATCTAGTAATCTGTAAAAACTAGCTGTAAAGGGCGGTTCAAATTTATATTATATTATACTATACATCCTATAGAGTATACCTTATATGGCTATTGTAGTACTCGGCAATTCGAGTATTACTTAGCCGGAGTTCCGAGCGAATTTCTACAAATCTCAAATTCTAGCCTAGCGTCGATGCCCTCAACTAATTCCATGTTGTACCTGCATTTGGTGAATTACTCTTAACATAGTACCGTATATACGTCAACTAATTATTCAATAATAAGGTGGACTTATTTAGACTTCATTTGTAATAATTAAGACGATGTCAATATATTCAACAATAAACTGTAATTTCTACTTTTACCATCATGTAATTAGACTATTTTGACTATATCTACTTATAGGTGAATATTTTTTAATTATAATTATATGCAACCCAAAGAAAACCATCCAGGTTATATTTAATTTTTTTTATATTTAATAAAAGTGAAAATATATTTTATTTTTATTAAAAATATATTATATTTATTTTTTGTTTAAAATATTTATATAAGATTGCATACTAGTTACATCATATGGTTTCTTAGAAAGCTACATTATGATTTCCTTGGTATATCGCTGCCGGTATTGTCCTACACTATTGTTCATTATGAAATATAAATGTCTATTTATCTAAGACATACATAATGTTTTGATATCTCATGACTAATTGTATATAATGGAATATATATATTATATATAAACTAAACTAGACATAGACAAATGTGGAACTAACAGGCAAGTAGAATGATACCATCATTATAGAATATATAAATAATTAGTAAATGTTCTTATTTTCAATATAAAAATATCAACTTTAAACATTATGCCACAATATAACAATCGATTATCGCCAATAATGCCGAAGCATTCGAGTATTGTTCGCCGGCCGCAACATAATTCTAGTTTATGAACCAATACGACGTCGATATATCAGAAGTTCTAGAAGCCACGTAGTAACACGCCAAAGCTTGAACCCTACGTACTCGGCTCTAGCCCGGACGTAGGCATGACACCGCTATATCTACGGGTTACCGTATCGATGATGGATCTAATAGTACCCGATTACAAAGGGAGCGTATTGTAGGTAGATAAGTAGTTATATATCAATAGAGACAATTGAACACCACGTTTCCGTATTCGTCCATACTTTGTTTACAATATGTATCTTGTAATTGATTTCAAAAAGTCGATCTAGTGTATAAAGTACAATAATAATCTTTCAACTTTTCCTATATATATATATATATATATATATATATATATATATATGTTCCTCTTATCTATATAAGTTAGCTAGATCTTTTAACGTGATGGTTAAATATAACAATGGTTTTAACATTACCTAAAAAAAGTGTACTAATAATATTTACAAGTAAATGTATGGTGAACATGGCATAAGCGTATTGAGATTTATGTAAAATATTAATCATGTTTTGTCTTCGTGCCTGAATTTGTATAGTAAGTTCACTTTACCCCCAGGGAAGCACTTAGGTAGTTTTATTATTTTTATGTTTACAATAAGAAGAGAAAATGTATTTAATTGTAATTAGATTATATTATAATTATATTTGATTTATAATAATTATATAAGATATATTATAGTTACTTCAATTGGTTATTTAGTAATAATTTCAATATACCAACCATTCTACATGCATACATGTATCTAAATTCGTAAATATATATATATATATATATATAAATATATATATATATATACATATATATATATATATATATATATATGTATATATATATATATATATATAAACTAATCTGTATAATATTAGAATGTTAGTATTTATAAAATTTCTTGTTATTAATTATATATTTGTGTTATAACACTTACATACAACATATTTATATAAACATATTATTTATATTCTTATTCTAATACCAATGGTAGTTTATTATATCTTAAAAGCGAATTCGTAATAAAGATACTTATAGAGGCGCAGGGCCAGGAAATTAAATAAAGTGTCTCAAACTAATGACTATTTAATTTACAGCTCTTGGTATTTTATAAATTCGCAAAAACAATACGAATACAATAGACCTATTATGCATCTACAAATCTCTCTCGCTTAACTAATATATCATACCGAGATATCCGTTGCATATGAATACTCATAGATGTTATCCGTATTACCCTGGAAAATCGGAAGTCGCTTTTTTTCGCAGGATTTTGACGACATAAACTCCATCGTTTGGAAAACTGCCAGAAGTTGCACCATTACGGGACCATAATAGTGCATCTCGAGTTTGTAGATAACTCATAGAAAGGAGCGGCGTAAATCCATGTCCCAATCAGGAGCGGTGACTAGCACAGATATTTGAGTACTCCATTAGACAAATATGACAACTGAGTTTCATTAAATTTCATCGAACAACGTAAAGGTGCAGTCGCCCGCGGTGTTTACAATTCCGAGAATTCGGTTGCGAAAGTGACGAGAACGACGTTGGGGGCGGGCCAGCTTCAGTGTCGTCACGCCCATGTTCGTATCGTTACACATTCGCGATAGCTAAGGGGTCGGCCCGCTATTCAACCAGGTATATACGTGTATAGAATAGCCCGACGGTGTACGTGATCATATCGATCTCGCGATATTCCACTCGGAATAAAAGATTTGGATTTGTAAATGTAAATTAATCTATTTTCAAAGATTGTAAACACCGCAAACAAATGAATTAGCGTGGATACTTTTTCACATTACCGATAAGCTATATATATATATATATATATATATATATATATATATATATATATATATATATATATATACTGTAGTTACATGTACGTGACTATAGTTTAACGATATCACTTCACTCTATAGTTATGTATCACCATATTACTTCTGAAGTGTAATAGCTGATCAATTAATGCATTACTAATGAGGATTATTTATATATTTACATTTTCTATACAAAGATGAGACCTATAAGATATACTATCCAGTACTAACATGCACATACAAACACACACATATACACACACAAACAAACACACACACACACATACACACACACACACATACACACACACATACACACACACACATGCACACACACACATACACACACACACACACACACACACACACACACATATATATATATATATATATATATATAATGATTATTGATGTATCTGTAAATTGTTTAACTTACAATCTACAATTAATTATTTATTTAGGTTATTATTTATGTTAGATTAAGTTAGATTATGCTGATTAAGTTCTCCATAAATACAGATAAAATAAAACTTGCATGTCTTTCAAAAAAAAAGTCTATAACTATATTTATAGATTGTATTAAATGATAACGAGTTGACCAAACAACATTTATTGGCTTAATAATAGATAGCATTTTAAATTTGAAAACTCATATCAATTACCTAAACAATTAATCATCTTAAATTATTATGTCATACGCATAATTTTGTAAACCAGTCTGATATGCAAAATCTTGTTAATGTTATTTGTTGTCCTTGATTAATGTAAAGTACTTTATTGGTATCTTTGGACATAATTATAAATCTAATTTTTACATTATTTTTTCAATCCAAACAATTTCCTACACTTTATTTTTCTCCCCCAAATTGATTTCTTGAACATAAACTATTTGATGATAACAAATTACTCAATATACCAGAAACACAAATATAAAACTATTATTTGTACGCATAAAATCTATATTAAAACCAAATGAACTTGTATTCTCAACTATAATGAAATAATAAAAGAAGCAATTTTAATCTCCTCCTTGACACTTTTTAAAATCTGATATAAGAAAGTAATAATCTCTAAAGTTATTCAGTAAACAAATAGAAAATAATTTGATGTAATTATTTTAAGTTAAAACTTTTTTAAATTAAATTATTTTACTGATTGCAAATTCTTAATCTTTTTCTCTAATTAAATTCCTTAACTCAATAAATTACTCTCTAAAAATGTTCTCTTTGTTTGTTATAATTTAAAATGTCTATATATATCATTTACTAAGTTATTTATTTATCTTAATTAGTTATTAAATGAAGATTCAAATTTGTAAGAAAATTCTAAAATGTAAACAGAAATAAAATAAACATAAAATGTGTAAACTAAGTATTATTAAATTAAACAATTATTTTTTAATTAAACTTATAATCCCCGCTTTGTATATTTTTTTATTTTCAGACTCGTATAGAATTAGGGTAAATCGTCTAAGTCTCCACGTGTATATTTTATTGAGTAATCGTTACATATGTATACAAAACGTAAACAAAATAAATTTCATAAGTAAAACAACGTTCGAATAGAATGGATCGCGATGCATTTTCGTTAATGAATATGGCAAAAAGGTGAGTATTCCTTGAAAATTGGGCGTATACTCGATTAATCAGTACACGTTTGAATGCTCCTTTCAAATGGGTCGTGACTAAAACTTGCAATTGTACTTTATCCTTATCTCAAATGATAATATCAAGGAGGCGTAACTAAAGCTTGCAATTGTGAGTGCTCCTAGCAAATGGTATCGCGTCCTTGATGTTGTCGACGCGCAATAGAAACTGCAGAAATCTCTCGAAGCCGAGCCCGAATCCGCCGTGGGGAGTGTTGCCATAGCGACGCAGATCCATATACCTGTGCGAGGGCATTACGTTATTAAACGGGCAATTCCTATAGCAATATCGGAACTACTAATATCTGTAGTTAGTCCACGTTCTACTCTGATTCAACATATATACCATAATAGTATATATACCATAATAGTATTTAGAGAGGAGATGTAATACCAAAAACGGTACGAAAACTAAGAGGAATTAAACGAATTAAATAAGGAAGAGATTTAAATGTGGGAAATAATGAAAAGTAGACATTACTCATTAACATCATATTGTATACAGTACAGTGTATATTCTGAGCCAAACATATATGATACATCTATCTGATATTCCTAATAGTATACATGGTACGTATATGATCTCATATGATCTTATCTTATCAGGTCAGAGACCATATATAATAGTTATTACCAGAAGTAATTGCTATCATTACCGGTCTGAAGACTCTCAAATCTATACCCCGAATATAAATAATATATCTTGTAAATCCATTAATTCGTATATTTTTAATTCATTATTAAACTTATATTTATACACACACTTGCACGCACAGTGTGCATGCGTCGTATACACACATACACACACATATATATATATATATATATATACATATATATATATATATACATATATATATATATATATATATACATATATATATATATATACATATATATATATATACATATATATATATATATATATATATACATATATATATATATATATACATATATATATATACATATATATATATATATATATATATATATATATACATAGATATATATATATATATACATATATACATATATGTATATATATATATATATATTCATATATATATATATATATATATATATATATATATACATATGTTTGTATATATGTATATTTACAACTTAATTGTTTTTGATCCTTTTTATTTGTTACATATTAAATTATTTTATATAATTATTTTGAACTATATTTTTACCTGATCATTTTTTACCACACAATAATATTTTTATTTTAAATATAAACATATAGTATATTATATTATATTATATATAGTATATTATAAACAGAATGTATACTTTATACAAATATGTGTTACATTTTAAAAATCTGGCAACAATGTATCATCATTTAAATTTGTATATAGCTTCCATCTATTTATACGTTATTCAAGGTTTATAATACCTAAATAAAACATTCTTTTTATATTACGTTATTTATTTTACTTCAATCAATTGTTAATCTATATTGAGAATTTTATATTTTTATATCTATTTTATATAACAACTTTTTAGATACAAAATAATTTTATTTATTATTTAATTTTTTAAAATTAATTAATTAAATTAATTAAATTAATTAAATGAATTAAATTAATTAAATTAATTAAATGAATTAAATTAATTAAATTAATTATCATTATAATAATTATTAGTATCAAACCTAAACATAAATTCAAGGTATATATATCAATAAGCTTTAAGAAGATATTTTCCCCAGAGTTTTACCAAATTCTGAATATAACACAATTAATTGTATATAGATTAGAGTTTTTGTACTAAATATATTATAAATTACTTAAGAAATAAGAAATGTATTGAAAGTTATATGTAACAATTTTAAATTTACATGATATTACGATAAAAAACGATTATAAATATTTAATTGAACTATCACTGATATATTTATTTGAAAAAACTTAATTCATTTTAACTCAATCTAATAAGTAATAAGTTATAATTTAATGTTCGTAATTTGTAATCTAATGAGTATAATCTATTATTGAAAGTTTCTCAAAATATATAATATAAATTCTTCTAATAGATTTGTAAAAGTATATAATTTAAGAAAATACCCAATATTTTGTAATCAAGTTTATAATTTATATTTTTATGAGAACATTATTTTATATTAATTTACATTATATATGCAGATGAATTTTATACTAGCTCCTAGATAGTTGTTAATTATTAGAGACATCATCTAGGTCAGACGTCATATGTGGACGAATGTATATCTATATATTTCTAAAATCGATTCGTCTTCGTCTATCATCTATATTTAGAATAATGATCGTATTAAAATAGAGTTAATGAAAGAGAGAAATAAAGGAATTGAAAAAATCGTTTTACAAATGCCGATCTCACCTACTCATCTCTATTCTCAATACGTGACACTATGCGATCGCTCCGGTCATTCGATAGATACGTCACCGATCACTGAACATCGGCTATTGTTTGATGAGCTCGTAAACTATTAGCCAACCCTGGCGAGTAAATCGTCTACATCCGGTCCGCTTTAGTCCGGATAAATGTGGTTCTCGGCGAAGGAGCCTTGAGCGAAACTAAAAACACTCGTAAAGTCTAAAGAAAAAAGTGCACATGTGGCTTCGACTAGATAGGTCCGCTTTGAGCGCTTTCGCGATTATTATTCGACTGACTTCCGGTTAGTCGATAATGGGCCTCGCTGAGATGACGTTATAAAATTGCAGTCTAGTATTAAACAGCAAAATCTGCTTTTAGCGAATAGGAATTATCTAAATTGGCTCATAAAATAATAAACGTATTAATAATATGCATTGGCACATATATATATATCGTAATGCATAATTATAATGAGATATATTTTATCTAACTATTGTATACAATAATCTAGTAAATTAATGTTCGTAATTTCATCAAATAGAGTTAGAATATGCATCTACATAATATCGGAAAACACAATGAAATCAATATTAAAAAATGCTATTTAAAACGTGTTTAGTTAATAACAATTTTGTATAGTTATCTTTGTATTTAAATTTATATACGATTTTAATTCAGTGATTCAATAATTAGTAGTAATAAGTTTAAAATCTAAAAAAACATGTTAATTTACACGACATAGCAATATACTAAATAAATCGTCTCAATTATCATATTATGATAACATAATGTAATGTTAAAAATATATTTAGAGATTTTCGTTGTTGGATTAGTTAAATTAAAATATTCAATAAATAAAAATGATTAAAACAATATTATGTATTATATTTTTAACATATGCCATTTAAAAAGTCTCTATTTAGTCTATATATACACTATATACATATTATATATAAACTATATTGCACTAAAGATTGAAATACGTGCAGGTCAGAGAAATACCATTTGAATATGGCGCAAGTGGCAATTTCAAGGTTTGTAGATCTATTATACGTGTGTTTAGAACTTTACAATGGCTCGAAGTGGATTTAAGGTCGTCGTTGGAAATCAACCAGCAAATTCTACAATGTTACTTTTAATTTACGAGCAAATTGCGATTAAACCTAAATCAAAGACTAAATTGTTCTTTCGTATTTTACCAATATAAACACGTGCACACCAATCTCCGGGGATACATTCAATAGCCATGCCGCCGTCGTTCAGTTATTACTGGAGTCGTAAAGTAACCACGAGCTACGTATATTAATACACCGTTGTACGTATTTAGAATATCCGGAAAGAATCAAAAAACAACTCAATGATTATTTAACGAGCTTTTATTTATAATCTAAATCGGAGAATTTCTCTACAATTCAAAAATATTATTATAACATTAAGATAAATTACTATTACATGATATGGCATTTAAAACCATTAAGTGAATATTAAATATAAATATTATTAATGTAATAGATTATTATGGAATATATATGTATTTGCATTTAATAACGTATGTTTATATATTTTATTATAATTTATAATTATATTTATATATAATAAGTAATATTTAATATTATGTATATATTAAATTATAAAATAGAACATCATACTTTTAATCCGTAAGATTAATTTTGGACAACATATTTAATTACAAATATTCTACATTATTATGATGTGTATACTATAATACTTATATATAATGTTACAATTATACACTTATATATATATATTAAATATATATATATATATATATATATATATATATTGTTTTTTATCACTTTTAAAAATAGTATTGTTATTAAGTTATTGAGTATAATAAACGCGTAAAATATAATTATAGTATATTAATATACGATTACAATAATCTTATTTCAATGCAATTTTAAACATAAATATAGAAATGATTACGCAATTGACAAATATACCCCTATATATATATATATTGGTAAAACCACGAAAGCCTGTTTCATCAGCAGAAAATTAATTGCTTTATATCAGAAACCTCGCATTTTCTCAAGGAAGTTAATATTCGGCAATGTTGGGATGTAATTACCATTACCGTTATCATTACCGTTTATTCTAGAATATAATCGACTATGTATTTTAATGTATATATATATATATATATATATATATATATATATATATATATATATATCATTTGAATGCAATAAGTTAATACAATATAATAACACCATTAGTTTTAACGAGTTAAATTTTCTATTCATTAGTTTTTAGTTTATCAATTATTATTCAAATAATAAAATGTTCATCTTTTATAAGTTGGAATTTAGTTAGAAGTGATATCGGAGTAAACAATGCATTTGCTAATTAATTAATGTATTCGTTAACTATATTACTATATATTAACTATTGAGATAAATAGCAATGCATTAATTTCTCGCTATATCATCGAATTATTAGAAAATATAAATATATTCAATAGTAAAATTAAATTTAATAATTAGTATCTATAATATTTCAATACCGATACTTTCCATTAACTATATAAGCAATTTTACTTAATAATATATCTTTTATATAAGCCTTTTTTATGAGAAAAGGGAGGGAAGGAGGGAGGGGTGTATGGAGAAAGGGAGGAAGATAGAGATATAGCGGGATTTTAGTGGTATAGATAATGAGAAAAAAGAGATATACATGTTTATAAAGTTTAAAAAAAACTACCTTAC
>OZ038315.1:29839457-29855192 GCA_964035775.1 Osedax frankpressi
ATATATATATGTATAGTATGTTGTAGATCATATGGTATTTTTGATCAAGAATAGGAGTATGCGTATATATATCTATAGATATGATATAACATTTATAATCTTTAAATAAAGTTACGAAGGTGTTGCTTTATATCTAGAAGTTAATGTTGATCTAGTTATTTACAGAATATATTTACAAGTCTAAATTGATAACGATACGTGTAGAAATATTTTGATTTTATTAATCTTTCAGTTGTCATTATTTATTATAAAAAACTATACATATGTAAATAATAATAAATGTATATGTATGTTATTCAGTAATCCTACATCCCATATAGGATATTTAATAAAAGCTATTAACTAACAAAACATAAATCTAACTTAAAATATAGAAGTTGGGGGATGAAATCACATGCAAATATGTATTTAATATGTGCACTTGAATTACGATAAACTTCTAATGGATAAACATTTCGTTGGTAGTTTAAATTATTGAAAAACCAGATGTACCATGAATTCATTATAATTCATTATTTGTATATTATTTAATTGTATTCGGATATCTTATTTTATTTAAATTTATATTAAATATAAATATAAAAGCCTAATAATTATACTAATAGTAATATCTAAAATTATAGATTAATTAGTTATATTACACGTTATTGTTTATATATAGTAATAACATAGAACAATAGAACAATGGAAACTGTAATGTCATCTCATGTATCTAATTTAGGCGTAGTATATATAAATTTGTTTTACATAAAATAGATAATATATATTAATATAATATAATGGATAATATGATTTAAATATGATATATATATATATATATAATTATATTGATTTATCACTATAAAACGCAGATATAATCCTACATGGTTAGACGTATTCAGCTTGACCATTAAGGTTAGTTTCTAACTTTCTATATTTACCAGTCAGTTAGACATTCCTGTCGACTCCTTCACGTAAAACACCAAGCACGCCATACAAATCAACAGCCCGTGTGAAGATCTAAATAACGATACCGTAAATAGATAAATCTCCCGTAATGGTATTTGATTTAAATAACGGTTGTAAATGCTAGGATTAAACGCATACGTTCGTCGTACACCCGAAACAACAAGCCGTCCGTAGAGTTCGCGTCGTTAACACAACAACGTCTCGTTGCCTCGATACGAAGTCGCCGCTGTAAATTCGAGGTGTGGGGGCCGAGAGTCGGCCGCTCTGCGAATCTAAACTTAGACAGTTTCACACGTACGAGGCTAAAGTTGGTACGCCGAATTCCACGAACTTATTAATTAAGCCTGGTGCAGTTTAGTATTTTCAGGTATTTATACTACAAAACCGCGTCTGCTAACACCTCGATGATACAGGATTAATATGTCTCACTTTGCCTCGCATTGGCTTGATAGTGTATCAATTTACAACTAGAAATGATCAAGTAATAGATATAATTATGTACCATCGATAATATTATCAGGTTATTCGAGTAAACTCGGTGAGTACTGCATACGGGTTATTGGTAAACATGCTAAAAATAGAATAGTCGACAACAATAATGAAACACAGACGACATAACAAAAATAATATTAATAACGACAATAGAGATAAATAGAATGATTTAAAGTGAAACAAACAAGTTGTTATTTAACAGTGATATATTGCTGTTTACATTGTAGATAATTATCATCACAAGTTACCTAGGTATATATATATAATATGTATATTAGGTTTAGAAATATACTATTATATATATATATATTATATATACAGGTATTGAACATATATATAGAATATAAATGCTATACATATAACATAATCGAATCAATGCTTCCATCCTCATCACAATATATTCTATACAATTAATAAACCTTTACAAATTCACTTTATTTTCTAGGATATTATTTCGAAATGCCGAGATTGAGAATAACAAAAGCATATGGTTTTTTTATAAATGATTATTTTTTTATAAAACATATTATTGATATTAATAAAATTAGAAATATTCAATTGTTTTTACGTAAACTTTTGTCCTAGGCAAATGAAAGATTGAAACTATATCTAAACTATCGCTAAATCCCTTAATTATATATAATTATTGTAGAGGATGATTCATAATACAATAGTTTCTCGTATTAATCGGGGAACATTCATTAATGTTCTAAACTTAAGTTATGGCGATAAATAGATCGCCCTGTATATACTATTTACTACAACGTGTCCCCTACAACACATTTTAATTGATGTATAAGCATATATTTTTGTAGGTACATTACAATTACAGAGCAAACTATTGAATACACCATTGTTAAATAATGTTCTATATATAATGTCGTAGGATAATTCTGTTAATTTCTACTGTTGACAATTATTTAAAATATATTAATTATTATTTAGAGATAATTTAATATATTAAATATTTTAATATATCAGTTATATATTCTATATAGGATTATTTAAATCAGTTTATAGATCAAATCCGTCAAAGACTTGTGATCAGTGAAGGCTTATATAGTCTTATAAGATCGAAACAATCATAATCATAACATATCTGGCATTTTAAATAACATACTTTCTCATTATTTAATTAAAGCATTAAATGAATTATTCATCATTAAATTAAAAAACTCATTCATTAAAGAAATAATTATTTAAATTATATTTTTAAAATAAATAACAGATTTCAAAGAGAAAACAAAATTGAATATTATCATATAACTTAAATATATCATATATAACTTAATAATGTTAGCAAATTTATAAAAAATGAGAATATTTAAAATAAATAAATATAAATAATATTGTATATACTGAAGATAAAATGAAAGTATAAAATAATACTACTAGTAATAAAATGTAAATAGATGAGTAAGAAACTGTATTAAAAGAGATACATTTTAATTCACTTAGAATAAAGACTTAGAATAAGTACCTAGAATAAATAAAGTAAAAGAGAATTATCATAATTTCCAAAATGATTAAAAATGCTTAAATAGAAATATTAAAAAAAAACAAATTAAAACATTGTAAAAGAAAAATAAAAGTAAAATTAAAATAGTTCATAATAATATAAAGAGAGTATTTTTTAAAAAAAGAACCACAACAATTGGTATGTAGGTTAATATAATTTATATAAAAGAAACAATGATTAAAATTAGGCTAAAAATATTTTAAATATAGCAATATTTAAAATAAAGTTTGTTTAATAATCACAAGCTATATATTTAATATTTAAAGATAATAAACATTTTGGTTAATATTGATTTAGAAATTATAAGTTTGAAGTTATCTTATTTATCAATTATTAAAAATTATATTATTTTTAAAGATTTCATTAAAAAGGAAATTATTATACATTTTTTTATAAATGGTATTTAACATTTTTACATTTTGTACAGGGACTTTATTTAAGGTTATACAATTTTCATTTCTTTTTTATTGAAATTTTATAAAATTAAAATAAATATTTGATTTAGTGTTTTATTTTTTTTGGTATAATTTTATTTATGAATATTAAATTTGAAATTAATATCCAATCTTTTAGTATTAGGATTGTATGGCACAGATGTTTGGGATAATATAATTAATGGAAGTTAGACAATGTTGTATTCTATAATTATATTTGTATTTGTATTATTAAAACAACCTTTTTTTAATTTAGTTACTTTATTGAGCTTAATGCAATATATTTGTCCTGATTTTCAATTCCATAGGAGAGATTGTAAATTCCATAAAGAATTATAAAATAGAGTTTGAGTTTTAGTTGAAAAAAAAATATTTTTGATAAAAATAATGTTGTGATAATTTATTTGAAAAATTAATATATAATTAAATTTGTCATCTAAAACTATTTCTAAAAACTTATATAGTTGTGTAATATTGGTATTTGATTATTTTAAATATATATATTGTTATTAAGTATGTTGTTCATATATGGAAGTGTTTGTTCAAGATTCATTTATAAATTATTTATGTTAAATTAATGTAATAATATATTTAAAATAATGTTTAACGCTGGTCAACTTTCATATATAGGTATATAGATTAAGATATATTGTCGGTGTATATAATAAATTTAAATTTTGTAAATCTTTAAAATATTAAATAGATAATACATTATAATATTTTAAGATGTTCTCAGTGAAGATCCTTGAAAAACACCAAAATATATATATTTGGTTGTGGATAAAGTTGTTATTATTAAAATGTATTAAAAATAGTCTATTATTTAAATAACTTTTTAAGAATATATTAGTGTCGCCTGTAAACTAAAGCAATCTTCTTTCATTAATAAGATTTTGTCAACACCAACAGCTTTTTAAATTTAAATTTTAAATCTACAAATATTACTAATTTTTGGTTATTATTAATATTTAAAAAAATTAAATTCCTGAGGTTGAAATGTTATACAATTATATTTGAGTTAGAAATTTTTCATATTATAAATTATTTTTTCAATTATTTTACTAATTTATTCTAATATGACATTAAATTCAATCAAGTTTATTATAATACTCTTAGATAATGGTTTAATAATTGTAGATTTAATATTATCCTAAAATATAGCACTATGTTTCAAGGCTATCAAAATGTGAATTATTATTTTTATAGTCTATTATAATAAATTATTTATAGTCTATTATATTTTATTATAGTCAATTATATTTTATTATAGTTTATTATTAGTGATATAGGTATATAATTGATAGATACTAAATATTGTTTTATTTTCTACTTGATTACATCATACCATTTATAGTTTTGTATCGCTGAGCAGCCAAGTTTTTCGGTCAGTATATCGATGTCGGTTTCACGGAGACTACCCCCGCAAATTTCTCCTACTCCAGCAGCCAAAAGGTCAACTCCGGCAACCTTGCAATGCGAGTTTCGGGGTTAACTACGATATGCTAATTTTCATGTAAAATAATCAAAAAATATAAAACGCAATAAAATATAAATACTGTAGTATTGAATATATATATTTACTACTATCTAATCAAGTTAATTCTATATTTTATAATGGACAATTTATGTTTTGATAAATCTAAGATGTACATTTTAAATAAAAAATATTAATTTATTTATGAAAAGACAATAAAAGTATATATTCGTTTATTTAGAATTTCTAATACTATTAATAACAAGATGAAAGTTAGTTTTAAATGATAGTAATAAAAAGAAGATTTAACTTGAGATTTAACTACTAATTACAAAATGAAAGTTAGTTTTAAATGATAGTAATAAAATGAAGATTTAACTTGAAACTATAAATTAATCATGTAACTTATAAAATTCAAAAATACCCTCAATTGCCATGTTTATGCCACTTCTGGATATTCTGGCATTTTATAATTAGACCAACTATTGTTAAAAGTACTATAAATCAGACAGTAGCTACTGGATATCATCGTGCATATCAATTAAATGAAATAGACCAAAGTACCTAGACGAAAACGGGTTATGAAATATTCAGAAACCATTCTATTTTTATTTAAAAGTAATTCCTCTTGATTAATATAACAATAAAAAGGTTTGTTTTAATTATAATTTATAATTGCTTCCTATTCATATTAAAGGTGATATATAATAAGTTAATGAACTGATGGGTTAATGAACAGTGTAAACTCTAGGAGATCAACATATCTTATATTAATAATTTAAATTTCTAATAACAAATATTTATAATTATTGTATTTTTATTTTAGTTTTATTTTTAAAAAATAAAGAAATCATCATTTATATTTTGTAATGATAATAAATACTATTTAAATGGCAAATTAATATTAATATATCATAAGTAAATATTAGTTTATACATAGTAATAATTATAGTTTATACATAGTATATAATAGGGTTGTCTCATCGATATTGTATATCAATGCTAGAACAACTAATTGAATTATTAAAACTTATTAGAATTTTGATATACATAGAATATATAATCAAATTAATAATTAATGTATAACACTTATGCTATATTAATAGTAGTATAAGAAATAGCGTGGTAACCATTATCATATTATGCATATATGTAGAACTATCTATATAAAGCATAATGCCCTTTAGTTAAACTAGTTATTTGAGCAGTTACTAGCAATCAATTAAATCAGTTCAATTAATCATAATTACATTTCATATAATGGTAACATCACTTATTACTGCAATACATACACGAAGACTCCGCAGATAGCCAACATCTAACTATCATGATTGGTAGCAGAATAAATATAAGTACCTGGAGAAGTCATTAACGTTAATTAACGAACTAGATAGAAAAAAATGAATCTATAGATTTTTCAATGAAAGATTTATTAAGATTTATTAATTATGTGTAAGACAGAGGCTAAATAAATGATTGATTGATATATAACTAGATATATTTGTTCTTTATATTAATGTAATTATTGGGGGCTTGGATTGGGAACTAATAGTTAAAGGGAGCAGAAGTCAGTTAGTTAGTAAAGACTAACAAAGTGAAAACAAAGATTATTAGATTCTGTGAAAAATATTGAAAAATAGAGAAATAAATAAATTTCTTCAAATATAAGATAAATATAAGATATGTTATAACAGATTGTGATCAATTAAAATGGAGTGAAATAATGTGAGTGAAAGACAATTGTCATCGCCATGGAGATTAACCGATTGAGTAGTTATGTAAGATTTATTTAGATAAAATTGATTTTTAGTTGAGTTATTTTCTAATTTACGATTTATTTTACAGACATCTTAAAAGACTATAGAAATATTAAAATTTAATACCTTCTCTCCCTCAATCTATCTAGGTAATACATTTAATGTGCTGGTTTAACATAAGTATCTCGTAAAAATTAAACTGGTTTCATTATATAAACATAAGTAACTTATTGACTAATATGTGCCCATTGCAAAAACTAGAATCTACTTCTATACTAAATTTAATATAAAGTCTTGCGAAAGTAAATGAACAAATATTTGTAGTAGACAATATATCACAGATTTAATTTGAATTTGCAGATAGAAAGATTGTTGGGAAAAGGTATAAACCACAAGATGGTAAATAAATGCCAAATTTAATAAACTACAAAATCTTCTGATACATTGTGGGTTCTAGAAGTATTGTATTAATTATTTATCTTTGTTTTACTAATCTTATAAACACTCAATAGAATATCTAAATAGAATATCTAAATTTATATATTTTGGGCATACACAAAGAATATAATAATATAAAAAACATAATTTAGTATGTTAATTATTCAAAATCATATAGATTTCTAATTGTATAGATAACTAATTATATAGATTTATAATTATATAGATTATTAATTATATAGATCACTAATTATATTAATTACTAATTATATTGATTACTGATTGTATAATTAGTAATGATATAGATTACTAATTATATTAATTTCTAATTATATAGATTATTAATTATTTAGATTACTAATTATATAGATTACTAATTATATGAATTACTAATTATATAGATTATAATTATATATATATTACTGATTATATAGATTAATAATAATATAGATTACTAATTATATAGATTAGATATAATATAGATTACTAATTATATAGATTACTAAATATATAGATTACTAATTATGCTGATTAGTAATTTTATAGATTACGAATTATATGTATTACGATTTATATTAATTCTAATATTTATGATTAAAAAGTATTCTTTTCATAGCAATAACCGTTATTTAATTAGAGTTTACTGTAGCTGTTGATATTGCATAGATTTTTTAATTATATTGGGAATAGAGTTGTGAGAGTCACTATAATTGATACACGAATTAAAAGTACATTCCCTGATGGGTGTACTGCGATGATAAATGTATCAAGGGATGGTATGGAGATTGTGAGTAATATATTAATATAACTTGGAAAATAAAATAGTACTTACTACTAATGGCGTAGATATAAATCATAGACAGCAGATTAATTTACTGCTATTGATACTTTGTGAGGTGAGATCAAACGAACCAATCGTTTACCAGTAAAAGAGACTTCGTGCGAAACCCTTTACTCGTATATTACACGATTAATGAATAAATCACCTTATAAGGAGATTTTCAAGAAAATATATAAATTAAAGTCGCGAGTTTATATGGCATTATTTTGAAACACGACTCACAAAATCATTGAAAAATAATATAATTTTGATATATGCATAGTTTATCAAAATGATATATGTGACGGTATTTGTAATATTAAGTGTTTATTGATTATTATGACTTTATTTATTTAAATTAATATTTAATATAACTATATAATAATTAATTCAATTTATTTAATTAAATGTGTAATCAAATTCATAAAATATCTTTTTTGTTATTTTATATGACAAAAATAAAAATGTATTGAGTTAATATTTAAATACCACTTAAAAAATATACTGGAAAATTTTGAATAAATAATGCAGTTAGTCTAACATACTGCTAGAAATCCCTCATTTCAATTTCACTCTCATAAATTATACTATAAAACTAGAGATATTAAAATGCATATTAGCTTTACATTATTTAATAATTAATATTCTTATTTCTATAAATAATCATAAAAAAGTTTATTAACTATTGAAATAATATAATACCTTATAAATACTAAATGATATACGATATAGATGCCAATATAATAATACATATTCGACTTATTATATTACATACTGATTCAAAATTATAAAAGTTACATTTAATTAATAATATCATAATTTGACATTTATACTTTATTACTACCATTTTTTTAAATATCTCAAATATTTCGAATACTTTTGTAATAAATTTATGCAATTATTTAAAATGTGCAAATACAAGGGTTTTATAAATTGCGTTGAAATTTAAACTATTTATTCAAATACAAATTATTTTCATACATTTTGAAGTATATAAATATATTAAAGAATATTAATTCGCAATGCTTTAATATTAGGAATTTTACGTCGAAATAAAACGTCATGGAAAAATTAGACATCAATTATGAATATATCTATATGTATAGTACATATATATATATATATATATATATATATAGATATACATATACATATATAGTAAATGTACAAATAAATATATAGTTAAGTGATACTAATAATATATTATTTATTATTAAATTAAACGAACCGTTTTTCCATCTGAATTAGTTTTCATGTAGAATGGCTTAAGGTCTTTGGGATAATCGACAACGAAAACAGGTTGACCGGAGAAGTACTTTACCAAGAACTTTTCGTGTTCTTTACTCAAGTCATCGCCCCACTATACGAAACAAACAAATTACCCTTGATCATATTCGATAAGATATCTTGAGAATATAATGTCATGACAAATATTGTATATTAAATCATATATGACAACTTAAAATGTATTTTCCTTACAAGAATAGAAATAAATATCTACATACAAATATAATCAACATATAAATACATATGTAAAAAACATTAATATTTAAATACAAATACATAATTAAATATAAATACCTATCTAAACACAATGACATACTTAAATATAAATACATATTTAAATTCGAATACATATCTAAATTCAAATACATATTTAAATACAAATACATATGTAAATACAAATTGATATGTAAATACAAATACATATCTATAAATACCTTCGTGGGAAATTTAAATTTTGTTTTCAAATTTTGATTTTCAAGAATGTGTATTGCTTCAGTGTAAGTTAAACTGTTGGATATTGTAAATTCATCACACAAAAAACACTTTTAAAATTATAAGTAAATATAATATAATTAAATAAAAATATATTGTGTACAAGTAATAGAGCTTACAAATAATACAGTACTACAGCTTTTATCACTTACCAAACAAATGGTTCATTGACAATATTTTCTAACATTTTCTATAAAAGGAAATTCAATTAGTAGTTAATTTTTAATAAACAATAATATTATTGAAACCAAATAAATTCATTAGTGATTATAACAATAAATCAGAATATGGGTAAATTAAATTTAGAATTTGGATTAAGTGTGATTCAAATATGCATTGTACAAATAAACTAAATATCTTAATATAAAGTTAATAACAAATTTGTGAATTTAAACAAATTATTACACATATTTGTATTCTATCTTATGTCTAACTTATTCCTGACAATATAGATCTTGTAATCTATATGTCTAACTTATTACTTACAATATAGATCTTGTAATCTATATGTCTAACTTATTCCTGACAATATAGATATTGTAATCTATATGTCTAACTTATTCCTGACAATATAGATCTTGTAATCTATATGTCTAACTTATTCCTGACAATATAGATCTTGTAATCTATATGTCTAACTTATTACTTACAATATAGATCTTGTAATCTATATGTCTAACTTATTCCTGACAATATAGATCTTGTAATCTATATGTCTAACTTATTCCTGACAATATAGATCTTGTAATCTATATGTCTAACTTATTCCTGACAATATAGATCTTGTAATCTATATGTCTAACTTATTCCTGACAATATAGATCTTGTAATCTATATGTCTAACTTATTACTTACAATATAGATCTTGTAATCTATATGTCTAACTTATTCCTGACAATATAGATCTTGTAATCTATATGTCTAACTTATTCCTGACAATATAGATCTTGTAATCTATATGTCTAACTTATTCCTGACAATATAGATCTTGTAATCTATATGTCTAACTTATTCCTGACAATATAGATCTTGTAATCTATATGTCTAACTTATTACTTACAATATAGATCTTGTAATCTATATGTCTAACTTATTCCTGACAATATAGATCTGGTAATCTATATGTCTAACTTATTCCTGACAATATAGATCTTGTAATCTATATGTCTAACTTATTACTTACAATATAGATCTTGTAATCTATATGTCTAACTTATTACTTACAATATAGATTTGTTAATCTATGTATCTATCTTATTACTTACAATATAGATCTTGTAATCTATATGTCTAACTTATTCCTGACAATATAGATCTTGTAATCTATATGTCTAACTTATTCCTGACAATATAGATCTTGTAATCTATATGTCTAACTTATTACTTACAATATAGATCTTGTAATCTATATGTCTAACTTATTCCTGACAATATAGATCTGGTAATCTATATGTCTAACTTATTCCTGACAATATAGATCTTGTAATCTATATGTCTAACTTATTACTTACAATATAGATCTTGTAATCTATATGTCTAACTTATTACTTACAATATAGATTTGTTAATCTATGTATCTATCTTATTACTTACAATATAGATCTTGTAATCTATATGTCTAACTTATTCCTGACAATATAGATCTGGTAATCTATATGTCTAACTTATTCCTGACAATATAGATCTTGTAATCTATATGTCTAACTTATTCCTGACAATATATATCTGGTAATCTATATGTCTAACTTATTCCTGACAATATAGATCTTGTAATCTATATGTCTAACTTATTCCTGACAATATAGATCTTGTAATCTATATGTCTAACTTATTCCTGACAATATAGATCTGGTAATCTATAGGTCTAACTTATTACTTACAATATAGATCTGGTAATCTATATGTCTAACTTATTACTTACAATATAGATTTGTTAACCTATATATCTAACTTATTACTTACAATAGAGATCTGGTAATCTATGTATCTAACTTATTACTTACAATATAGATTTGTTAATCTATGTATCTAACTAATTACTTACAATATAGATTTGTTAACCTATATGTCTAACTTATTACTTACAATATAGATTTGTTAACCTATATGTCTAACTTATTACTTACAATATAGATTTGTTAATCTATATGTCTAACTTATTACTACCAATATAGATTTGTTAACCTATATGTTTAACTTATTACTTACAATATAGATTTGTTAATCTATGTATCTAACTAATTACTTACAATATAGATTTGTTAACCTATATGTCTAACTAATTACTTACAAGATAGATTTGTTAATCTATATGTCTAACTTATTACTTACAATATAGATTTGTTAATCTATGTATCTGACTAATTACTTACAATATAGATCTGGTAATCTATATGTCTAACTTATTACTTACAATATAGATTTGTTAACCTATATGTCTAACTTATTACTACCAATATAGATTTGTTAACCATTTATGTCTAACTTATTACTTACAATAGAGATCTGGTAATCTATGTATCTAACTTATTACTTACAATATAGATTTGTTAATCTATGTATCTAACTAATTACTTACAATATAGATTTGTTAACCTATATATCTAACTTATTACTTACAATATAGATCTGGTAATCTATATGTCTAAATTATTACTTACATTATAGATTTGTTAACCTATATGTCTAACTTATTACTTACAATATAGATTTGTTAACCTATATGTCTAACTTATTACTTACAATATAGATCTGGTAATCTATATGTCTAACTTATTACTTACAATATAGATTTGTTAATCTATGTATCTAACTAATTACTTACAATATAGATTTGTTAACCTATATGTCTAACTAATTACTTACAATATAGATTTGTTAATCTATATGTCTAACTTATTACTTACAATATAGATTTGTTAATCTATGTATCTAACTTATTACTTACAATATAGATTTGTTAATCTATATGTCTAACTTATTACTTACAATATAGATTTGTTAATCTATGTATCTGACTAATTACTTACAATATAGATCTGGTAATCTATATGTCTAACTTATTACTTACAATATAGATTTGTTAACCTATATGTCTAACTAATTACTTACAATATAGATTTGTTAATCTATATGTCTAACTTATTACTTACAATATAGATCTGGTAATCTATGTATCTAACTAATTACTTACAATATAGATCTGGTAATCTCTGTACCTTAACACTCTTACTACTACTTAACAAAACTCAGTACCCAATGACTAATTTAAGCATTGTTTACAAAATCCAATTATTAACTTAACCATTATTTACCATTTTTTACCCCACCCATTGACTAACCATTACCTACCCACCCATTGACTAACCATTGTTTACCCCACCCATTGACTAACCATCGCTTACCTTACCCATTGCTTACACCATTGACTAACATAACCAAGACTGCATGGGTCTAGCCGATCTCTGAGTATGGAAGACTTTCAGCTGCCATTCCTATAACGGAAGCCCTCTAGCCTATGAAACAAGTTTACCAGAAGACAGCAAATACAGATCTCAATACCGGTATTCAATTAGCATTTAATTAAATAATTACATCCAACATTAGATCAAGGCTTTCCTGCATCCCATTAAGTATAATACATTTAAATACTGAAGTCATAATCAATCCTAATCAAGAAATTATGTAGCAATCAAAATAGAAATTCACACTGTTCCATACTCGAATAGAGTAAAGTATCACATTCTCAGTAGTGATGATATTCTTATATTTTAACATTGATTAATTAACAACTCAATATCAATTTCATGTAATGACCTTCATCTACTGATATTGTTACTTCCTTACATAAATAATCAAAATAAACAATAACACTTCGAATTGTATTCAATATCAAATCACTTTAAACAAAGGGCATCATAAAATACAGGAAGTCATTGCATTGGCTTCCACTTAAGTAACCAATAGAGAATTCACTCAATTACTTCTATATTCAAGTATAATCTTACAATCCCTCTATGACACTAAGAAGGCATAAATCTAAAGAAATGATCTTAACATAAAAAATTTTAAAATAGAATACCCATAATCTACATTACCATTACATTAGCATTACATTAGCATTACATTAGCATTACATTAGCATTACATTAGCATTACATTAGCATTACATTGGCATTACATTAGCATTACATTAGCATTACATTAGCATTACATTAGCATTACATTAGCATTACATTAGCATTACATTAGCATTACATTAGCATTACATTAGCATTACATTAGCATTACATTAGCATTACATTAGCATTACATTAGCATTACATTAGCATTACATTAGCATTACATTAGCATTACATTAGCATTACATTAGCATTACATTAGCATTACATTAGCATTACATTAGCATTACATTAGCATTACATTAGCATTACATTAGCATTACATTAGCATTACATTACCATTACATTACCATTACGTTACCATTACGTTACCATTACGTTACCATTACGTTACCATTACGTTACCATTACGTTACCATTACGTTACCATTACGTTACCATTACGTTACCATTACATTACCATTACGTTACCATTACGTTACCATTACGTTACCATTACATTACCATTACATTACCATTACATTACCATTACATTACCATTACATTACCATTACATTACCATTACATTACCATTACATTACCATTACATTACCATTACATTACCATTACATTACCATTACATTACCATTACATTACCATTACATTACCATTACATTACCATTACATTACCATTACATTACATTACCATTACGTTACCATTACATTACCATTACATTACCATTACATTACCATTACATTACCATTACATTACCATTACATTACGTTACCATTACGTTACCATTACGTTACCATTACGTTACCATTACGTTACCATTGCGTTACCATTACGTTACCATTACGTTACCATTACGTTACCATTACGTTACCATTACGTTACCATTACGTTACCATTACGTTACCATTACGTTACCATTACGTTACCATTACGTTACCATTACGTTACCATTACGTTACCATTACGTTACCATTACGTTACCATTACATTAGCATTACGTTACCATTACGTTACCATTACGTTACCATTACGTTACCATTACGTTACCATTACGTTACCATTACGTTACCATTACGTTACCATTACGTTACCATTACGTTACCATTACGTTACCATTACGTTACCATTACGTTACCATTACGTTACCATTACATTAGCATTACATTAGCATTACATTAGCATTACATTAGCATTACATTAGCATTACATTAGCATTACATTAGCATTACGTTACCATTACGTTACCATTACGTTACCATTACGTTACCATTACGTTACCATTACGTTACCATTACGTTACCATTACGTTACCATTACGTTACCATTACGTTACCATTACGTTACCATTACGTTACCATTACGTTACCATTACGTTACCATTACGTTACCATTACGTTACCATTACGTTAGCATTACATTATCATTACATTAGCATTACATTACCATTACATTACCATTACATTACCATTACATTACCATTACATTACCATTACAATGATCACAATTTCCAACTCCTTTACTCATTATATATAGTTAACATATTTACTTCCATCTTTAAGTGTAATGTTATGCAAATTTATTAACAGTAGTTTACTACTAGCAGATCATATTACAATAACTTAACCAGTCACTAACATACAAACCTCCAAACTAATTGCTAGACTAACAGTATGTATTTGGCTCTGTTGAAGTATGTTCGTAATATCATCTGAAGAGGAGGTTAGGAACCGAGATGTACATTTCTTCAAAATACCTTCTATGGTCTGTGGATTATGAAGTCATTATTATTCATTTTACGGTGAGAGAGGGAGGGAGGGAGAAAGAGAGGGAGGGAGGGAGAGAGGGAGGTAGGGAACGAGGGAGAGGGGAGGGAGGGAGGGAGGGAGGGAGGGATGGAGGGAGGGAGGGAGGGAGGGAGGGAGGGAGGGAGGGAGGGAGGGAGGGAGGGAGGGAGGGAG